>CM035169.1:83930721-84530721 GCA_020205615.1 Panax quinquefolius | reverse complement strand
TCACATATCTCCCAACTGTCCTAATCCTAAGAAAAACCGTGGTTGTTTTGTTTGTGGGTCTATGGACCACATCGCAACAAATTGCCCAAAAAAGGGGGTGGAGGGTAGTAAGGGTTCTTGGGAGCTATCGTTAACACTCCTAAATTAACCTCACTTTCACTTTATAAATTTAAACAATTAGCACAGTAGTAAGCAACGATCGATCCCACAGAGAGTGATTTGTTATATATTTATCCTATGATTTCTAATGAAAAGGGGATTTTGAATTAATTAAATAAATTAACAAGAATAAACTAATAAGAATAAACAATGAATAAAAAGCTTCAGTTCTTCAGTTCAGTATCACCTTTTTACAATAATAAATTAATCAAGTGTAACATTATTTGCCCTTCAATGAAACTAATAGCCCTAGGTAACAACAAGCTCTGCTACCCGAAACTCCCCTTAGATTGTCACTCAATGAAACAAGCTCTTAACAAGATTCTAACAATTATATAATATAGAATAAGCTCTCTAGATTTAATATAATAGCAGCATTAAAAACTAGGGAATTTGACTATTTCAAGCAACAAACACATAAGCTCGGATTGTTTAACTTGTCTTCTGATAATCATAGCAATATTCAAAAGCTTGTCCACAATCAGATATTACTAATTACTACTTGTGATTAGAAATAATATCAATTACACGTAATATTATTCCTTGATCTAGCATATGATATTTGTTAACCAACTCAATCCTACAGAAATCAAATCAGTTAAGCCAAATAACATTCAGAAATTAAATCAGATTATCAAGAATGAATTTCATGTGAGAAGGAATAAATAATGAGTACTCAATTAACCATTAATTATAAATAAGGTTCAATATCCCTTAAAACTGAATAAAAAAAACTTAGCTCATGTCTTCAATCCTCCAATGTTGTAGATGAGAGAATGTAGTAGATGATTGAATGAATAAAATCCTGACTCTCATCCTTTATTTATAGTGCTAGACAAATTCCTAAATCCTATAGGAAGTTGAAATCCAAATCCTAAAAGGAATTACAACTCATAACTAGTTTCCATAAAGAAATAGAATCCAATTTGGAAATAAATCTTAGTCTAAAGATATCCTAATTCTAATAGAAATATCAATCCAATTCCATGTATAAATCTATCAAAATATGCTTTTAGACACTTTCCAAAAATCCAAGATTTCCCAATTTTCCCGCTCAAATTCGATGGGGCAAATTTTTATTTTCTGTTGCGACGTCCTTTGGTAAAATGAGCATAATGTTTGATCTGGGAGGAGTTACGGGGTCTGCTACCTATCAAAACGAAGATATGGACGAGATCTAGAACTTTTATTCTTTGAGAATTGACAGATTCTGGCTGCATCAAGGTCGAAATGAGGCTCCAACTAACTGTTGTGTAAATTGCAACTTCCAAACTTTGAGGTTCAACGTTTGTTTAGTAAAAATATCATAACTTTTTCATATAGACTCCGATTGGGACGATTAAAGATGTTCCAAAAAGCTAAAGAAGAGCTCTACAATAAAATTTATGTCCCAAGCCTACACCATGCATCCAACTTAATGTTAAAAACCCTGTAATTTTCTCGTTTTTCTCATTTCAGTTCCAATTTTTCCTGAAATCATTAAACACCTTAATAAGCTCATTTACACATGAAACATGCAATAAACCTTCATATAATATTATCAAAATAAATGAATAATATGCACTCATCAAATTCCCCCACACTTAGCCTTTTACATGTCCTCATGTAAACCAAAAGTTTAATTTCCAGAAAAATTCTATTCAACCATCATGTCAAAAAATTTCAAGGTACAAATCATGATTATCAACACTAAATTTACAAAAATCTAATCAACACCCTATCAATCAACTCAAAATTACCAACCTTACCATTTCACCAATGAATTTCATTAAATCAAACTATAACCACATAAGTAACTTTCCCAAAATCATCATACTTACTTAACTTAGTTACCATGGATCAAAAACCGTGCACACTGACTCACAACCAAGAATAAATTTTTCTTGCTTTTTATGTTTTTTCATAGATCTTTCTTTTTAGCACAGATGAATGTATTGTCATGCTTCTTTCGTATATTTTTTTCTTTTCTTGACATGTGCAATGTCTCCTTTTCTTAGGCTTTTCAGAGTTATCCATTAGTGAACTTTCCACCAACGACTCCCAAACCAGATGATCTTAGGGCGCTAGGTGTAGAGACACCCCTAAGGCTTACTTATTCAAGTAACAAAGGCCACAAAAGTTGACTAGTCAAACTGCTTTTATCCATCACACTTTTCAGCGTGAATATCGATGCTTCCCGAGGCTTCGATACCCAGTTATTTCGCACAATGGACATTGAAGCAGATTTTCATTTTTCATTTTTTCCTTCTTTTTTTTTCATTCATCATTTTTTTCACATGGTTCTGCAATAACATAAGCAAGTTAAATAGTTCTAAGTCATGAAATCAGTGCACATAAACAACTACACAAATAACTTAGCCAAATAAGCATGCTTCTCATATTCAAGTACTCATGTATCACAAATTCAATCCAAATCAGTTACTATGGATCATGGCTTAGTCTTCGTCATTCATTAACCAACTAAGCATTAAATAGATTTTGAAATTTAGCATTAATTTTCAATCTTTGACTTTAATCTTTTTAACACATAGCCAGATATAATCATGAAATCAAAATTTTCAAAAGCATTAATTTTTTAAATTCCCCATCAAAATTGGATCAATATTCCTATATAAAATAAAAACCTAAATCTTCCCCCCACACTCAAACCTTAAATTGTCCCCAATGTAAGAAAATCATTCAAAGAAGAAAATACTACTAGCTAACATGCAATAAAAACACTAAAAAGTGAAGGGATAAAAAAATCAAATCTTAGATCTTGGGTTGCCTCCCAAGCAGCTGCCCTTGTTTATTGTCATTGGCTTGACATCATCCTTCTTATTCTATGTAATTGGACTTGTGAACTTCAAGTGGACTGGTAACAACTTCAATTCTTCATTAGGAGCATCCTTCAGATCCTGATTTTGCTCCATTCCAGGCCTCAAATCCTCCTTGTATAATTTTATTTGATCAAATGATTCCTGCACTATAGAGTCAACAACATCAGTAGAAAAAATAGAATTAATATTACCAAGATACCTTTTAACTTCATATATGCTGAACTGGACATGTGCCTCATCCAATTCTATAGTTAAGGTCCCATGGTATATATCATGTAGTGTTTTTATTATTTGCACCGATGTATCTTTTATATCCTCTTTGTACATATCTGCAGAACTTATCAAATTGTTCTCCTCTTCCTCTTGTTCATCCTTTTCAGACTTTGAATACCTAATTTCTTCTTCAAATTCAGTAGTAGCCTTAAGCACTTCCAACTGGTTTCCACTAGTGAACTCCTCATCATCTTTAAGTTTTTGTTCACTATTCGCCATTTCTTCCAGGAATTTTTCATTAGACTCTGTTTACCACGTTGAATTCTCTCCAACTTTCCAATTCCTTGTTAGAACTTGGGGAAAAGGTAGTTTCGGTTCATAAGCTAAAAGAGGTGGAACTTTGTACTTGAATACATCACTGCTGCCTGTTTCACTATTATCGGACTTGCTTTGTATTGACTTTCCTTGTTTCTGATCTTCTGCACCATATCTCAATGTTATGGCACTTATATTTTCAACAGTTTGAGAAAATGACCTTCCTATTGTGGTTGCAAGCTGACCAACTTGGTTCCTCAGATCTTGAACAGAAGTTCTTGTCTCCTGTTGGAATTATTGTGTCTGATTCATGAATGCCTTGAACATATCCTCTATAGATGTCCCAGAATTGAAAGGTACATCTTGGTTGTTGAAAACCTTGTGTATTCCTTGCAGCCATTTGTCGAACCATAGTAGTTAATTCAGAAATCTGCTGCTCCAAGTCTCTCGTGTTTACCCCATTTACCCTATGTGGTGTGTGATCCATCTTAGTTCCATACTATTGTGGGTTAGCTGCCATATTTGCAATTAAGTTCCTTGTCGCTTCTGGAGTCTTGTCTACAAATGCTCCTCCATTTGCTGCATCAATCATGCTTCTTTCCATTGGTAGCAACCCCTCATAGAAGTACTGGATCAAGTAATGTTCATCAATTCCATGAGGTGGACAGCTGGAACACAACTTCTTGAACCTTTCCCAATACTCATATGCTACGTTTGGATTGAAGGAATGGAATAGAGTAGGGAATGGAATAGATGAGGGAATGGAATAAGGAAGGGAATGGAATGATTTTTTAATATTCCATGTACATGTTTGGTTGATGTTATGAATACATGTAAAAATGAAATAAATAATTAGAAAGTGACCTAAATACCCCCAAATGTTCAAATTTAACTTAAAGTCAATTTATATTAAAAAATTAACACATATTTCTCTAGATTTTTTTATAATTATATTCTTCTTTTTTTTTTACTATACTTTTTCATATAATTTTTTTTTGGATGGGAGTGGGGTGGGGGTGGGGTGGTGGTAAGGGGTGTATACATAATCACATAATATTAATTTTTTTGGGTGGGGTGGGGGTGGTGGGTGGGGTGGGGTGGGGTGTATACATAATCACATAATATTATTTTTTTTAACGTGGGGGGTGGGGGTAAGAGGTGTATACATAATCACATAATATTATTTTTTGGGTGGGGTGGGGTGGGGTGGGGTGGGATGGGGTGGGGTGTGAGGGGTGGGGTGAGGGGGTGGGGTGGGTTGGAGTGGGTGGGGGTGGGGTGGGTGAGTAGGGGTGGAGGTGGGGTGGGTGGGGGGGTAGGTGTATACATAATCACATAATCACATAATATTAGGTGGGGTGGGGTGGGGTGGTTGGGGGGGGGGGGTGGGGGTGGGGGTGGGGGTGGTTGGGGGTGGGGGTGGGGGTGGGGGGTGGGGTGGGGTGGGTGTGGGGTGGGGCGTGAGAGGTGTATACATAATCACATAATATTATTTTTTTTGGGTGGCGGTGGGTGGGTGGGGGGGGAGGGGTGGGGTGGGGTTGGGGTGGGGTGGAGTGGGGTGAGGTGGGGGTGGGGTGGGGTGTATACATAATCACATAATATTATTTTAATGGGTGGGGTGGGGGTGTGGGGGGAGGTGGGGGGTGTGGGTGTGGGTGGCGTGGGGGTGGCTCTCATTCATCTTTCGTCGCCTCTGCTCCTCCTCTTTCAGAGATCGATAGATTGATTGAATGAAAGAACATGGAACCCTATTTTATTTTTAAGGGCATATTTGTCAATTACTTAAAAATAATAGATGGAATAAGTTATTCCTGACCCCCCATTCCAGGAATAAAAATTATAATTTTAAGTTAACACCTATTCCACTAGGAACACATTATTCCGTTGGAATAAACAAACCAAAAAACATTTTTATCATTCTAATGGAATGATTCATTCTATTCTCTCTCCTATTCCATCGATCCAAACGTAGCAATAGAGATTTTCTCCATTAAACTGCCTGATTCCACATATCTCCTTTCTTATATCGATAACTCTTGATGCAGGAAAATACCTCTCCAAGAATAACCTTTGCATATCAGTCAATGATTGTATTGATCCTAAAGGTAGATAGTATAACCAGTCTTTAGCCAAATCTACTAATGAGAATGGAAAAAGTCTAAGCTTGATCTGATCCTCTGCCACTCCTTGTGCTTTCATCGTGGAACACACCACATGGAACTCCTTTAGATGCTTATATGGATTTTCACCTGTAAGACCACAAAAAGTAGGCAAAAGATGAATTAGTCTAGAGTTAAGTTCAAAAGCAACATCTAAAGTAGGATACTCAATACAAAAAGATGGTTGAGTCAGATCAAGAGTAGCCAATTCTTTCAAAGTTCTATTATTTTGTGGCACCGCCATCTCTTCCAATTCAAATGATGGAACAAGAGCTTCTTTTATATTTGTAGTTTTCTCTATCTCTTGATAAAAATTAAAGTCAATAAAGTTAGAGAATCGAGTTATAAAACAAAAACAAAAAGAAAATATTAAAAATAAACGAAAATAAAGAATAAACAAAACAAATAACACTCCTCGGCAACGGCGCCAAAATTTGGGAGCTGTCATTAACACTCCTAAATTAACCTCACTTTCACTTTATAAATTTAAACAATTAGCACAGTAGTAAGCAAGGATCGATCCCACAGAGAGTGATTTGTTTTATATTTATCCTATGATTTCTAATGAAAATGGGATTTTGAATTAATTAATTAAATTAACAAGAATAAACTAATAAGAATAAACAATGAATAAAAAGCTTCAGTTCATCAGTTCAGTATCACCTTTTTACAATAATAGATTAATCAAGTGTATCATTATTTACCCTTCAATGAAACTAATAGCCCTAGGTAACAACAAGCTCTGCTACCCGAAACTCCCCTTAGATTGTCACTCAATGAAACAAGCTCTTCACAAGATTCTAACAATTATATAACCTAGAATAAGCTCTCTAGATTTAATATAATAGCATCATTATGAACTAGGGAATTAGACTATTCCAAACAACAAACACATAAGCTCAGATTGTTTAACTTGTCTTCTGATAATCATAGCAATACTCAAAAGCTTGTCCACAATCAGATATTACTAATTACTACTTGTGATTAGAAATAATATCAATTACACGTAATATTATTCCTTGATCTAGCATACGATATTTGTTAACCAACTCAATCCTGTAGAAATCAAATCAGTTAAGCCAAATAACATTCAAAAATTAAATCAGATTATCAAGAATGAATTTCATGTGAGAAGGAATAAATAATGAATACTCAATTAACCATTAATTATAAATAAGGTTCAACATCCCTTAGAACTGAATAAAAAGAACTTAGCTCATGTCTTCAATCCTCCAATGTTGTAGACGAGAGAATGTAGTAGATGATTGAATGAATAAAATCATGTCTCTCATCCTCTATTTATAGTTCTAGACAAAGTCCTAAATCCTATAGGAAGTAGAAATCCAAATCCTAAAAGGAATTACAAATCATAACTAGTTTCCATAAAGAAATAGAATCCAATTTAGAAATAAATCTTAGTCTAAAGATATCCTAATTCTAATAGAAATATCAATCCAATTTCATGTAGAAATCTATCAAAATATGCTTTTAGAAACTTTCCAAAAATCAAAGATTTCCCAATTTTCCCGCTCAAATTCGATGGGGCGAATTTTCATTTTCTGATGCCATGTCCTTTGGTAAAATGAGCATAACCTTTGATCTGGGATGAGTTACGGGGCCTGCTGCCTATCAAAACGAAGATATCGACGAGATCTACAACTTCCATTCTTTGAGAATTGACAAATTCTAGATGCATGATGGTCAAAATGAGGCTCCAACGGACTACTGTGTAAATTGCAACTTCCAAACTTTGAGGTTCAACGTCTGTTTAGTAAAAAGATCATAATTTTTTCATATGAACTCCGATTGGGACAAATCAAGATGTTCCGAAAAACTAAAGAAGAGCTCTACAATAAAATTCAAGTCCCAAGCCTAGACCATGCATCCAAGTTAATGCTAAAAACCCTATAATTTTCTCATTTTCCTCATTTCAGCTCCAATTCTTCCTGAAATCATTAAACACCTTAATAAGCTCATATACACATGAAACATGCAATAAAACTAAATATAATAGAATCAAAATAAATGAATAATATGCACTCATCAGTTTTGGTAGTGGGAATTTAGCCATTACTAGACCAACATCATCACTGGGTAGACCCTCAGCCCGAACGTTTAATATGACTGTCCAATATGCGGTTTCATCATCGGATGTAGTAGCAGGTATCATTCCAGTCAACGAAATAAATGCTTATGTGTTATTTAAATCGGGTGCTACTTGTTCTTTGATAGCATGTGGATTTTCTAAGCAACTGGGATTAAACCGTGAAAAGTTAGAAATACCTTTAGACGTTAAGGTAGCAAACGAAGAAATAATTCCCATTGAAAACATTCATAGGAATTGTTTCGTAGATATTAGGGACAACAGATTATCGGTAGATCTTTTACCGATAAGGTTAAGAGAATTCGATGTAATTCTAGGTATGGATTGGTTAATTAACCATAGAGCGATAATAGACTGTCATAGAAAGAGTGTAAACCTTAGGCTTTCTAAGAAACCTGAGGTGGTGTTTTATGGAAATAAATCACCGGGACGTTCTTGTTGTCTAACTATGACACAAGCTAGAAGATTGTTTGAAAAGGGGTGTAAGTGTTACCTGTGCCATGTTGTGGATACCCAAAGAGTGGGGACATCATTGGAACAGATAGCGGTAGTTCTAGAGTTCGCAGATGTGTTTCTGGAGGAGTTACCCAGTATTCCGCCAGATAGGGATGTAGAATTTGTGATTGATTTGCTACCAGGTATGACACCAGTGTCAAAGGCACCGTATAGAATGGCGCCAGTAGAGATGAAGGAATTAATAGTTCAATTAAAAGAACTATTAGATAGAAAGTACATTCAACCGAGTGTGTCTCCATGGGGAGCACCGATATTGTTTGTAAAGAAGAAGGATGGGTCATTACGGCTCTGTATTATTTGTGCGGATGTGGTTGGTATTCTGGCTTTGTGCTAGGATTAATTGTTTTGAATTATCAAGACGAAAACGAATGTTTTCCGAGAATTTTTCCGTAAAAAACACTATTCATCCGATTTCGTTCGGAGCTTAGGTTTGAAATTCCGAGGAATGCGTAATAATAGAATATGAAGATATTATGGAATATCCAATAATAATTCTGTTATGGCAAACGAAGTTTTTATCTGCGGACATAAAACCTAAGGGTTTGTGAAAGAGATTTCCAAAAGGGAAATGTAATGCGTATACTCATTTCGGTTATTATACATATGAGATACGAGTATTATACTAGTTAGAATACGAGTATGATATTAAGAATGGTACGACGTATAATACGAATATCGTATGAGTATTGGACGAAGAGAATACAGAAGTATATGCGTAGAATACAAATAGTTTTAATGGATTATGAGTTAAGGATTTTAGTATAATCCAATTGGACTTGGACTAATAGCAAGCCCAACGAATTAAGTAAACAAGCCCAAGTCAAGGCCCAATACTAATTAAAGACAAGTCCAATCCAAGAAGTTAAACCGCGGGTCACGGGATGGGTAAAACCCATGGGGCAACCCATGGGATGATCCATGAAGGGGTGGGCCAGCCACTCGATGGCCAAGTAAAGAGCAATACTTGATCACCAAGTACTTTACTTGGTGATAAAGTAGTAAATAATAAGGAGGTGGCTTTTTTTCCATTTTGTCCTCCAATTGGTTTTCTATAAATACAAAGTTAAGGTTCGTTATTTCTTATTTTACAAAGATTGTCCAACTATATTGAGAGAGAGAAAAGCTAGAAACAAGTAATCAACTTACTTTCAAGCAAACAATAACACGTTTTCTAAAAGAACGTGAAGAACGACAAAGGTAAATTCTCATAAACCGTAGTCTTCATCTTTTTTGATTTCTTTCTCGTAGAAGAATCGTAGATTGGTGGAGCATGTTTATTGAGGAGGTATAAGGATGCCTATTAATGATCAAATCATTGATAAGTCATGACCAAATAGAAATCATAAGTGTTTACGTAAGTTAAAATCGTAGAAAGTTAGGAACGTGAACTTAGTTGTAATCGGACGATTTGAAAACCGTCATAGCTAGGGTATGTGCATATTGTTTGGTTAGGATGTATATGATGAATCAATGGAGTTTTCCATTTGATTTTGCTTATAGAACACGAGTAACGAAGTTATGGCGAATTTTGCAAAAATAGATGTTAAACGTCGAAAACGTATAAATCTCGAATTAAGGTTCAAAAGTTGTTGTGTTACTTGAAAACTTTGGTTCCCAATATCAACACGTGAGATAAGGTATTTAAGAGTCGTGGACGCAATAATCGTTGAATTTCGACTTATAACGAAGAAAACAAGTATTGAACGGTCAAAAACGTTAAACGGACGCTCAAAAATGAACTCAAAGGTGAATTCTGAGTTAACATATTTGAAAGTGTAAAATTCTTATATGAACACGTAAAAGATGTAATTTGTGAGTTGTGGGCTTTCGAATGAGTTAATTCGGATGTAAAATGAATAAATTAGGAAGCCGGGAGTTTCGTTAGAAAAAGCAAACTGTTTTGGCCAACTGGTGCACAGGAGTGGTGCCGCAGCGCCAAAACTAGAACAAAAGGTCCGCGCCGCAGCGCCAAGTTAGGTTTTTGTTCCATTTGAATGTAGACCTAAAGTAAGACATTGAAGATACTTAATGTACATAATAAGACATAACTTTAATCACTTATAAAGTGGTAACGTTAGAAGATTTAGTATGGTTTATTAGAAATTAAACGAAGAACACGTGTAACACCCCCTTCCCGAAAAGGAAAGGGAGGTCACGTACAAAGCACAACAAACCTCAAAATAAGTAATCAGAGCACTAATGACTTCACATATGTAATAATGATATCCATCAATAAAGTATTAAATGAAATTCTCCAACTAGAGTCAAAATAATCAAAACTTAAAATTCAAATCAACCTAAATTGTCAAAGGCAAAACTCTCATCACACTAGCCCTGAATTACCCCTGCAAACTTGCTGGAAGAAAAAAAAAACACAGCATGAGTCAATTGCCCATTACGAATACAGATATACAAAAGATATACAATTGATATACGAAAATAACCGAGACAAAATACTAAACAAAGCCTTAAGTGTAAATACGGACGAAAATATAATCTCCAAAGATTTGAATGGAATATATCGGAATCAACAGAATTAACGAAACTAATAAAAGAGTAAAGAACTAATGAACTAAAATAACTATCTCAATGAATTGAACTGAACAGAAACAAACAAAACTAATACAATGAAATAATAGGTTGAATCAAATGGTTGCGGTTATTTCATACTAATTAAGCTCAGAAATATACATTGCCACACAAGCAACTCAAAACAATGCCACACAGGCAAGTCAAAATAATGCCACACAGGCAACCAAAATAATGCCACACAGGCAAATCACACATTGGACCGCGAATCCAAATATATGCAAATCGGATATGTGTGTTTGGCACAACATCACAAATCTGCAGAACAAAAAACTAGGGTAAACCCATACGCCTCCCACAACAAAACACCAAATGACCCACTTACTCCGAAGCCCAAAACGGAGACGTCGTGGACTAATCACACTGCCACGGAAAGTGTCATGCCTCTCGTGCCAAGACGACATGCCTGTGGTACCCCCACAGGTGGTTATAGCTCAGGTATACCCTACGGTATATTCTAACAAAATACCATGTCACAACACATGCGACATAATACCAACAAAAAGGTTCTATAAGTACATGTTGAACCAAATCAAATTATAGTCACAAGGTCTCAAAAAGAATGTAGCAACATGTACCGCTCTACAATTATCAAAAATAAATACTAAACATGATATCCTAATTCAAAGAGTACAAATACGATTCATGTGTATCAACTCCAAAATGAAACTAATATATTTATTTCACATGAAACAATTATGTGAAATCATAACATAATTCGAAATAAAGAAACAAACGAACAAATCAAATTTAACAAGAGTATCGCTGAAAGAGTACGGAATCCGTACCTGATACTTCCAAACCATTTATAGCACACTCCACAAAATCTTACCCTCAAATGCCAACGATGTCAAATACGAAACGTTATTCATCACCTAAACATATTCACCTTAAATTAAATATAATCCAATTCAATAATTCCAAAATAATTCATAATCTATTTAATATGCCTTTAATCATCGCCTTATATCAATTATTAATACTCCAAAATTTATATTCCAAATATAACTCTTTAAGTTCCTTCCGTCCGAACTAATTACACAAATTAATAATACTAAATGTAAGTACATTTATAAAAAATATGAACACTTCTATTTGAGTACGACTATAAAATATAATTACTTATAATATTAAGATTTAATTCATTCCATATAATCTTACATATTTATTTGTATAACATCTCTTGCAAATTATGCAAGTTTTAAGTAAACTTTAATTACTACTTTATATATATATTTTTATTTAAAGAAATCATCAATTTATTATTTTAGGATTTCCAAAATCAATCACGAGACTACTCCCTCTATTCAATCTGATTGGAATAAAGTGATAATAATAATAATAATAAGTACATCCGTATAAGTATTACATTAATAAATAAACTCTCTCATCTTTAAAGATCGCTCTTAGTTCTTGAATTACAAAAGCACTTGCTCATGATGGAAAAAAAACAACATTCTAAATTTAATAATTTAATATGGAACCACGTGATTTATCCCCAATTTATATAATGTATAATATACTTACTTGGTACTGATGAAATTTTCTCACTAGTGATCAAAATCTCTAGTCTTTCTTCACCGGAGCCCCCTTTCTAGTTGTTCCCTTTCTCTCCAAAGTAGCCACCTCTTCTTATTCAGTTTGTATAATGAAGTAATATTATGTTTAGCTATTTATTAATTAAGTTGCCCTAATAAACTTCTATTTGGGTTAAATTAATATTAAGGCCCAAATTTTAACCACACGATATTATCTATCACTTATTAATATTTATTAGCCCACATAATTTAAATGACTACTTTGACCCAATTTAAAAACAAAAAAATTCAAACAATATATTTAAAACACAAACATAAATACTTTTTTTTTCTTTCGGGTATTACATTACCTCCCCCTTAAAAAGGATTCCGTCCCCGGAATCAAAAGAATGGAAAGTACCTAATTATAAAAAAGATGCGGATACTCCGCTCGAATAGACTCCTCAATCTCCCAAGTAGCTCCGCGATCCGGATGATTTTTATTTTTTTCACAAAATTTTAACAAATGTGATTGTCTTCCTCCTCATAACCCGCTTTTGACAATCTAAAATTATCTCAAGTTGCTTACTTCTTCAAAATTGTAGAGGACGAAAAACTGAAGGAACCTGATTTGGATTCACTCAATTCCGACATCAGATGAATTAATTATAATTTTTATAATGGACTGCTTCACGTATAAGTATTCTACTCGAAAATTCAACTACTCAAATTAGAATAGGATTAAAGTTACAAATTCACTCTTTATATATAAATATAACTCAATATAGGAGCTACCAAAACTCTAATGGACTTCCCATTTTAAATTTAATCGATTATTTAATTATCTACAAAAATAATTTAACTTTCCAAACAAAACAAAGAAAAAAAATAGTCACTTACCTTTTCCAATTTGAATACAATTGTATAAAATAAAATTAATTAATATTTAATTTTAAAAAAATATGGGTTATTACATTTTTCACCCCTTAAAAATAATTCCATCCTCGGAATTTAAATAAGCTACAAAAAAAATTTTAGTTACGACGTAGCGCCGCCATTTGTAACGATCAACACAGATAAGTCATCGGTCTACGTAATTATCAATGTATTTGTAAAAGATTCGTCAGCTACCGTGCCAATTCTTGGTAAGGTTCTTCGCGTTGCATCAAATTAGATCACATATATGATCCGCTGTTGGTGCGGGTCGTCGCTAATATCTTTGAGTTTAATTCTTGTAAACGTACTCTTCGGAACATAATTCAAAATCACAAAAATTTCTCTTTATCCAAATACGATTCAATACCCAAAATATTTAAAATTATTTTGATTAAGAAAAGCGTTTATGTTCCACACATGACAAAGATTTAACAAATTATTTTTATTTAATTTACATAAAATCATACAAAACTCCAAGGATATCGGATAAACTAAACAACTCTACAAATTATATCAACTTTTCCTAAATCCTCAAGAGCTTCTAAATATTCAAACCTCAATTTGAACTAGCTAGTTCTTAAATATTATTACACCAAAGAATATACTATTAAGATCTCTTTATCATCATATCAACTCTAAGTCAAATATTCTACTATTTGCATAAGCAAACTATAAATATTCAAGATCTCTCAAAATCAATTGAATTTCATCACTTACTATCTAATCATATAATAAATCAATCATCCCTTATTGCAAACCTTAATCCAATAAATTTCAATGTCTCACCATACTATCACAAAGAAAGTTCATAGAACATAACTCCAATAACCTACTAGAAAATAGCCACAAAATTGATCATTAACTCCAAATGATTAATCTAATTACCTCGAATATCAACAACTCAAATTATAAGAAATCCTCTATACTTAATAATTTTCGTTTTATCATAGTATCCCATCAATACACAAATCTCAAATTATCCACAAGCTTAACATAAATCAAAACCTAACTAAAATCAAATCCTCAATTCAACGATCATAATGATTGCCACCAAAAAAAAAATCTAAAAGAATAATTTTCCAAAATCAAATACTCGTCGATACAAATACTCGCATCATAATCACATCTCATATAAAATCACTTCTTATCTGTACAAAGTATAACTTTATTCACCTCAATGATTAAATCACAATTAAAATCATTACTCAATCACCTTAACAAATTATTCCACTTCCCTCAAATCAACTACAAATCGAAAAGAAATTGACAGTTGGTTAAAATAGAGACCAACCAAACAAAGAACAAAATCGAATCAAACTCCTACGTTTACCTAATGGTTTACCCACAACTCACATGTTAAACCTAAATAGGTTTTCTACAAGAAAGAACCTAAGCTCTGATACCATCTCTGTAACACCCCCTTCCCGAAAAGGAAAGGGAGGTCACGTGCAAAGCACAACAAACCTCAAAATAAGTAATCAGAGCACTAAGGACTTCACATATGTAATAATGATATCCATCAATAAAGTATTAAATGAAATTCTCCAACTAGAGTCGAAATAATTAAAACTTAAAATTCAAATCAACCTAAATGGTCAAAGGCAAAACTCTCATCACACTAGCCTTGAATCACCCCTACAAACCTGCCAGAAGAAAAAAAAACACAGCATGAGCCAATTGCCCAGTACGGATACAGATATACAAAAGATATACAATTGATATACGAGAATAACAGAGACAAAATACTGAACAAAGCCTGTAACGGGTTGAATTTATTGAGTCGTGATTCTGGGGATAGAATCCTTTTAAGGGGGAAAGATGTGACGAATGAGATTTTTGTAATTTAATTTAATATTTACTGAATTGAATAAATATTTTTCGATGAATTAATTATTAGATTAAATATTAATTGATGAAATTGTGGTAGATTAATTTAATTATATGTGTTACATTTATTAAATTAATGTGGAGAATTTTATTATTCAAGTATGTAATTATGTGAGCTTATTATGTAATTATGTGAGCTTATTGAATTAAATGAAATATTTAATAAGCTTAATGTTATTTAATTAATGTAATAATTAATTGGAGATTTAGTAATTGGATATAATTACTTAATGAGAAAATTAATTATGTGACTATGTGAATTTATGAGAAATTATTATAATTAGTTTATATTAAATTAAATAATATAATTGAGCTATTGTATAATTGGGTGTGACATTAATTAAACTATATTGTAGAGGATTTATTAAATTAAGTGGTTTTGTAATATATTCTTGCTAACCCAAACAAGGCCCTATATAGGGAGTTGAAGCGATTGCCCATTATTGGGTTAATCGACCACTCAGTCGTCGATTTCTTTCTTATATCGTCTTTCTCATTATTTCTTATTTTACCAAGTCGATAAAACATCACGAGAGAAATTCGAGAGAGAGTTTGAGAACTGAGGAGAAATTAAGATATTGTGAAAGAGATTGAAATAGAAGAATTTAAGAAAACATCATCTCTTCTAATCTATACCTTACACTTTGGGTAATCTCCTCCTTCCCAAATTTTTAGAGTTACGTTGTTTAAGTTTTATGAAAATGGCTTTCAAGTTTTCTCTAAAGTCTCTCAGTATTTATAAAGGGTATGGATTATGTGTTGTATATGTGTTAAATGTTACCATATTGTATTTAATTATATATATTTCACAAACCATATCATCTGTTTCATATACGATGAATTGTTATTTCAAAAATTTACTGAGTTTGGGTTTTGACCATATGACCTTATACGTGATATTTCATGTGTTGATCATATATTATCCCTAAAATTTATACTAAGTATATTATTATGCATGTTAATATGAAGAGACTAAACTTTAATTGAGCGGATTGATTGTTATAACGAATCCGTAGTGTTGAAATTATGTTTTATGTTCAAAACCATCAAGAACATCAAGAACGAAGGGAAGTAAATGTGTTGATTTTGCAAATTATGTGTTGTAACTTGTTAAAAATCATGCTAGATGGGTTAAGTAATGATTATATATGTATTACAATGATTGGGTAAGTCTAAATTAGTGTAAAAATAATTAATTGGAAGTTATGGCCATATTTATGTATAATTTTACATGATTGATTTTTGGCCTTATTTGGCCTTGTTATGTTCATGATGCGAGCTAAATCAAGCTATGACAAGAAACTTAGAAAAATGAGCATGGGTAACCCAATAAATAAATAAAATAAAAAAATAAAAAAATAAATATTTGTTACAAACTAAATTACCAAATATTTTAATTGAGATATTTATGAAAAAATAAAAAAAATAATTAATAAATAAATAATTAATTAATTAAAAAAATAAATATTTGATGAAAATTATTATTAAAATATTTATAAAATAAATTAAATATTTTAATTGAGATATTTATGGAATAAAATAAATATTCGATGAAAATTATTATTAAAATATTTATAAAATAAATTAAATATTTTAATTGAGATATTTATGGAATAAAATAAATATTCGATAAAATTATTATTAAAATATTTATAAAATAAAGTAAATATTTTAATTGAGATATTTGTGGAATAAAATAAATATTAGATTGGAAATTATTATGAAATAATTTATTAAAGTGTAATAATAGTAAGAGAATGAAAATATTCTAATTTAATTAAGTAATTAAATTAAAAGGGTAATGATTTGTTAAATAAAGTGGAGTTTATATTAAATAATTAAGTGAAAATGTAACTAATGAATGTCGTGAATACATATGGTATGTATGTAGGATTTGTGGTGAACGGAGTAATAATCGTTTAGCTTCTACGAGGCGAGTTTCCTTACCCTACTTGTCATTATTGTTCAGTTTATTAGTTACCTCGAGTAAATTATCGTTACTATTATTCAAGTTCAATTGTTATATTAAAGATTTATTATCTTTTCAAAGCATGATTCAGGTATAAAATAATTGTTCTATTGTATACTTCTTGAGATTATTATTCAAATTGAATATCATTATTGTTGAACCTTATTAGACTAGTGAACTTTATTGATTCAACTAGTCCTTAGTTGATGAACGTTCTAAATTTCAAAACCCTTATTGAATTATCTAAACCAAACTTCCTTTGATGCGGACTCGAATGTAAAAGCGAGATGAAACAACCTTCTACAAAGGGATTTACTTATGCGTTAGCGTTAAGATATTATGCACAGTATGGTACTAAGGGTTGATCCCCCTAAGTACGAGTAGAAAGGTCCATAGTCTTATGACTGTTAAAGGTTTCAAGTATAACCCCTGATAACCTAGGACATAGTTCAAGGTCTTATGACCCTCAGAATTCTTTTGATTCTTGTTATTCATTCTTGATTCAAAAGTTGAGCTTTTATTCAGATGTCTTTGATTTACTCACATGTTATTATAATGTTATTTCATTATTATACTTGTGGGCAATAGTGCTCACTCTTGCTTAATAATAACATTGCAGTTAAGAACGAAAGAACTGATGAACCTTCCACTAGTAAAGGCAAGGGCAAAGTTAGCAAGTGATGAAGACTTGTTATTTTTATTAGATGATGTATTTATGCTTAAGACTTGAGTTAATAATGTTGTTTCAGACTTATTTGTTTATGATTCCGCACAGATGTTTAAGGTTAGTTTTGAAAGTAGTATGCACACAAGCCAATCATGTTTGATGATAAAGCATATACTTTGAAACAATCTTATTCATTTATTAATAAAAAGTATTAATTTATTAAAGGCTTTTAATTATCTACATGATCTTTGTTTTTATAATATGTGATAAACCCATAGTTTTAAGCAATGCTTTTAGAATAATGATGATGATCATTCTAATGAGATCTAAATTCTTAGAAAGCTTAAAACTAAAATAGTTCCCAATCATTGGATTACTAAATAGGGGATTAGTGAATCCGGATAGATTGGTACATCGTTAACTTGCTTGCTCATTGATGAGGATGATTGATCTCATGATCATTTGTGTGGAGACACTAAAGCAAGTATGTAGGTGCTTATTAGAGAATAAGTTCAGCGAGCGTTGGCTCGCTAAGGAATACCTAATGGAGTTTTATTTGCTTGTCAATAGGAATTCTGTAGTGATAGTAGTCAAGTAATCCTTGGACTTGAGATCATCATAGTATCTTGTGTATGATGAGTTATACTTTGACTTATTCCTTAAGACCCTTAGGGTATATCAAAGGGTATGCTTGGGTATAATAAGTTGTACATGGAGATAATGTATGATCAATAAAGAATCTACCACTTCTAATAAAAGAAGAGAAATGTCCTATGTGATTCGATAAATGACAACCCAATAGTCCTTGGCGGCGGCGAAATGAAATTAGAAAGGAGTTTCTAATTTGCATTATTTGAGTTGTGCATTTAAGGATCGAAATACATATAATTAAATAAAATAAGACTTGACAAGATAATTTCATATCTTATATTTAATTGGGACATTGTATGGTGGAAGGATTGAATTGTCGGTAACTATTTACTCAAAGGTTCTTTAATGATTAATGTTGAAATCTATATTATCTCGGAAAGTCGTTGATCATTGAGGAGGCTTATCCCTATTTAAATAATAAATATTATTTATTTAAATAAGATTAGAATTGTTACAATTGATTTATTCACAACCGGTTTTAATATGGAGAACCTAAAGGGTCACACCATAAAAGGAAGAATAATTATTTAAGAAGTAAATGGCATAATCGTAATAATATGTTATGTATATTTAATTTAATCTATGGTGATAGAATAAATTAAATAGCTTAATATTTATTTTTTAATATTTTAGAAATATTAAATATAAATTAATAAGAGGAGTCTTATTAATATTATTACAATTATTATTATTTTAATTTCTAAAAGAGTTTAGGAATTAATTTAATATAAGTACTCTCATTTATTCCTAATTGGATTAGGAAGGAAAATTAGTTAAAGGAGTTTAATTAATTATCCCTAATAAGATTAGGGAGCTTAATTAATTAAAAGAATTTAATTAATTAAAAAAACCAATTCCTTAATTGTTAAGGTGGGTTGCCCACATCTATAAATAAGAGGAGTCTTATTATGGGTCATATGGGTTGTTGACTTTAACAAAGTACGTAATAATTCCAAGTTGTTGGGAGTATGCTTTTTCTATAGAGATGGAAAACTAGGGTTAGCCATAACACCCATCTTCTTGAATTTTATTCTTCCTTGGTGGATCACCTCTAGAGGCCAAACATTTGGGTGGCTAACGTTGGTCAAAGGAAGGAACCAAACCCGGTGGATTCAAGATTGAACGCGAAAGGATTTGGAGGTGAACTTGTACCTGAGGAAGCTCGATCTTCAAGGGTATGATTTATTCTTTATCTTTTCGTTTAATTAATAATTGTGCATAAAGGATGATCCGGGTTTATGGTTTGTAAATTTTTAAACTCTGATTTTTACACGCTTCCGCATAATTTTGGCAATTTGATTGCGCACATGAATATTACAAACCTAACAGTGGTATCAGAGCCAAACCTTTATGCAAATTATTAATTGTTTTAATTTGATATGTATATTGATATGTGTTTAGAACAATTTTTTGGGCATAATTTTATTGTATAAAATTTATTAAAATAAAAAAAAAAAATTATCCGTGATTTGCTGTATCACATGAAACACAAAAAAAAAAAAAAAAAAAAAATTTCGGCAGATGCTCAAACAAATCAAAGAACACCAAGCACACTTTAAACCTTAGTTGTTAATTCAAGAAAATCAAGTAACATGTGATTTACGAGTTTTTAATTTCTTTAAGGGCTGCTTAGGTTTTCTTTGGAACTTAAATCGAGATATATTTAATATAAGTTAATCTCTCAGAAAATAAAGAAAAGGATTACACGGATGAAAGTTATATATATATTATACGGTTATTATATATATATATAGTAGTTATATATATATTCTTAATTATTATATAATTAAAATAAAAGTTTATTTTAATTTTAAAATAAAAGGTTTATTTTAATATTAAAATATAAAGTTTTATTTTAATTTTAAATAATTTTATAATTAAAATGAAAAGGATTATTTTAATCTTAAAATAAAAGGTTTATTTTAATATTAAAATTTAAGATTTATTTTAATTTTAAAATTAGAATTTCATGCTAACTAATTAGAGTTGGAATTGGATTCCATATTAACTAATTGGAGTTGAAATTGGATTTTATTTTTCCTAAAATAAAGGAGTTTATTTGTGAATAGGAAAGTGAATCCATGTTTCCTTAAATAAAGGAGTTTATTTAGATATGAAATTAGATTTCATATTATTCAAAAATAAAGGAGTTTATTTATGAATAGGAAAGAGAATCCATGTTTCCTTAAATAAAGGAGTTTATTTAGATATGAAATAAGATTTCATATTATTCAAAATAAAAGAGTTTATTTGTGAATAGAAAAGAATATCCGTGTTTCCTTTAATATTTTTTTTTTTACATGGAATTGGATTCCATAATTAATTAAAATAAAAGAGTTTATTTTAATTAAAGATTTTTTTATTACATGAAATTGGATTCCATAATTAATTAAAATAAAGGAGTTTATTTTGATTAAAGATTTTGATTAAAATAAAATAGTTTATTTTATTCAAAATTGGATAAATTAAAATAAAATAGTTTTATTTTGATTTAAATTTGGATTAAAATAAAGGAGTTTATTTTGATTCAAAATTAGATTTTATACTAACTAAATTTGCCCATTAAATGATATCAATATATATATTAAATGTTTATTATTCATGAGATGAATGTTATTTATTGATGCATATGGTGATGTGTATGATAATAAATGGGATTGATTATGGACTATTGACCAATATGATTGGATTTTATTTTAGTTGGATGCATGAATGTATGGATTTTATTAAATGGGGTCTGCGTACCTCGTCTTCTCTAATTTTTTCTTAATGTAAATTCTATCTCCCTCCTATGTACTTCCCTTGACTGCTGATCAAGGTTTCTATTTATTTTAAATAGTTTTGTAATAGGAATATTTAGAATTATTTTGAAAAATTAGAGATCAAGGGACAAGAAGCGCTTGAAGACCCGTTTGTAATGGAGCCCGAGTTTAAATGTAATAATTATATTTAAATATTATTTCTTGCACCCTAGGTTTGACCTTTTGGTTCACTTGGTGGCTCTAGTGAACCAAACTAGAATAAAAGTCCATAATCAATCCGGGTAGAATATAGTATTCTATATGTGCATGCTTATACTATATATATATATATATATATTATGCAAACATGCTTAGCATGTTAATTAATATACGCGTATTTTATATATATATATGCATGCTGCGCTAAACAAGATGAGACAAAATTAATAACAAACCCTCAATTTTTATATTAAGTCCTAAGCGTTCAAAGATATTTGGAATATCGAGCGTCGCCCTTCTAGCATGATAAAATTAATAGAGTATTAAATATTTAATATGAGTTTGTTGTGTCACCACAAGGCAAGTATTAAGTATTTAAGATGTTAATTTATCACATTTGATGCTTATAAAGAAAATTGAACAATATTGTTTTGTTGTGTCACCACAAGGATGATATTTTTCTTTTTGAATATATGGAGTGCTAGGTGGGACTTAACTTGGATAATTTTGATTGGATGTGCCACCACTTGATCAAAATAATCTAAGAGGCAAAATACAAGGAGTTGCATAGTTGATGTAATTGACAAAAGTTGTCTACCTATTTATTTATATATAGTTTGTTGTGTCACCACAAGGCTATATACATTTGAAATGGGATCCTTATTCTCACTAGCAGATCTTTAATTACATTTCTTGCCGAACTATATAAGTGAGGTAATATAGTTTGAAGAAAATAGTGGGAGATACCAATTTAAAACAAGACCTAATTTATTTTGGTAATTAATAAAAGAATGTATGTTAAAATGTTGTTAATTACAAATTCATTTACTGAAATTTTACAATATCTAAAATTACTATCAACGCGAAGCATATTAGATGCTAAATTAATCGGGCCAATTAAGCGGATTGGTTAAGGAATTTGAGAATAGTTCTCATAGTGAAAAGCTATCTTATGTCCTTAATATGCCTATCCTCGCAATGGTTGCGCGAGACAATGCCTCTGAGGAAGAGATTGCTACTTTTAGAAAGTGGCAAGATGATGCACACTGGCTCGATGCATCATGCTCACATCCGTGAGTAACGAGCTTCAGCGTCAGCATGAAACTATGGATGCTTCTACTATACTCCTGCACGTCAAGTAGTTGATGGTGAGGAAAGTAGGATTGAAAGATATCAGATATCTAAGGAGCTCTTCCGATCTAGAATGACCAGATGACACTACAAATCTGATAAAAAGTCCTTAACATTATCAATTTGATTGATCAATTAGGACAACGAAGTTTTGTCATGGATGGAGAGTTGGGCCAAGATTTGATCTTGCACTCACTCCCGAACTCCTTTCACAATTGTTGTGAATTTTTCATATGAACAAGCTATATATCGGCCCTCATTGATTTGTTTAACATATTGAAAAATGTTGAGAGTCACTTTCAACCAAGAAAGATCAAGTCTTCTTGGTAGGGGCCAAAGGATCTTCGAAAGAAGAACGATTCAAAGAAGGTAAATAGAAAGGCATAAACAAAGGATAATAAGAACAAAACTAATTTGGATAGCAAAGGAGCTTGCTTCCACCGCAATAAGCACTCGACACCGGGAAGAAAAGCTGCGAGAAGCATCTTGCAGAGGCTAACCAAAGAAGCTTAGTGAAGTTTGGTTCTGATCTGATTTTTGTTCATGATTGAAATAAATTTTTCTTTAAGTCAAGGTTCTACTTGGGTATTGGATACCGACTTTGGTTATCATAAATGTAGATTTATGAAGGGACCAAACAGAAGTAGAAAGCTAAACAAATATAAGTAATTCTATGTGTGGGAAATGAAGCAAAGGTTGCAACATTAGCCATAGAAACTTATAGTTTAGCACTGCCTATGGGCAAATCTATTAAGTCAATAAGTTGTTATTGTATTCCAGTTCTTGTTAAAAATATTATTTCCATTTTATTGTTGGACAATGAAATCTTTGGTATTATAATTAAGAACAATTGTTGTTCTATTTATAATAATAATGTTTTGTATAGGACTGGAATATCACTTAATGGATTTTGTATACTTGACTTACGTGAAAATAATTTTACAAATTGAACAAACTAGTATAAGAAAAGGAGATGATCATTCAAAGAGTTGAATGTGTGTATTTACTGAAATACAAGTGTGAATTATTTGAAAGGTTCAAAGAATTCAAAAGTGAAACAAATTGACAAAGTATTAAGATTCTTTGATTAGATCAAGGAATAAATACTTGTGCAATAAGTTTCTAAATCATCTCAAATGGTTTT
Organism: Panax quinquefolius; assembly: GCA_020205615.1. Classification (NCBI taxonomy): domain Eukaryota; kingdom Viridiplantae; phylum Streptophyta; class Magnoliopsida; order Apiales; family Araliaceae; genus Panax; species Panax quinquefolius. The sequence goes on along the minus strand of CM035169.1, from coordinate 84,506,982 downwards.
CTCATAATGGACACATCTTGATACGAAATAATTGATTGATGTATCTGAAAGGTAAAATCGTACCTTGTTGGACATGGTGCGGTCCATAATGATTTTACCGAGCATTCTAGTATCCTTACGGGATAATGTCCTAGAAATGGTCGCATATCTACTGAAAAGGGTAATCTCTAAATCCATTTAAGACTCCATAAAAGTTATGGACGGGAGGATTCCTAATCTTAAGTATGTTAAGATAAGGGGTTGTCCAACTTATGTGAAAAAGGTTTCAAAGGATAAGCTTAGGACAAGATTTGACAAGTGTCGATTTGTGGGACATCCTAAAGTAAGTTTAGGGTATATGTTCTATAATTCTACTTAGCAAAAGGTGTTTGTTACGAAACACGCTGCCTTCTAAGATAAAGGTGTTTATCATTAAAAGGGCTAGTGGAAGGATAATAGATCTTGAAGAGTTCAAGAACCACAAAACACTATAAGTCAAATAAGAGGAACCTGTAGATAGACCTATTGTACCACAACCGAATCGTAAATCTAGAATAGTACCAAAGATACCTAGGAGGTATGGATTCATCATGGATGATGATGATGAGGTACACATCATAGAAGATGATGATCCGAGTTACATTCGATGAGGTAAGACTTCTAGTGTACAACAAAAGGGTCATGGGGGCGTCGTGAAATTTCTAGAACTATATGTTGATATACTACGGATGAGGAATAACATACCAATGCTACAATCAGTAAAGATAAAGTTGTCTAAACATTCCTCCACGAATGATTTGGAAGAGTATCTTAATTGGGGATATAAATCTATATAGATAGATTTAAGAGGATGCTCGACTTAACCCGAGGAACGATATTCATTTGATGCTAAAGTCGTTTAGCATGGCAAACTCCAAGAGATGTCTCATGTCGATGAGCTATGGAGTGTATCTCTCTTAATAGTCCCCATAGACTCCAAAAGAAGAGAGATCGTATGAGTGACAATCATGTATGCAATGAAATGTACGAGACACGATGTTGATCGGTCGTATTACGGAGAAGATCACTTTAAAGACGGTGAAAAACATCTTAAAGTTCTTAACCCAAGCACTAAGGATGTGAGCATACATGTGGGTGGGTCCGAATTAAAACTAGAGGGCTTTGAGGACTCAAGTTTTTCGAGACGGAGACCAAGACGACGAAGAAAATCCACTTTAAGGTAAAGTGTTACCTTGAACAATGATGCGATGAATTGGAAAGGTTTCAAATAGCAAAAGAGTTCTTTGGTTTAGTGATAAAGACAAAGTATATAGCTATAAATGAAGTCGCAAGTTGATTGTTTGGATTAAAAGTTCATTACGAGAACTAGGAATAGTTCCTAAGTCTCATCTTGGATCTAAACATGTGTTGTGGCACTTTCATTTGATTATTAAAATCATTGAAAGATGGGAAATCACTATAGAGATAGTGGACTCTCAAGAACAATATTACATATCCATTAACTAAAAGCTTATCCAACAAAGCAGGATAATCGTCACTTAGAGAAGAAGAGTATAAGATACCATGACGATTGGCTTTAGTGCAAGTGGGAGATTGAAAGTAGTATGCACACAAGCCAATCATGTTTGATGATAAAGCATATACTTTGTAACAATCTTATTCATTTATTAATAAAAGTATTAATTTATTAAAGGCTTTTAATTATCTACATGATCTTTGTTTTATAATATGTGATAAACCCATAGTTTTAAGCAATGCTTTTAGAATAATGATGATGATCATTCTAATGAGATCTAAATTCTTAGAAAGCTTAAAACTAAAATAGTTCCCAATCATTGGATTACTAAATAGGGGATTAGTGAATCCGGATAGATTGGTACATCGTTGCTTGCTCATTGGATGAGGATGATTGATCTCATGATCATTTGTGTGGAGACACTAAAGCAAGTATGTAGGTGCTTATTAGAGAATAAGTTCAACGAGCGTGGCTCGCTAAGGAATACCTAATGGAGTTTTATTTGCTTGTCGATAGGAATTCTGTAGAGTGATAGTAGTACAAGTAATCCTTGGACTTGAGATCATCATAGTATCTTGTGTATGATGAGTTATACTTTGACTTATTCCTTAAGACCCTTAGGGTATATCAAAGGGTATGCTTGGGTATAATAAGTTGTACATGGAGATAATGTATGATCGATAAAGAATCTACCACTTCTAATAAAAGAAGAGAAATGTCCTATGTGATTCGATAAATGACAACCCAGTAGTCCTTGGCGAATATGAAATGAAATTAGAAAGGAGTTTCTAATTTGCATTATTTGAGTTGTGCATTTAAGGATCGAAATACATATAATTAAATAAAATAAGACTTGACATGGTAATTTCATATCTTATATTTAATTGGGACATTGTATGGTGGAAGGATTGAATTGTCTGGTAACTATTTACTCAAAGGTTCTTTAATGATTAATGTTGAAATCTATATTATCCGGAAAGTCGTTGATCGCTAGGGAGGCTTATCCTATTGTAGAATAAATATTATTTATTTAAATAAATATTATTTATTTAAATAAGATTAGAATTGTTCTAATTGATTTATTCACAACCTAGGTTTAATATGGAGAACCTAAAGGGTCACACCATAAAAGGAAGAATAATTATTTAAGAAGTAAATGGCATAATCGTAATAATATGTTATGTATATTTAATTTAATCTATGGTGATAGAATAAATTAAATAGCTTAATATTATTTTTTAATATTTTAGAAATATTAAATATAAATTAATAAGAGGAGTCTTATTAATATTATTACAATTATTATTATTTTAATTTCTAAAGAGTTTAGGAATTAATTTAATATAAGTACTCTCATTTATTCCTAATTGGATTAGGAAGGAAAATTAGTTAAAGGAGTTTAATTAATTATCCCTAATAAGATTAGGGAGCCTAATTAATTAAAAGAATTTAATTAATTAAAACCCAATTCCTTAATTGTTAAGGTGGGTTGCCCACATCTATAAATAAGAGGAGTCTTATTATGGGTGTATGTATGGTTGTTGACTTTAACAAAGTACGTAATAATTCCAAGTTGTTGGGAGTATGCCTTTTCTATAGAGATAGAAAACTTGGGTTAGCCATAACACCCATCTTCTTGAATTTTATTCTTCCTTGGTGGATCACCTCTGAGGCCAAACATTTGGGTGGCTAACGTTGATCAAAGGAAGGAACCAAACCCGTGGATTCAAGATTGAACGAAAGGATTTGGAGGTGAACTTGTACACGAGGAAGCTCGATCTTCAAGGGTATGATTTATTCTTTATCTTTTCGTTTAATTTAATTAATAATATGTTTGTAAAGGATGATCCGGTTTATGGTTTGTAAATTTTTAAACTTTGATTTTTACACGCTTTAACCTAGCATAATTTCTTATGCAATTTGATTCTTCTTATTCATTCTTGATTCATTGAGCTTTTAATATTATTTTGAACTCCTAACAAGTTTAACTTGTGGATTGTATTATTATTCTTAGAAAGATGTTGTAACCCTTAAGGATGAAGATTTTTTTTATTCTATCTATTGCATGGCTTGCATTTATTATGGGTAGATAAATAGATGATATTTAATGCAGTTTAACTTTGGGATTGAACACCAAATCCCGTGGAATCAATTACCTAGATTTGGGGGTGTGACAAGATTTTATCTATCAAAGTCGAGGTTATGAACCTTAGGTGGGGAACAACCTTAGGTAGTAGCCTTTATAGAAGAAGAAGATAGTAATGGAAAACTATTATCGAGTTCTAGGAAATGAATTTCTGTAATTCATTAAAGATAATAAAAGACTTTATGTGCTTATGTGTTAAATTAGGTGCTAACTAGTACGACTTAGTAACTAAAATTCGAAATTTTTGTTGTCAGGATGTCTGACGTTGGAGGAACTAGTCGAAAGCGGGGAGGAGGAACCCCAGTACCTATAAATGCAAGCGGAGGAGGAGCCCAGAGACATACATGTCATTAGGGAACAGTTAGTTTAGAGGGAGTCATCTCCATTGATCACCGTTGTTGGTCAGGAGCATGAACCTGAGACTGATCCTGAGGAGGATCCTGAGGAGGAGTTTGACGAGGAAGAGGAAGAAGAGGAGTTACCACGGTACACCGTTGATGCTTAGATGTATGACACATTATATGACCGTAACATGGAGTTACGAGATGAGGTGCTGGATCTGACTGAGCGAGCTATTATTGAACAGATTACTCTAGAGGAGAAGGAGAGGGAGATTTCGACTCTTCACTCACGATTGGGAAATGTAGAATGGGATTTGGTCTACGAGAAGGGTCAAACTGAAGATAAGACCACAGAGATAGAAAAGTTGAAGAAGGATCTGAAAGAGAGTTCAGAGAGACTTGCCATAGCAGATGAGGGATGGGTAAGAGAGTCACGTCGTGCTGATCTTGCGAAAGAAGACGGTCGTGCAAAGAAGGTGAAGCTTGGAGACACATACTCTACACTTAATCATGCAATGGATGAGGCCCAAGATCGAGTTTTGAGGTACCCCATCTAGTTTGAAGGACTTACATCGTACATGCTGGATCGCAGGACGATGTCTCGTATCATGGATGAGGAGCGTGGCAAGGGTATTCAGCACCTTAACAGACAGTGATAGAATTTGTTTAATTATGTGAAAGACTTAATTAGTTTTTATATGTAAATTCCGATGTGTTTATGAACGAAAGGAATATTTTAATATTTAAATCCTGTGGAATTCTATATCTCGAGATGGTGGATGTAAATAGCGCTTATGCTATCGTTTGATGTAAAACTTTTAGTTTGAATTAAATATATTAAGTTGTTTGAGATGATGTGTAAAATGATTATATTAAATTGTTGAGTTAAGTGCTTAACTATTTAGAGAATTTAATAGAGATTTAATAAGCATATATTATTCTTAATGAAATATGCCGCCAGGAGTAAACCAACCTCGCTGAAGAGTCAACAATAATAACAACAATGCCAATGCTAATCCTGTTCAGCGGTTGGTTAACTTCTTAGCTGGAGCAATGAATAATCAACCTCAAGCTCCACCAAATACTACGTTTAAAAGATTTCAAGCGCGTGGGACCGCCAGAATTTAAAGGTCCCATGAACCCAATCGAGGCTCAAACGTGGGTTATGGAAATGGAGAAGGTTTTTGACGTTGCTAGGGTTAGAGAAGACCAGAAGACCGCTTTTGGAACGTTTATGCTGAAGTCTGAGGCTAGCTACTGGTGGCAAGCAAACAAAGTGCGAGGAGGTGAAGGTGTAATTACGTGGGAGAGATTTAAAGAGATATTTTTAAAAATGTATTTCTCAACTAGTTCACAGAACCAGATGGAGGTTCAATTTCTAGAGTTGAAGCAGGGAAATATGAGCGTGCCTGAATATGCCGCTAAATTCAACGAGTTGGCAAGGTTCGCCCCGTATCAAGTTCACACGGATGAGAGGAAGGCGAGACGGTTTGAGCAAGGACTAAAGCCTTGGGTGTACAACAAGGTATCAATGTTTTAGCTAAACACATTTGCTGGAGTACTAGAAAAGGCCATCCTCGCTGAAAGAGGAAGCGATGCGGTGACCAAGTACAATCAATATCAAAAGAAGAAGAAGAGTGAAGGTGAAAGAAATAACAAGGTCAGTGGAAGTGGCACAGGCGGTTGAAATTTCAATCAGAAGAAAAGATGGAATGACAAATCATCATCGGGGAATCAGCAAGGTAATCAGAAGAAAAGAATCGAAGCATGCCCGACTTGCGGGAAAGCCCATCTGGGAGTTTGTATGAAAGGAAAAAGAGTGTGCTACAATTGTGGTCAGGAAGGCCACAGAGCACCAAACTGTCCAAACCCAAAGAAGGGTGCTTGTTTTACTTGTGGTTCGAAGTACCATCTGGCAAGAGACAACAGTGGAAATGCCTTAACCATCACCGAACCAACCGCAACAAATCGACCGACCGCCCGGACTTTCAACATGACGGTGCAAGATGCAGTTCAATCCCGTGATGTGGTGTCAGGTATCATTCCGATCAATAAAATTAATGCTTATGTTTTATTTGATTTGGGTGCTACTTGTTCCTTTATATCCGATGACTTTGCCAAGAATTTAGATTTGCCTAAGGATGAATTGGATTACCCCATGAACATAGAAATTGTGAATAGAGAAATAATCCCTATTAAGTACGTACATAAGAACTGTAAAGTGGATATTAAGGGTAATATCACGAATATAGATCTTATCCCTATTCGACTTAGGGAAATTGACGTTATTTTGGGAATGGATTGGTTATTCAATTACGGGGCTGTAATTGATTGCCAAAAGAAGCGTATTAACCTTATGACTCCGTCAAAGGTTATATTTTATGGTAGCAAGTCGCCTAGACAAGCGAGTTGTCTGATGATGATGCAGGCCAGGAAGTTATTAAGACAAGGCTATGTAGGATACTTAGCTTACATAGTCGACAGTCGAAAAGAGAATCCGAAGGTAGAAGAAATACCGATTGTGAGGGACTTCGTCGACGTATTTCCAGATGATTTGCCAAGACTTCCACCAGATAGAGAGGTAGATTTTTTGATCGATTTGGCGCCAGGAACTGCTCCAATGCTGAAGGCACCGTACCGAATGGCACCAGTAGAGATGAAGGAATTAATGGTACAACTACAAGAATTATTGGACGAGAAGTACATTCAACCGAGCGTATCGCCGTGGGGAGCGCTAGTGTTATTCGTGAAAAAGAAGGACAGATCGATGCGGCTCTGCATTGACTACAGAGAACTTAATAAGGTCACGATTAAGAACAGATATCCATTACCGAGGATCGACGACTTGTTTGATCAATTGAAAGGAGCAAGATACTTTTCCAAGATAGATTGAGAAGCGGTTATCATCAACTGAAGGTGAGGCCAGAGGATGTACCGAAGATAGCATTCAGAACGCGATATTGTCACTACGAATTTTTAGTAATGTCGTTTGGTCTTACAAATGCTCCTGCAACATTTATGGGACTAATGAATGGTGTGTTCAAGCCGTTTTTGGACAAGTTCGTAGTGGTATTTATAGATGGCATTTTAGTCTATTCGAAAACCAAAGAACATGAAGAGCATTTGAGATTAATGTTGGAAGTATTGAGAAGGGAAAAGTTGTATGCCAAGTTTTCGAAATGCGAATTTTGGATTGAACGAGTGCAATTTTTTGGGCACGTGATCGATAAAAACGGAATTTCTGTAGATCCATCCAAAGTCAAAGCCGTGATTAACTGGGATCAGCCGAGGACGCCGTTGGAAGTACGAAGTTTTCTTGGATTGGTAGGATATTATAGAAGGTTCATACAAGACTTTTCCAAGATCGCAACTCTGTTAACGAATTTAACTCAAAAAGCTGTGAAATTTGTTTGGACGGATAAGTGTGAGGAAAGTTTTGAAGAATTGAAGAAGAGGTTGAGTACGGCCCCTGTGTTATCTCTTCCGGATGATACAGGAAATTTTGTTGTTTATAGTGATGCATCGCATAAAGGACTTGGGCGTGTCTTGATGCAAAATGGCAAAAAATCATTGCGTATGCATCACGACAATTGAAGGATTACGAGAAGTGATATCCCACCCATGACTTGGAGTTAAACTGCGAGCTTGTTTTTGCTTTGAAAATTTGGAGGCACTATCTCTACGGGGAGAAGTGTGAAATATATACGGACCATAAGAGTCTAAAATATATTTTCACACAGAAGGACTTAAATATGCGTCAAAGAAGATGGTTGGAAATAATTAAGGATTACGACTGTGAGATTTTACACCATCCCGGTAAAGCAAATGTGGTTGCCGACGCCTTAAGTAGAAAGGGTCGGGAGAAATTGACGATGTTGACTGCTCAGGAGGAGCTAATTGCAGAAATGGAGAAACTGGAGTTGGAAGTAAAGTATCCTATGGAGATCGATGAGAAGCTATTTCAGATGCAAACTGGTACAACTCTACTAGATAAAGTTAAAAGAGGCTCAACTTTAGGATGATGAATGCAAAAAGGTGGCAAAGAAGATATCTGAAGGAACCGAATTGAGATTTAAGATGGATAAGGAAGGAATACTGAGATTTGAGAGTACAAGAGATTAAGGAAGATATTTTGAGCGAGACTCATAGTTCACGATATTCAATTCACCCTGGTAGTACCAAGATGTACCAATATCTTAGACAACATTTCTTGTGGCCGAATTTGAAACGTGATGTTGCAGAATGTGTTGCCAAGTGGCTGACCTGCCAGAAAGTTAAAGCGAAACATCAGAGATCGAGTGGATTGCTACAACCGTTAGAGATCCCAGAATTGAAATGGGAACATATTACAATGGACTTCGTGGTTGGCCTTCCAACAACTCAGAAAGGCTACGACGCAAAGATGGGTTATCGTTAATGATCGACGAAATCTGCACACTTCCTTCCGATCAAAACCAGATTCAACTTAGATCAGTTGGCGAGGTTATACGTAAAAGAAATCGTTTCGAGACACGGAGTGCCGGTGTCAATTGTTTCTGATAGAGATCCACGTTTTATATTGAACTTCTAGAAACGTCTACAGGAATGCATGGGTACGCAATTGTGAATGAGTACAGCTTACCACCCTCAAACAGACGGGCAGAGTGAGAGAACGATTCAAACATTAGAAGATATGCTAAGAGCCTGTGTGATGGATTTTAAAGGAAATTGGGATGATCACCTACCGTTAGTAGAGTTCAGCTACAACAATAGTTACCACACTAGTATTGGTATGTCGCCTTACGAAGCGTTATACGGCAGAAAGTGCAGAACTTCGCTTTACTGGGATGAAGTTGGTGAGAGATAATTGCTATGGCCAGAATTGGTACAGCAGACAGCAGAAATAGTTAAAGTGATCCGAGCACGACAGGTAGCGGCTCAAGATCGACAGAAGAAATACGCTGACCCACATCATAAGAATATCGAGTTTGAATCAGGTAGTTACGTTTTCTTAAAGGTCTCTCCCTGGAAGGGAAAGATCAGGTTCGGAAAGAAAGGGAAATTGAGCCCAAGATTCATTGGACCCTTTGAAGTACTGAGAAGAATCGGCGAAGTCGCGTACGAGGTAGCCTTACCTCCAGCACTTGAGAATGTTCACAACGTTTTCCATGTCTCAGTCCTACGACCCTACAAACCCGATTACAAGCACGTGATTGAATATGAACCCCTACATTTCAACAAAGACTTATCTTACGAAGAAATCCCTGTTCAAATTGTCGATAGAAAAGAACAAGTTCTCAAAAATAAAGTAATACCTTCTGTTAAGGTAATTTAGAGGAACCACAACGCTGAAGAAGCTACGTGGGAACTCAAAGAGAATATGATGAAGAATTACCCTCATTTATTTACTTAATTTATGTGTAAGCGATTCCGGGAACAGAATCTTTGTAAGGGGGGAGAATGTAACGAGTTGAATTTATTGAGTCGTGATTCTGGGGACAGAATCCTTTTAAGGGGGGAAAGATGTGACAAACGAGATTTTTGTAATTTAATTTAATATTTACTGAATTTAATAAATATTTTTCGATGAATTAATTATTAGATTAAATATTAATTGATGAAATTGTGATAGATTAATTTAATTATATGTGTTATATTTATTAAATTAATGTGGATAATTTTATTATTCAAGTATGTAATTATGTGAGCTTATTATGTAATTATGTGAGCTTATTGAATTAAATGAAATATTTAATAAGCCTAATGTTATTTAATTAATGTAATAATTAATTTGAGATTTAGTAATTTGATATAATTAATTAATGAGAAAATTAATTATTTGACTATGTGAATTTATGAGAAATTATTATAATTAGTTTATATTAAATTAAATAATATAATTGAGCTATTATATAATTGGGTGTGACGTGAATTAAACTATATTGTAGAGGTTTTATTAAATTAAGTGGTTTTGTAATATATTCTTGCTAAGCCAAACAAGGCCCTATGGGGAGTTGGAAGTAGTTGCCCATTATTGGGTTAACTGACCACTCAGTGCGTCAGTTCCTTTCTTATATGCGTCTTCTCATTATTTCTTATTTTACCAAGTCTGATAAAACATCACAGAGAGAAATTCAGAGAAAGAGTTTGAGAACTGTCAGAGAGAATTAAGATATTGTGAAAGAGATTGAAATAGGAGAATTTAAGAAAACATCTGAGTCTTCTAATCTATACCTTACACTCAGGGTAATCTCCTCCTTCCCAAATTTTTAAAGTTACGTTGTTTAAGTTTTATGAAAATGGCTTTCAAGTTTTCTCAGAAAGTCTCTCAGATTTATAAAGGGTATGGATTATGTGTTGTATATGTGTTAAATGTTACCATATTGTATTGAATTATATATATTTCACAAACCATATCATCTGTTTCATAATACGATGAATTGTTATTTCAAAAATTTACAAAGTTTGGGTTTTGGCCATATGACCTTATACGTGATATTTCATGTGTTGACCATATATTATCCCTAAAATTTATACTCGTATATTATTATGCATGTTAATATGAAGATACTAAACTTTAATTGAACGGATTCGGTGTTATAACGAATCCGTAGTGTTGAAATTATGTTTTATGTTCAAAACAATCAAGAGCATCAAGAACAGTGGAAGTAAATGTGTTGATTTTGCAAATTATGTGTTGTAACTTGTTAAAAATCATGCTAGATGGGTTAAGTAATGATTATATATGTATTACAATGATTGGGTAAGTCTAAATTCGTGTAAAAATAATTAATTGGAAGTTATGGCCATATTTATGTATAATTTTACCTGTGATTGATTTTTGGCCTTATTTGGCCTTGTTATGTTCATGAATTGCGAATCTATGAAATCGGCAGAAAATGAGTTCTGGTAACCCACTTCCATTAGCATGTTACTAAACTAAATTACCACTACCACTGATTAAAAAAAATAAATAAATAAATAATAAATAAATAAATAAATAATTAAAAAAATAAATATTTGATGAAAATTATTATTAAAATATTTATAAAATAAATTAAATATTTTAATTGAGATATTTATGGAATAAAATAAATATTTGATAAAAATTATTATTAAAATATTTATAAAATAAATTAAATATTTTAATTGAGATATTTATGGAATAAAATAAATATTCGATGAAAATTATTATTAAAATATTTATAAAATAAATTAAATATTTTAATTGAGATATTATGGAATAAAATAAATATTCGATGAAAATTATTATTAAAATATTTATAAAATAAATTAAATATTTTAATTGAGATATTTATGGAATAAAATAAATATTCGATGAAAATTATTATTAAAATATTTATAAAATAAAGTAAATATTTTAATTGAGATATTTATGGAATAAAATAAATATTCGATGGAAATTATTATGAAATAATTTATTCGAGTGTAATAATAGTAAGAGAATGAAAATATTCTAATTTAATTAAGTAATTAAATTAAAAGGGTAATGATTTGTTAAATAAAGTTGAGTTTATATTAAATAATTAAGTGAAAATGTAACTAATGAATGTCGTGAATACATATGGTATGTATGTAGGATTTGTGGTGAATGGAAGTAGTAATCGTTTAGCCTACGCACGAGGCAAGTTTCCTAACCCTACTTGTCATTATTATTCAAGTTATTAGTTACCTCGAGTAAATTATCGTTACTATTATTCAAGTTCAATTGTTATATTAAAGATTTATTATCTTTTCAAAGCATGATTCAGGTATAAAATAATTGTTCTATTGTATACTTCTTGAGATTATTATTCAAATCGAATATCATTATTGTTGAACCTTATTAGACTAGTGAACTTTATTGATTCAACTAGTCCTTAGTTGATGAACGTTCTAAATTTCAAAACCCTTATTGAATTATCCAAACCAAACTTCCTTTGATGCGGACTCGAATGTAAAACTGAGATGAACAGCCCTGCAAAGGGATTTACTTATGCGTTAGCGTTAAGATATTATGCACAGTATGGTACTAAGGGTTGATCCCCCTAAGTACGAGTAGAAAGGTCCATAGTCTTATAATTGTTAAAGGTTTCAAGTATAACCCCTGATAACCTAGGACATAGTTCAAGGTCTTATGACCCTCAGAATTCTTTTGATTCTTGTTATTCATTCTTGATTCAAAAGTTGAGCTTTTATTCAGATGTCTTTGATTTACTCGCATGTTATTATACTGTTATTTCATTATTATACTTGTGGGCAATAGTGCTCACTCTTGCTTAATAATAACATTGCAGTTAAGAACGAAAGAACTGATGAACCTTCCACTAGTAAAGGCAAGGGCAAAGTTAGCAAGTGATGAAGACTTGTTATTTTTATTAGATGATGTATTTATGCTTAAGACTTGAGTTAATAATGTTGTTTAAGACTTATTTGTTTATGATTCCGCACAGATGTTTAAGGTTAGTTTAACCTGGGATTGTATTATTATTATTCGGATGTTGTAACCCTTAAGGGGAAGATTTTTATTCTATCTATTGCATGGCTTGCATTTATTATGGGTAGATAAATAGATGATATTTGTACAGTGAACACCAAATCCCGTGGAATCGAAGTACCCAGATTTGGGGGTGTGACAAGTTGGTATCAAAGCTGTAGGTTATGAACCTTAGGTGGGGGAACAACCTTAGGTAGTAGCCTTATAGAAGAAGATAGTAATGGAAAACTATTATCGAGTTCTAGGAAATGAATTTCTGTAATTCATTAAAGATAATAAAAGACTTTATGTGCTTATGTGTTAAATTAGGTGCTAACTAGTACGACTTAGTAACTAAAATTCAAAATTTTTGTTGTCAGGATGTCTGACGTTAGAGGAACTAGTCGAGCAGGGGAGGAGGAACCCCGAGTACCTATAGTACCGACAGAGGAGGAGCCCAGAGACATACAAGTCATTAGGGAACAGTTAGTTCAGAGGGAGTCATCTCCATTAATCACCATTGTTGGTCAGGAGCATGAACCTGAGACTGATCCTGAGGAGGATCCTGAGGGGGAGTTTGACGAAGAAGAGGAAGAAGAGGAGTTACCACGGTACACCGTTGATGCTGAGATGTATGACACATTATACGACCGTAACGTGGATTTACGAGATGAGGTGCAGGATCTGACTGAGCGAGCTATTATTCAACAGATTACTCTAGAGGAGAAGGAGAGGGAGATTTTGACTCTTCACTCACGACTGGGAAATGTAGAATGGGATTTGGTCCACGAGAAGGGTCAAACCGAAGATAAGACCACAGAGATAGAAAAGTTGAAGAAGGATCTGAAAGAGAGTTCAGAGAGGCTTGCTATAGCAGAGGAGGGATGGGTAAGAGAGTTACGTCGTGCTGACCTTGCGGAAGAAGACGATCGTGCAAAGAAGGTGAAGCTTGGAGAGACATACTCTACACTTAATCATGCAATGGATGAGGCCCAAGATCGAGTTTTGAGGTACCCCATCCAGTTTGAAGGACTTACATCGTACATGCTGGATCGCAGGACGATGTCTCGTATCATGGATGAGGAGCGTGGAAAGGCTATTCAGCACCTTGACAGACAGTGATAGAATTTGTTTAATTATGTTAAAGACTTAATTAGTTTTTATATGTAAATTCCGATGTGTTTATGAACGAAGGAATATTTTAATATTTAAATCCTGTGGATTCTATATCTCAGGATGGTGGATGTAAATAGCAGTTATGCTATCGTTTGATGTAAAACTTTTAGTTTGAATTAAATATATTAAGTTGTTTGAGAAGATGTGTTAAATGATTATATTAAATTGTTGAGTTAAGTCTTAACTATTTAGAAAATTTAATAGAGATTTAATAAGCATATATTATTCTTAACAGAAATATGCCGCCCACGTCAACCAACTCAGTAAGAGTCAACAAATAACAACAATGCCAATGCTAATCCTGTTCAGCAGTTGGTTAACTTGCTAGCTGGAGCAATGAATAATCAACCTCAAGCTCCACCAAATACTACGTTTAAAGATTTCAAGGCGGTGGGACCGCCAAAATTTAAAGGTCCCAGGAACCCAATCGAGGCTCAAGCGTGGGTTATGAAAATGGAGAAGGTTTTTGACGTTGCTAGGGTTAGAGAAGACCAGAAGACCGCTTTTGGAACGTTTATACTGAAGTCTGAGGCTAGCTACTGGTGGCAAGCAAACAAAGTGCGAGGAGGTGAAGGTGTAATTATGTGGGAGTGATTTAAAGAGATATTTTTCGAAATGTATTTCTCAACTAGTTCACAGAACCAGATGGAGGTTCAATTTCTAGAGTTGAAGCAGGGAAATATGAGTGTGCCTGAATATACGGATAAATTCAACGAGTTGGCAAGGTTCGCCTCGTATCAAGTTCACACGGATGAGAGGAAGGCGAGACGATTTGAGCAAGGACTAAAGCCTTGGGTGTACAACAAGGTATCAATGTTTTAGCTAAACACGTTTGCTGGAGTACTAGAAAAGGCAATCCTCGCTGAAAGAGGAAGCGATGCGGTGACCAAGTACAATCAATATCAAAAGAAGAAGAAGAGTGAAGGTGAAAGAAATAACAAGGTCAGTGGAAGTGGCACAGGCGGTTGAAATTTCAATCAGAAGAAAAGATGGAATGACAAATCATCATCGGGGAATCAGCAAGGTAATCAGAAGAAAAGAATCGAAGCATGCCCGACTTGCGGGAAAGCCCATCTGGGAGTTTGTATGAAAGGAAAAAGAGTGTGCTACAATTGTGGTCGAAGGCCACATAGCACCAAACCGCCCAAACCCAAAAAGAAGGGTGCTTGTTTTACTTGTGGTTCAAGTACCATCCGCAAGAGACAACGATTGGAAATGCCTTAACCATCACCGAACCAACCATCAACAAACAAATCGACCGAATCGCTTGGGACTTTCAACATACGATGGCAAGATGAAGTTCAATCCCGTGATGTGGTGTCAGGTATCATTCCGATCAATAAAATTAATGCTTATGTTTTATTTGATTTGGGTGCTACTTGTTCCTTTATATCCGATGACTTTGCCAAGAATTTAGATTTGCCTAAGGATGAATTGGATTACCCCATGAACATAGAAATTGTGAATAGAGAAATAATCCCTGTTAAGTACGTACATAAGAACTGTAAAGTGGATATTAAGGGTAATATCACGAATATAGATCTTATCCCTATTCGACTTGGGGAATTTGACGTTATTTTGGGAATGGATTGGTTATTCAATTACGGGGCTGTAATTTATTGCCAAAAGAAGCGTATTAACCTTATGACTCCGTCAAAGGTTATATTTTATGGTAGCAAGTCGCCTAGACAAGCGAGTTGTCTGATGATGATGCAGGCCAGGAAGTTATTAAGACAAGGCTATGTAGGATACTTAGCTTACATAG
This sequence comes from Panax quinquefolius, assembly GCA_020205615.1. NCBI lineage: Eukaryota > Viridiplantae > Streptophyta > Magnoliopsida > Apiales > Araliaceae > Panax > Panax quinquefolius. The sequence continues at coordinate 84,491,604 of CM035169.1, read as the reverse complement.
TCGACAGTCGAAAAGAGAATCCGAAGGTAGAAGAAATACCGATTGTGAGGGACTTCGTCGACGTATTTCCAGATGATTTGCCAAGACTTCCACCAGATAGAGAGGTAGATTTTTTGATCGATTTGGCGCCAGGAACTGCTCTAATGTCGAAGGCACCATACCGAATGGCACCAGTAGAGATGAAGGAATTAATGGTACAACTACAAGAATTATTGGAAGAGAAGTACATTCAACCGAGCATATCGCCGTGGGGAGCGCTAGAGTTATTCGTGAAAAAGAAGGACAGATCGATGCGGCTCTGCATTGACTACAGAGAACTTAATAAGGTCACGATTAAGAACAGATATCCATTACCGAGGATCGACGACTTGTTTGATCAATTGAAAGGAGCAAGATACTTTTCCAAGATAGACTTGAGAAGCGGTTATCATCAACTAAAGGTGAGGCCAAAGGATGTACCGAAGACAGCATTCAAAACACGATATTGTCACTACGAATATTTAGTAATGTCGTTTGGTCTTACAAATGCTCCTGCAACATTTATGGGACTAATGAATGGTGTGTTCAAGCCGTTTTTGGACAAGTTCGTAGTGGTATTTATAGATGACATTTTGGTCTTTTCGAAAACCAAAGAACATGAAGAGCATTTGAGATTAATGTTGGAAGTATTGAGAAGGGAAAAGTTGTATGCCAAGTTTTCGAAATGCGAATTTTGGATTGAACGAGTGCAATTTCTTGGGCACGTGATCGATAAAAACGAATTTCTGTAGATCCATCCAAAGTCGAAGCCGTGATTAACTGGGATCAGCCGAGGACGCCGTTGGAAGTACGAAGTTTTCTTGGATTGGCAGGATATTATAGAAGGTTCATACAAGACTTTTCCAAGATCGCAACTCCGTTAATGAATTTAACTCAAAAAGCTGTGAAATTTGTTTGGACGGATAAGTGTGAGGAAAGTTTTGAAGAATTGAAGAAGAGGTTGAGTACGGCCCCTGTGTTATCTCTTCCGGATGATACAGGAAATTTTGTTGTTTATAGTGATGCATCGCATAAAGGACTTGGCTGTGTACTGATGCAAAATGACAAAGTCATTGCGTATGCATCACGACAATTGAAGGATTACGAGAAGGTATATCCGACCCATGACTTGGAGTTAGCTGTAGTTGTTTTTGCTTTGAAAATTTGGAGGCACTATCTCTACAGGGAGAAGTGTGAAATATATACGGACCATAAGAGTCTAAAATATATTTTCACACAGAAAGACTTAAATATGCGTCAAAGAAGATGGTTGGAAATAATTAAGGATTACGACTGTGAGATTTTATACCATCCGGGTAAAGAAAATGTGGTTCTTTTACCGCGCCTTAAGTAGAAAGGGTCGGGAGAAATTGACGATGTTGACTGCTCAGGAGGAGCTAATTGCAGAAATGGAGAAACTGGAGTTGGAAGTGAAGTATCCTATGGAGATCGATGAGAAGCTATTTCAGATGCAAACTGGTAAAACTCTACTAGATAAAGTTAAAGAGGCTCAACTTCAGGATGATGAATGCAAAAAGGTGACAAAGAAGATATCTGAAGGAACCGAATCGAGATTTAAGATGGATAAGGAAGGAATACTGAGATTTGAGAGTAGAATTTGGGTACCGCCAGTACAAGAGATTAAGGAAGATATTTTGAGCGAGACTCGTAGTTCACGATATTCAATTCACCCTGGTAGTACCAAGATGTACCAAGATCTTAGACAACATTTCTGGTGGCCGAATTTGAAATGTGATGTTGCAGAATGTGTTGCCAAGTGGCTGACTTGCCAGAAAGTTAAAGCGGAACATCAGAGACCGAGTGGATTGCTACAATCGTTAGAGATCCCGAAATTGAAATGGGAACATATTACAATGGACTTTGTGGTTGGCCTTCCAACAACTCAGAAAGGCTACGACGCAAAGATGGGTTATCGTTAATCGAATCGACGAAATCCATTACTTCCTTCCGATCAAAATCAGATTCAACTTAGATCAGTTGGCGAGGTTATACGTAAAAGAAATCGTTTCGAGACACGGAGTGCCGGTGTCAATTGTTTCTGATAGAGATCCACGTTTTATATTGAACTTCTAGAAACGTCTACAGGAATGCATGGGTACGCAATTGCGAATGAGTACAGCTTACCACCCTCAAACAGACGGGCAGAGTGAGAGAACGATTCAAACATTAGAAGATATGCTAAGAGCCTGTGTGATGGATTTTAAAGGAAATTGGGATGATCACCTACCGTTAGTAGAGTTCAGCTACAACAATAGTTACCACACTAGTATTGGTATGTCGCCTTACGAAGCATTATACGGCAGAAAGTGCAGAACTTCGCTTTACTGGGATGAAGTTGGTGAGAGGTAATTGCTATGGCCAGAATTGGTACAGCAGACAGCAGAAATAGTCAAAGTGATCCGAGCACGACAGGTAGCGGCTCAAGATCGACAGAAGAAATACGCTGACCCACATCATAAGAATATCGAGTTTGAATCAGGTAGTTACGTTTTCTTAAAGGTCTCTCCCTGGAAGGGAAAGATCAGGTTCGGAAAGAAAGGGAAATTGAGCCCAAGATTCATTGGACCCTTTGAAGTACTGAGAAGAATCGGTGAAAGTCGCGACGAGGTAGCCTTACCTCCAAAGACTTGAGAATGTTCACAACGTTTTCCATGTCTCAGTCCTACGACCCTACAAACCCGATTACAAGCACGTGATTGAATATGAACCCCTACATTTCGACAAAGACTTATCTTACGAAGAAATCCATGTTCAAATTGTTGACAGAAAAGAACAAGTTCTCAAAAATAAAGTAATACCTTCTGTTAAGGTAATTTAGAGGAACCACAACGCTGAAGAAGCTACGTGGGAACTCAAAGAGAATATGATGAAGAATTACCCTCATTTATTTACTTAATTTATGTGTAAGCGATTCCGGGGACAGAATCTTTGTAAGGGGGGGGGGAGAATGTAACGAGTTGAATTTATTGAGTCGTGATTCTAGGGACAGAATCCTTTTAAGGGGGGAAAGATATGACAAACGAGATTTTTGTAATTTAATTTAATATTTACTGAATTTAATAAATATTTTTCGATGAATTAATTATTAGATTAAATATTAATTGATGAAATTGTGATAGATTAATTTAATTATATGTGTTACATTTATTAAATTAATGTGGAGAATTTTTATTATTCAAGTATGTAATTATGTGAGCTTATTATGTAATTATATGAGCTTATTGAATTAAATGAAATATTTAATAAGCCTAATGTTATTTAATTAATGTAATAATTAATTGGAGATTTAGTAATTTGATATAATTAATTAATGAGAAAATTAATTATCTGACTATGTGAATTTATGAGAAATTATTATAATTAGTTTATATTAAATTAAATAATATAATTGAGCTATTATATAATTGGGTGTGACATGAATTAAACTATATTGTAGAGGTTTTAATAAATTAAGTGGTTTTGTAATATATTCTTGCTAAGGCAAACAAGGCCCTATGAGGAGTTGGAAGCAGTTGCCCATTATTGGGTTAACTGACCACTCAGTGCGTCAGTTCCTTTCTTATATGCGTCTTCTCATTATTTCTTATTTTACCAAGTCTGATAAAACATCACAGAGAGAAATTCAGAGAGAGAGTTTGAGAACTGTCAGAGAGAATTAAGATATTGTGAAAGAGATTGAAATAGGAGAATTTAAGAAAACATCTGAGTCTTCTAATCTATACCTTACACTCAGGGTAATCTCCTCCTTCCCAAATTTTTAAAGTTACGTTGTTTAAGTTTTATGAAAATGGCTTTCAAGTTTTTCAGAAAAGTCTCTGTATTTATAAAGGGTATGGATTATGTGTTGTATATGTGTTAAATGTTACCATATTGTATTTAATTATATATATTTCACAAACCATATCATCTCGTTCATATCGATGAATTGTTATTTCAAAAATTTACAGAGTTTGGGTTTTGGCCATATGGCCTTATACGTGATATTTCATGTGTTGATCATATATTATCCCTAAAATTTATACTCGTATATTATTATGCATGTTAATATGAAGAGACCAAACTTTAATTGAACGGATTCGGTGTTATAACGAATCCGTAGTGTTGAAATTATGTTTTATGTTCAAAACCTTCAAGAACATCAAGAACAGTGGAAGTAAATGTGTTGATTTTGCAAATTATGTGTTGTAACTTGTTAAAAATCATGCTAGATGGGTTAAGTAATGATTATATATGTATTACAATGATTGGGTAAGTCTAAATTCGTGTAAAAATAACTAATTGGAAGTTATGGCCATATTCATGTATAATTTTACACGTGATTGATTTTTGGCCTTAATTTGGCCTTGTTATGTTCATGAATCGCAGAATCTGCAGCTATGACTAGAAAAATGAGTCTGGTAACCCAGCTTCCCTACGCATGCTACTAAACTAAATTACCACTTACACACGACCAAAAAAAAAAAAAAAAAATAAATAAATAAATAAATAAATAAATAAATAAAAAATTAAAATAAATATTTGATGAAAATTATTATTAAAATATTTATAAAATAAATTAAATATTTTAATTGAGATATTTATGGAATAAAATAAATATTTGATGAAAATTATTATTAAAATATTTATAAAATAAATTAAATATTTTAATTGAGATATTTATGGAATAAAATAAATATTCGATGAAAATTATTATTAAAATATTTATAAAATAAATTAAATATTTTAATTGAGATATTATGGAATAAAATAAATATTCGATGAAAATTATTATTAAAATATTTATAAAATAAATTAAATATTTTAATTGAGATATTTATGGAATAAAATAAATATTCGATGAAAATTATTATTAAAATATTTATAAAATAAAGTAAATATTTTAATTGAGATATTTATGGAATAAAATAAATATTCGATGGAAATTATTATGAAATAATTTATTAGAGTGTAATAATAGTAAGAGAATGAAAATATTCTAATTTAATTAAGTAATTAAATTAGAAGGGTAATGATTTGTTAAATAAAGTGGAGTTTATATTAAATAATTAAGTGAAAATGTAACTAATGAATGTCGTGAATACATATGGTATGTGTGTAGGATTTGTGGTGAATGGAAGTAGTAATCGTTTAGCTACACGCATTTGTGCAAGTTTCCTAACCCTACTTGTCATTATTGTTCGAGTTATTAGTTACCTCGAGTAAATTATCGTTACTATTATTCAAGTTCAATTGTTATATTAAAGATTTATTATCTTTTCAAAGCATGATTCATTTATAAAAATAATTGTTCTATTGTATACTTCTTGAGATTATTATTCAAATCGAATATCATTATTGTTGAACCTTATTAGACTAGTGAACTTTATTGATTCAACTAGTCCTTAGTTGATGAACGTTCTAAATTTCAAAACCCTTATTGAATTATCCAAACCAAACTTCCTTTGGTGCGGACTCGAATGTCAAATCGAGATGAACAACCTCTGAAAAGGGATTTACTTATCGTTAGCGTTAAGATATTATGCATGTATGGTACTAAGGGTTGATCCCCAAAACAGTAGAAAAAGTCCATAGTCTTATAATTGTTAAAGGTTTCAAGTATAACCCTTGATAACCTAGGACATAGTTCAAGGTCTTATGACCCTCAGAATTCTTTTGATTCTTGTTATTCATTCTTGATTCAAAAGTTGAGCTTTTATTCAGATGTCTTTGATTTACTCGCATGTTATTATAATGTTATTTCATTATTATACTTGTGGGCAATAGTGCTCACTCTTGCTTAATAATAACATTGCGATTAAGAACGAAAAGAACCGATGAACCTTCCACTAGTAAAAAGCAAGGGCAAAGTTAGCAAGTGATGAAGACTTGTTATTTTATTAGATGATGTATTTATGCTTAAGACTTGAGTTAATAATGTTGTTTAAGACTTATTTGTTTATGATTCCTAGATGTATGTTTAAGGTTAGTTTAACTCGGGATTGTATTATTATTATTCTGGATGTTGTAACCCTTAAGGGAAGATTTTATTTCTATCTATTGCATGGCTTGCATTTATTATGGGTAGATAAATAGATGATATTTGTAGATGAACACCAAATCCGTGGAATCAAAGTACCAAGATTTGGGGTGTGACAAGTTGGTATCAAAGCTGTAGGTTATGAACCTTAGGTGGGGAAACAACCTTAGGTAGTAGCCTTATAGAAGAAGATAGTAATGGAAAACTCTTATCGAGTTCTAGGAAATGAATTTCTGTAATTCATTAAAGATAATAAAAGACTTTATGTGCTTATGTGTTAAATTAGGTGCTCAATAGTACGACTTAGTAACTAAAATTCAAAATTTTTGTTGTCAGGATGTCTGACGTTGGAGGAACTAGTCGAGCAGGGGAGGAGGAACCCCGAGTACCTATAGTACCGACAGAGGAGGAGCCCGAGAGACATACATGTCGTTAGGGAACAGTTAGTTCAGAGGGAGTCATCTCCATTGATCACCGTTGTTGGTCAGGAGCATGAACCTGAGACTGATCTGAGGAGGATCCTGAGGAGGAGTTTGACGAAGAAGAGGAAGAAGAGGAGTTACCACGGTACACCGTTGATGCTGAGATGTATGACACATTATACGACCATAACGTGAAGTTACGAGATGAGGTGCAGGATCTGACTGAGCGAGCTATTATTCAGCAGATTACTCTAGAGGAGAAGGAGAGGGAGATTTCGACTCTTCACTCACGACTGGGAAATGTAGAATGGGATTTGGTCCACGAGAAGGGTCAAACCGAAGATAAGACCACAGAGATAGAAAAGTTTAAGAAGGATCTGAAAGAGAGTTCAGAGAGGCTTGCCATAACAGAGGAGGGCTGGGTAAGAGAGTCACGTCGTCTTGATCTTGCGGAAGAAGAAGATCGTCTGAAAGAAGGTGAAGCTTGGAGAGACATACTCTACACTTAATCATGCGATGGATGAGGCCCAAGATCGAGTTTTGAGGTACCCCATCCGGTTTGAAGGACTTCCATCGTATATCTTTGGATCGCAGGATGATGTCTCGTATATCATGGATGAGGAGCGTGGAAAGGCTATTCAAAGACCTTGATGATGATGATAGAATTTGTTTAATTATGTGAAAGACTTAATTAGTTTTTATATATATAAATTCGATGTGTTTATGAGCGAAGGAATATTTTAATATTTAAATCACATGGATTCTATATCTCGAGATGGTGGATGTAAATAGCGCTTATCTATCGTTTGATGTAAAACTTTTAGTTTGAATTAAATATATTAAGTTGTTTGAGATGATGTGTTAAATGATTATATTAAATTGTTGAGTTAAGTCTTAACTATTTAGAAAATTTAATAGAGATTTAATAAGCATATATTATTCTTAATGAAAATATGCCGCTTTAGAAGAAACAACAACCACAACCAACTCGGGAAAAGAGTCAACAAATAACAACAATGCCAATGCTAATCACATTAAAGTGAGTTGGTTAACTTGCTAGTTGGAGCAATGAATAATCAACCTCAAGCTCCACCAAATACTACGTTTAAAGATTTCAAAGGCGGTGGGACCTTGAAAATTTAAAGGTTCCATGAACCCAATCGAGGCTCAAACGTGGGTTATGGAAATGGAGAAGGTTTTGACGTTGCTAGGGTTAGAGAAGACCGAAAGACCGCTTTTGCAACGTTTATCTTTGAAGTCCGAGGCTAGCTATTGGTGGCAAGCAAACAAAGTGCGAGGAGGTGAAGGTGTAATTACGTGGGAGATTTAAAGAGATGTTTTTCAAATGTATTTCTCAACTAGTTCACGAACCCGGATGGAGGTTCAATTTCTAGAGTTGAAGCAGGGAAATATGAGCGTGCCTGACTATGCGGCTAAATTCAACGAGTTGGCAAGGTTTGCCCCGTATCAAGTTCACACGGATGAGAGGAAGGCGAGACGGTTTGAGCAAGGACTAAAGCCTTGGGTGTACAACAAGGTATCAATGTTTTAGCTAAACACGTTTGCTGGAGTACTGGAAAAGGCCATCCTCGCTGAAGGAGGAAGCGATGCGGTGACCAAGTACAATCAAGATCAAAAGAAGAAGAAGAGTGAAGGTGAAGGAAATAACAAGGTCAGTGGAAGTGGCACAGGAGGTGGAAATTTCAATCAGAAGAAAAGATGGAATGACAACTCATCATCGGGGAATCAACAAGGTAATCAGAAGAAAAGAATCGAAGCATGCCCGACTTGCGGGAAAGCCCATCTGGGAGTTTGTATGAAAGGAAAAAGAGTGTGCTACAATTGTGGTCAGGAAGGCCACATAGCACCAAACTGTCCAAACCCAAAGAAGGGTGCTTGTTTTACTTGTGGTTCGAAGGACCATCTGGCAAGAGATTGTCCCAAGAAGGGATCGGGAGGGTCGCGAGGAGAAGCCGGGAAACATAGGTGGAAATGCCTTAACCATCACCGACCAACCACAACAAATCGAATCGACCGCCGGACTTTCAACATGACGGTGCAAGATGCAGTTCAATCCGTGATGTGGTGTCAGGTATCATTCCGATCAAGAAAATTAATGCTTATGTTTTATTTGATTCGGGTGCTACTTGTTCCTTTATATCCGATGACTTTGCCAAGAATTTAGATTTGCCTAAGGATGAATTGGATTACCCCATGAACATAGAAATTGCGAATAGAAATAATCCCCATTAAAATGCGTGCATAAGAACTGTAGAGTGGATATTAAGGGTAATATCATGAATGTAGATCTTATCCCTATTCGACTTGGGGAATTTGACGTTATTTTGGGAATGGATTGGTTATTCAATTACGGGGCTGTAATTGATTGCCAAAGAAGCGTATTAACCTTATGACTCAAATCAAAGGTTGTATTTTATGGTAAAGAAGTCGCCTAGACAAGCGAGTTGTCGGCGATGATGCGAGCCGGGAAGTTATTAAGACAAGGCTGTGTAGGATACTTAGCTTACATAGTCGACAATCGAAAAGAGAATCCGAAGGTAGAAGAAATACCGATTGTGAGGGACTTCATCGACGTATTTCCGCATGATTTGCCAAGACTTCCACCGGATAGAGGTAGATTTTTGATCGATTTGGCGCCGAGAACTGCTCCAATATCGAAGGCACCATACTTAGAATGGCACCAATAGAGAGATGAAGGAATTAATGGTACAACTACAAGAATTATTGGACAAGAAGTACATTCAACCGAGCGTATCGCCGTGGGGGGGCGCTTAGTGTTATTCGTGAAAAAGAAGGATGATCGATGCGCTCTCTGCATTGACTACGAGAGAACTGAATAAGGTCACGATTAAGAACATATATCCATTACCGAGGATCGACGACTTGTTTGATCAATTGAAAGGAGCAAGATACTTTTCCAAGATAGACTTGAGAAGCGGTTATCATCAACTGAAGGTGAGGCCAAGGATGTCTCAAGAAGCGACGTTCGAAAACAGCGATATGGTCACTACGAATTTTTAGTAATGTCGTTTGGTCTTACAAATGCTCCTGCAACATTTATGGGACTAATGAATGGTGTGTTCAAGCCGTTTTTGGACAAGTTCGTAGTGGTATTTATAGATGACATTTTGGTCTATTCGAAAACCAAAGAAGAACACGAAGAGCATTTAAGATTAACGTTAGAAGTATTGAGAAGGGAAAAGTTGTATGCCAAGTTTTCAAATGGCGAATTTTGGATTGAACGAGTGCAATTTCTTGGGCACGTGATCGATAAAAACAGAATTTCGGTAGATCCATCCAAAGTCGAAGCCGTGATTAACTGGGATCAGCCGAGGACGCCATCGGAAGTACGAAGTTTTCTTGGATTGGCAGGATATTATAGAAGGTTCATACAAGACTTTTCCAAGATCGCAACTCAGTTAATGAATTTAACTCAAAAAGTCATGTGAAATTTGTTTGGACGGATAAGTGTGAGAAAGTTTTCAAGAATTGAAGAAGAGGTTGAGTCGGCCTCTGTGTTATCTCTTCCTGGATGATCTGAGAAATTTTGTTGTTTATAGTGATGCATCGCATAAAGGACTTGGTTGTGTGTTGATGCAAAATAACAAAGTCATTGCGTATGCATCACGACAATTGAAGGATTACGAGAAGGGATATCCGACCCATGACTTGGAGTTAGCCTGCAGTTGTTTTTGCTTTGAAAATTTGGAGCACTATCTCTACGGGGAGAAGTGTGAAATATATACGGACCATAAGAGTCTGAAATATATTTTTCACGTAAAGGACTTAAATATCGTCAAAGAAGATGGTTGGAATTAATTAAGGATTACGATTGTGAGAGATTTTATACCATCCGGTAAAGCAAATGTGGTTGCCGACGCCTTAAGTAGAAAGGGTCGGGAGAAATTGATGATGTTGACTGCTCAGGAGGAGCTAATTGCAGAAATGGAGAAACTGGAGTTGGAAGTGAAGTATCCTATGGAGATCGATGAGAAGCTATTTCAGATGCAATCTGGTAAAACTCTACTAGATAAAGTTAAAGAGGCTCAACTTGAGATGATGAATGCAAAAGGTGACAAAGAAGATATCTCAAGGAACCGAATCGAGATTTAAGATGGATAAGGAAGGAATACTTTGAGATTTGAGAGTAGAATTTGGGTACCGCCAAGATCTGAGAGATTAAGGAAGATATTTTGAGCGAGACTCATAGTTCACGATATTCAATTCACCTGGTAGTACCAAGATGTACCAAGATCTTAGACAACATTTACGGTGGCGAATTTGAAATGTGATGTTGCGAGAATGTGTTGCCAAGTGTCGACACGCCGAAAGTGAAAGCGGAACATCGAGACCGAGTGGATTGCTACAATCGTTAGAGATCCTGAAATTGAAATGGGAACATATTACAATGGACTTCGTGGTTGGCCTTCCAACGACTCGGAAAGGCTACGACGCGATATGGGTTATCGTTAATGAATCGACGAAATCCGCACACTTCCTTCCGATCAAAATCGATTCAACTTAGATCGGTTAAGCGAGGTTATATATGTAAAAGAAATCGTTTTGAGACACGGAGTGCGGTGTCAATTGTTTCGATAGAGATCCGTGCTTTATATCGAACTTCTAGAAACGTCTACGAGGAATGCATGGATACGCAATTGCGAATGAGTACTGCTTACCACCCTCAAACAGATATGCGGTGAGAGAGAACGATTCAAACATTAGAAGATATGCTAAGGGCATGTGTGATGGATTTTAAAGGAAATTGGGATGATCACCTACCGTTAGTAGAGTTCGGCTACAACAACAGTTACCACGCTAGTATTGGTATGTCGCCTTACGAAGCGTTATCTGGCAGAAAAGTGTAGAACTTAAAAACTTTCTTCGGGATGAAGTTGGTGAGAGATAATTCTAGGGCGAAATTGGTACAATGAGACGGCGAGAAATAGTCAAAGTGATCCGAGCACGACTGGTAGCGAATCAAGATTGACAGAAGAAATACGCTGACCCACATCGTAAGAATATCGAGTTTGAATCAGGTAGTTACGTTTTCTTGAAGGTCTCTCCCTGGAAGGGAAAGATCAGGTTCGGAAAGAAAGGGAAATTGAGCCCAAGATTCATTGGACCCTTTGAAGTACTGAGAAGAATCGGTGAAGTCTTGTACGAGGTAGCCTTACCTCCAGCACTTGAGAATGTTCACAACGTTTTCCATGTCTCAGTCCTACGACCCTACAAACCCGATTACAAGCACGTGATTGAATATGAACCCCTACATTTCGACAAAGACTTATCTTACGAAGAAATCCATGTTCAAATTGTTGACAGAAAAGAACAAGTTCTCAAAAATAAAGTAATACCTTCTGTTAAGGTAATTTGGAGGAACCACAACGCTGAAGAAGCTACGTGGGAACTCAAAGAGAATATGATGAAGAATTACCCTCATTTATTTACTTAATTTATGTGTGAGCGATTATGGGGACATAATCTTTGTAAGGGGGGGGAAGAATGTAATGGGTTGAATTTATTGAGTCGTGATTCTGGGGACAGAATCCTTTTAGGGGGAAAGATGTGATGAACGAGATTTTTGTAATTTAATTTAATATTTATTGAATTTAATAAATATTTTTCGATGAATTAATTATTAGATTAAATATTAATTGATGAAATTGTGATAGATTAATTTAATTATATGTGTTACATTTATTAAATTAATGTGGATAATTTTATTATTCAAGTATGTAATTATGTGAGCTTATTATGTAATTATGTGAGCTTATTGAATTAAATGAAATACTTAATAAGCCTAATGTTATTTAATTAATGTAATAATTAATTGGAGATTTAGTAATTGGATATAATTAATTAATGAGAAAATTAATTATGTGACTATGTGAATTTATGAGAAATTATTATAATTAGTTTATATTAAATTAAATAATATAATTGAGCTATTATATAATTGGGTGTGACGTGAATTAAACTATATTGTAGAGGTTTTATTAAATTAAGTGGTTTTGTAATATATTCTTGCTAAGCCAAACAAGGCCCTATGGGGAGTTGGAAGCAGTTGCCCATTATTGGGTTAACTGACCACTCAGTGCGTCAGTTCCTTTCTTATATGCGTCTTCTCATTATTTCTTATTTTACCAAGTCTGATAAAACATCACAGAGAGAAATTCAGAGAGAGTTTGAGAACTGTCAGAGAGAATTAAGATATTGTGAAAGAGATTGAAATAGGAGAATTTAAGAAAATATCTGAGTCTTCTAATCTATACCTTACACTCAGGGTAATCTCCTCCTTCCCAAATTTTTAAAGTTACGTTATTTAAGTTTTATGAAAATGGCTTTCAAGTTTTCTATAAAGTCTCTGTATTTATAAAGGGTATGGATTATGTGTTGTATATGTGTTAAATGTTACCTTATTGTATTTAATTATATATATTTCACAAACCATATCATCTGTTTCATAATACGATGAATTGTTATTTCAAAAATTTATAGAGTTTGGGTTTTGGCCATATGACCTTATACGTGATATTTCATGTGTTGATCATATATTATCCCTAAAATTTATACTCGTATATTATTATGCATGTTAATATGAAGAGACTAAACTTTAATTGAACGGATTCGATGTTATAACGAATCCGTAGTGTTGAAATTATGTTTTATGTTCAAAACCTTCAAGAACAGTGGAAGTAAATGTGTTGATTTTGCAAATTATGTGTTGTAACTTGTTAAAAATCATACTAGATGGGTTAAGTAATGATTATATATGTATTACAGTGATTGGGTAAGTCTAAATTCGTGTAAAAATAACTAATTGGAAGCTATGGCCATATTCATGTATAATTTTACCTGTGATTGATTTTTGGCCTAATTTGGCCTTGTTATGTTCATGAACTGAGAATCTGCTAAACTACGAAAATGAGCTTGGTAACCCACTTTACGTATGTATGTTACTAAACTAAATTACCACTTACTTGATTGAAAAAAAAAATAAAAAAAAAAATAAAAATAATAATAATAATAAATAAATAATTAAAAAAATAAATATTTGATGAAAATTATTATTAAAATATTTATAAAATAAATTAAATATTTTAATTGAGATATTTATGGAATAAAATAAATATTTGATGAAAATTATTATTAAAATATTTATAAAATAAATTAAATATTTTAATTAAGATATTTATGGAATAAAATAAATATTCAATGAAAATTATTATTAAAATATTTATAAAATAAATTAAATATTTTAATTGAGATATTATGGAATAAAATAAATATTCGATGAAAATTATTATTAAAATATTTATAAAATAAATTAAATATTTTAATTGAGATATTTATGGAATAAAATAAATATTCGATAAAAATTATTATTAAAATATTTATAAAATAAAGTAAATATTTTAATTGAGATATTTATGGAATAAAATAAATATTCGATGGAAATTATTATGAAATAATTTATTAGAGTGTAATAATAATAGTAGAGAATGAAAATATTCTAATTTAATTAAGTAATTAAATTAGAAGGGTAATGATTTGTTAAATAAAGTGGAGTTTATATTAAATAATTAAGTGAAAATGTAACTAATGAATGTCGTGAATACATATGGTATGTGTGTAGGATTTGTGGTGAGCGGAAGTAGTAATCGTTTAGCTTCACGCACGAGGCAAGTTTCCTAACCCTACTTGTCATTATTGTTCAGTTTATTATTTACCTCGAGTAAATTATCGTTACTATTATTCAAGTTCAATTGTTATATTAAAGATTTATTATCTTTTCAAAGCATGATTCAGCTTATACAATAATTGTTCTATTGTATAATTCTTGAGATTATTATTCAAATCGAATATCATTATTGTTGAACCTTATTAGACTAGTAAACTTTATTGATTTAACTAGTCCTTAGTTGATGAACGTTCTAAATTTCAGAACCCTTATTGAATTATCCAAACCAAACTTCCTTTGGTGCGGACTCGAATGTCAAACTGAGATGAACAACCTGCAAAGGGATTTACTTATGCGTTAGCGTTAAGATATTATGCACAATATGGTACTAAGGGTTGATCCCCCTAAGTACGCTGAGTAGAAAGGTCCATAGTCTTATGATTGTTAAAGGTTTCAAGTATAACCCTTGATAACCTAGGACATAGTTCAAGGTCTTATGACCCTCAGAATTCTTTTGATTCTTGTTATTCATTCTTGATTCAAAAGTTGAGCTTTTATTCAGATGTCTTTGATTTACTCGCATGTTATTATAATTTGTTATTTCATTATTATACTTGTGGGCAATAGTGCTCACTCTTGCTTAATAATAACATTGCAGTTAAGAACGAAAGAACTGATGAACCTTCCACTAGTAAAGACAAGGGCAAAGTTAGCAAGTGATGAAGACTTGTTATTTTTATTAGATGATGTATTTATACTTAAGACTTGAGTTAATAATGTTGTTTAAGACTTATTTGTTTATGATTTCCACACGTTTAAGATGTTTAAGGTTAGTTTAACTTGTAGTAACATTTAAGGGATTTTTATTATTATTATGGATTGTTTATGTAATAAATAGATGATATTTAAGGGAAGATTTTATTCTCATCTATAATGCATGGAATATGCAATTTATTATGGGTAGATAAATAAATGATATTTGAATTGAACTTAATGAACACCAAAACTAATACAATGAAATAATAAAGTAATCAAATTTGGGGTTATTTCATCTTGATGTACCCCCACAGGTGGTTATAGCTCAGGTATACCCTACAGTATATTCTAACAAAATACCATGTCACAACACATGCGACATAATATCAATAAAAAGGTTCTATATATACATGTTGAACCAAATCAAATTATAGTCAAAAGGTCTCAAAAAGAAGGTAGCAACATGTACCGCTCTACAATTATCAAAAATAAATACTAAACATGATATCCTAATTCAAAGAGTACAAATATGAGTCATGTGTATCAACTCCAAATTGAAACTAATATATTTATTTCACATGAAACAATTACATGAAATCATAACATAATTCGAAATAAAGAAACAAACGAACAAATCAAATTTAACAAGAGTATCGCTGAAAGAGTACGGAATCCGTACCTGATACTTCCAAACCATTTATAGCACACTCCACAAAATCTTAACCTCAAATGCCAACGATATCGAATACGAAACGTTATTCATCACCTAAACGTATTCACCTCAAATTAAATATAATCCAATTCAATAATTCCAAAATAATTCATAATCTATTTAATATGTCTTTAATCATCGCCTTATATCAATTATTAATACTCCAAAATTTATATTCCAAATATAACTCTTTAAGTTCCTTCCGTCCGAACTAATTACACAAATTAATAATACTAAATGTAAGTACATTTATAAAAATATGAACACTTCTATTTGAGTACGACTATAAGATATAATTACTTATAATATTAAGATTTAATTCATTCCATATAATCTTACATATTTATTTGTATAACATCTCTTGCAAATTATGCAAGTTTTCGTAAACTTTAATTACTACTGCTAAATATATATTTTTTATTTAAAGAAATCATCAATTTATTATTTTAGGATCTCCAAAATCAATCACAAACTACTCCCTCTGTTCAATCTGATTGGAATAAAGTGATAATAATAATAATAAGTACATCCGTATAAGTATTACATTAATAAATAAACTCTCCCATCTTTAAAGATCGCTCTTAGTTCTTGAATTACAAAAGTACTTGCTCATGATGGAAAAAAAGCAACATACTAAATTTAATAATTTAATATGGAACCACGTGATTTATCCCCACTTTATATAATGTATAATATACTTACTTGTTACTGATGAAATTTTCTCACTAGTGATAAAAATCTCTAGTCTTTCTTCACCCGAGCCCCCTTTCTAGCTGTTCCCTTTATCTCCAAAGTAGCCACCTCTTCTTATTCAGTTTGTATAATGAAGTAATATTAGGTTTAGCTATTTATTAATTAAGTTGCCCTAATAAATTTCTAATTGGGTTAAATTAATATTAAGGCCCAAATTTTAACCACACAATATTATCTATCACTTATTAATATTTATTAGCCCACATAATTTAAATGACTACTTTGACCCAATTTAAAAACAAAAAAATTCAAACAATATATTTAAAACACAAACATAAATACTTTTTTTTTCTTCCGGGTATTACAACGCGAGAATGTAATAAGTAAACCGGGAATGATGTTCAACGTTGGTAGTTCACCAATGATAATCGAATGTCGGTTAATAACGTAAGAACGTTAATGAGCCGTAACGAAGCCTAGCAAGTCGAATTGACTTTATTAAACGAAGTTAACTCAAGTAAGACATAGAAGAGAAAGAATTTGGTTAGGGACAATAAAGTTAGTTATTTGATAACTAATTGCAGTGTGCTATGTGAATATATCATGTAGATCCTGTAAAGACTGAGAACTATTGAATTATATAATCGAAGACGCTTAAAGGCAAGTCTTTCTTAATGCTTGTCTAACCTCAGAGTTAGCCAAGTTTTCTGTGATTCATGTTATGAGATGCATGAATGGTTTTAAAGAAAGAGTCGATGCATGTTTTACCTTGGCTAGACAAGTATTGAAGAATTGACTGATTTGTTTACAAGTCTTTTGATATAGAACTGTTAACGCTATCCTATGCCAAGTATTTGTTATGGATGTAAAGGTAAGTTTGTCTATTTACAAACAAAAGTATTTTCATCGATAATTCGATGGGCATGCGAGGTTGCCAAATGTTAAACGTAAATACGTTTAACGGAAGAGTGTTGATCAACATGGAGTACAATAGGCTGATCACCTAGAAGTGCTCGTAAGTAAAGACGGATGGATGGCCTTAGTGCCGGATGTCCTTTTCAAGTATGAAAATGAAAAGAGTATGTTCATGGTCTTTTGACCGGTTCAGAATTACTAAGTTATTATATATACTTTGGAATTGTTGTTATGAAATGAGAAGTACTATTTAATGTTTCTTAGTGTTTTATAGTTAATTGTTCAATTATAGAAGAGAAGCATGAAATTTCTAATGTGATATTCATATGATTCATTGTTAAGACTTGCTGAGCTAGTTATGCTCATTCTTGCTTGAACCATATGTTTGCAGCTAAAGTCGAACGAACTGAGAGTTCTAAGAGAGATAAAGGCAAGGCTAAAATGGAAAATTGATCGTCCTGTAATAGATTAGTGTATTTGTATGTAATATACTTATGAAGAACAAAGAATGTATTCAGTTATGAACCTGAGAAAGGATTTATTACGAATGTAATAAGAATATAGTAAATACAATCATTTTGTTGTTGTCTCAATGGAATGACTGTATGAATTGTAGTATAGTGGAGCACCATCTGTCGGGTTTGAAGATACCCGGATTTGGGGGCATCACAGTAAGTTCACCTTTTTTCACATCAATTAATGTTCTTCCTATCGTTAAGAAGGGGCACCTAAGTATCAGTGGTATTTCCTTGTCCTCCTCGAAGTCAAGCACTATAAATTCGGTGGGAAAGATGAATTTGTTGACTTTAACTAATATATCCTCTACTATCCCCCATGGGTGTGTTAAAGACCGATCTGCCAGCTGGAGAGTTACATTGGTCGGTTTTACATCTAGTAGACCCAATTGAGAATAGATGGATAGTGGCATTAAATTAATACTGGCCCCCAAGTCGCACAATGCTTTCCTGAAAAACATAGTTCTGATGGTGCAAGGTATTGTGAAGCTACCCGGATCCTTGAGCTTTGGTGGCAACTTTTTCTGCAGGATTGCACTGCATTCTTCTGTGAGTGCCACTATTTCAAAATCTTCCAACCTTCTTTTCTTGGATAGTATCTCCTTTATAAACTTTGCGTAACTTGGCATTTGTTCAATTGCTTCAGCAAAGGGAATATTTATCTGTAATCTCTTAAATACCTCCAGAAATTTGGAAAACTGCTTAGAATCCTTAGCCTTGTGGAGTCTACTTGTGAAACCCCAAAACCCTAATAAGACTCGTTTATGTAAATTTAGTATTATATAATAAATTCTCTCAGTTTCGAAAGTGTTTTGTGTTATTATATACTCAATTAAACAATTAAGTCAAATAAATTTTCGTCTAAAATTTGACGGGCTTGACACGTCGTGCTTAAAATTTTTATTTCGAGAACGGACTTTTCGGTATATGAATTTTGACAAGTTTCTTTGTCGTACTTAAACTGACAAAACGTTTTGTCGTGCTTGTTAGGATTTGTGAAAAATCTAATTTAAGAACCCTAAATATCAAAATCAGGAAACCCTAACCATAGATTTAAAAACCCTAACTCTAATTTACAAACCCTAACCCTAATTGGTTAGACTAAACCCTAGTTAGGTTATCCTAAACCCTAACCAAGATTATTAAACTTCAATTAGGTGCTAATAAACATCATTAAGTAACCCTAATCATAAAAACCAAAACCCTAATCAAGATTAAAGAGGATTAGGGAATAATTAAGCTACTAATTTGCACAAACTAGCTCACAAGTAGGTTACTGCTCACCAATGCAAGTTCCTAGGTTGCACATGACATGCTTGTAACTCCCAAGCATCACAAGTATCATAGAATCAGATATTTGTAGAGGCAATAAGGTGAATAAAGACCAAAAACCCTAGCTTAGAAATTCTATAAATAGCAACCTTAGATCAGAGCAAACCTACGAATTTTCTAAGCCTTAACACTCATATATCATACCTAAACAAGCCTTGGTGATAGAAACAACAGAATTAGTAGTCAAAAATCAAAATCAAGTAAGAAAATGTGCAAACCCTAATTTTAACCTAGATCTTTGATGTTATATTTAATTTGTAGTTTAGATGTTTAGATATGTGTAATAAAATGTTAGTAAGTCTGCTAAGTTGATAGAACATGTTTTCATAACATCTAGATGCATCAAAATAATGTTTTAAGAAAACTGGAAATTCTGGAAAAATAAGTCTAACAGTCGAATGTCAGAGCCTGTAGATCCGTGTATATTAATAGTTAGGTCTGTTAATTGTATACTAGTTATTGTATTACATGTGGTTTTTAATCTGGAAGAGAAAACAGGTTCATTAAAATCATATATTGCAAGATATAGGTGGTGAAAAGTGGTTGACCAATCACGAAGTTTTGATTTCTTGGTTACCCAGAAATCTCAAGAACAGGTTGAGCCGGCTACTTTGACCAACCTTTTAATCACTTTATGTTTGTTGTTATGATGTCTAAGTGTAATGAATTAATATCTTGACATACAAAACTACATATCTATGACATTCAAATGCTTAAATAATTCATAGGATTACCAGAATTAATGGTCAAATAGCGTTGACCGAGCATGACTATGTTTTTTGGGTTACCCAGAAAACTGAAGAACATGAAAAATAGAATTTGGTTGTACTTTGACCAACATAGATCTAGACCTTAGAATCATACTCTGTCCAAACTAGTTTAACATATATGTACCTTGTTATATAGACTACATATTACAACAATCGAAACACAAATCTATCACACGAATTCAAAGATCTAGAAGCCACAAAATCGTTGACTGACCAGGACCACTGTTTTGGGTTACCCAGAAACCCAAGAACAACTTTGACAGTGACTTTAAGCCTCTATAACTTCTTGTTATATGTAGATTAAAGCATGAAATTACTATGATGTTGTACTACTACATGAGTACTATAACACTTCTACACTTACAAACCCTAAATCATAATCAGTAAGGAATTAAGCTAATATCAAAGTAACCTCTAAGCCATGACCAACTGATTCCCAAAAACTCAAGAACACCTATAGCAACACTTTCTGTCACTATAGGGCTTTAGCGACAGACAGAAAATAATTTTTAATAAATAAATTAATAAAAATTAGAAATAATTAATAAATAAATATAAATAATTATAAAAACAATTTTAAAAATTATTTTAAGTTATAATAATTAACTTTTAATATTTTTACATAAATTCAATAAATATTTTATTTATTTAGATATTATTAATAATTAAGTTAATAATAAAGAAATTAGAATAATTATTTATAAATAATAAATAATTATTCAAAAATCGTATTAAATGATTATAAATTATTTAAAATAATAAACAAGATTTTTATAATATTCTAGGTAAATACTAATTATCTAGAAATAGAAATAAATAATTTAAAAATTATTTAATGGATAAACAAATACCTAAAAATTATTATAAGCTTCCGAAAATTATTATAAAGGATATATAAATTATCTAAAAATATAATAAAGCTTATAGATAAAGTTTAACCTAGATATTAACTTATTGAGTACCCGGTAAATTCTTAGGACACCGAAATCATATCAAATTTAACCCGAACATAAATAGTTTATGTATTTGAGTATTGTTATCAATACTAATGTGTTAGACTTATATGAATGAACATATTAGGTATTTATAAACGAATCGAGTAGCGTTGCTTGATCGATCTTCTCTCAGGTAAGTTTCTGGAACCCTGTTTATTCGTTGAACAAGATTCATATCTTGAATTACTTTTGATATGTTATACTAAACCTAAAACTTGATTTGCCGATTATTTTCAAGTTATCGCTATAGCTTCAACATAACTAACAAATGAAATATTTATTCATATGATAATGTTTATTGAGCATAAACTGTTGTGTCAAACCAAATTACTTTGGTAAGACATCCTATACTGAGTTGTATATCCCAAGATGGATAAATTTATGTCAATCAAATTTGACATTTAGTGCAAGTGGGCACGATTAGGATGAGATGCATACTCCTAGGATGTTGAATAAGCTGATCCCATGTCTCACATCTGAACAAGATTTCTAAGTCTTTGTGACTGACAAAAATAATAAAAAGTCGAGAAATAGTTGAAATATAAAAATTCCAAACATGGTAAACTACACTCAGTAAAAAAAAGTTTTGAACGGTTATACTTCTTCAAATCCTATATTGTGATAAAACCTGCTGAACATGTCATAGCTCACTCTTGCAAATCATTCACTTTGAAATATTAGACGGTGACCCTGGAACATCTAGAGTAAATAATGGAAAGCTTCCCTGCTTAGATTAGTTTATATTACTGTCTAGCTGTATGTAATACTTTTGTATTGAGAAATTATTATGAAGAATCATGTAATCGAACCTCAATATATGATATATATAACATCTTTTATTTCCGCAATCGTGTTTCCTTTACATAAATAGATGTAATTAGAACTTTTGATTTAGTTTGAGATCCTTGGGAACTATTCATCTGAATGAGGGTATTGACAACATGGATTGTTCATGTTGTTGTTGATATTCTTGATTTCAGATAGATAGGTACTATCGATATGATAGTGTAATCCATATGATATAAACTATACATCTGAGTGAGGGTATTGGTAATATGGACTGTATATGTTATTACTAGTGTGACGCCCCCAAAATAGGTATACATAACCCATTTTGAGTCGCCAAATATATGGTACAGAATACAAATACAAACATCATTTATATAATACGACAAAGCGTAGTTGAGAGTTTTTACACGAATATTGTCTAATAGACAGTATTTCAAACTCAAAAAGGAGTCTTCGTTACATTTATTATCACACCAAATAGTGAGGACTACTAAAACAACCATCACGGACCGTCACTCCATTCCCCAACTAGTCCCGACTACGTTCTCATTTTTTGAAGAGAACAATGAAAGCAAAAGGGTGAGCTCAACTAGCCCAGTAAGAAAAATTATGACTAAGATAATGCAGAATAAATTATCATTAGCCTTCAATAGTGTTAAACTGATAAAATACAATAAACATCAAGTTTAACTGCAGCGGAACAAGCAATCATTTAGAAGAGTCAAGTAGAGCATGTATCTATTATGTTCTATGATTTAAAAAGTTTATCATCAATTTTATCGCTGGAACTCATCTAAATAAATAATTCACATCATTGAATTATCCATGCACTACGGGCCAAGGATATTCATCATTATCACCAATAGTCATGATCATGCAAACAACTGTCCAGCAATGCACTACGGGCCAATGATGACTTTTACTACATCATTTATAACATTATGGGTCATGATTATACCGAATAATCCCTAGTCATAATCATACCTATTAACAGTCCATCTATGCACTACGGCCAAAGATGACTTTCATCACAATATAAGCATGAGGATGATGACAATGATATAAGAATTTAATTAAATGAGATGAAGGATAAATTTTAAAGATTTATAATTCAATTTATCCAGAATTCAATAATGTCCAAATTGTCAACATGATACTGCTTTGTGGAGTAAAATTCAAGAATAATATTGTATCAAAAATAATTTAGACAAAAAAGAAATTAATTTTTGTCATGAATAGTATCCTGTGAATAGTACTTCGTGAATAGTACCCCGTGAATAGTACTCTGACATGAAAAGATTAAACTTTAAAAAGAATGTTCAAAAAAATATTCTTGTGAAATGATACTAGATGAAGCGCAAATTCCAAGGATATTCTACTAATTTCAAGGAGTATAGAAGCAATACTTGTCAACACAAGTGTAAGACCCCAACTTATTATTAATGAAATTTAATTTTCTCTATTTATTATTTTGAAATAGTAAGGGTTGATTTGATTAATGTGAATAGTTATGGGTAAAATCATAAATATTTCAAAATAAGCAAGTGGTTATAAAATATTCATTGTTGTTAGGGAATATTCGTTTGGTCGTGGAATATTCTTAACGTCGGGGAATATTAAATGCGATGACACAAAAGATATTTTGTGGGCCCCATAACGAGAAGCGATCGGATGAAGAAAAGCGACAAATATAAGTGGTTTAAAAATAACTTGCGTAGTTATTCTACAGTTAATCTTGTTAAAATACTCGGTTGGTTAAAATACGAGAGTAGCTTTACGGTATTGCACCAATTATTGATTCTTACGTGAAGGCACTACTTAATAATGGTTCTGACAATTCTTTATTCGATTATTTTATTGATTTAATAATTGCTACGTTGATATTTTATATTCTTTGTTGTTTCAATAATTGTCATTACGAAGATTTTCATTATCGATGCAATAATTCATATTATCTGAATAATATTATTAGATAACATTATTGGCAATGTCTAGAAAGTTACATCTAAGGAGAGGTTTGGTCACCTATTTGCGCCGATGAAGGAGAAATTCTTATTGAAAGCCCCTCTTTCACAGGAACTGCACAGTTGTCGATATTGTGATTACATATTATTTGTGAATAATTAATTATTGATTCATATGATGAGAAAAATATTGATTTTATGTGGATATAGATGGAGAAAATTTTAATGTGACAATTATTGAAAATTGAAATTTTATCTTTTTACGATAAGATAATTCATTTAAATGTATTATTATATTTTAATAATATAATAATGGTGATATTTTTACAACGAATGTGGGATATATGAGTATCTGAGGAGGAAGAGTATTTTTGTTGCAATAAATGTTTAAAACATGTTAAACATGTCGGTGGACCCCATTTATTAGTGAAATTTGATTATAGCACAATAAAATCGCTTGGTTTGTGGATTTGGTCAATTTACATTTGGAATTTGGAAAAAATTTCTTCTATAAAGTTGTAGAAATTGAATTTCCTATAAAAACTCGTGAGATTCGAATTTTCTGATAAAAGGGATATTTATTATGAATTATTGAAGTTACGAAGCTCAAAATAATTAATTTTGGAAGTTTAAAATATTTTAATTACAAAAACGTTTTTTACATTGTTGGGACTCATTTAACATGTGTTAAGATTGCGATTTGAGATCTTGAGAGTGTGCGTAGAATTTGTAATATATATAATATTATTATATTAAATTTTACGCTTTGGTGTTCTAAGCAATTTCCTATAAATAGGGTGCTTAGGTTAGAATTGAAAATCACACCAAAAGCTGAAGTTTTCTCTCTATATTATCGGCGTATTCTTGTGAGTATTTTGAGTATACTTTGAGTATTGCTATACTGGTCTTGCAAGCTCAAGTCATAACCTATATCCCAGGTGTTTTCAACTAGAAGTACTTGTCTTTCGAGGTAATGGATATTATTTTTTCATAATGATATTATTTCTTCAATATCATTATGTTGAAATATTGATCTGAAGTTTTTATCAAATTTGGAACTTTTGGTGTCGAGATTCTTATTCACGTATACTGCCTTTATTCACGATACGACGACACTATTCACGAATCACGGCACTATTCATCGAAAAATGAAAAATTTTCTTTTAAGTCCAAAATATCTATTCGGATACTAGCTTTGATTGTATCCATGTTTTGATCATTCTTGAATTTTACACCACTGTGATTATTTTTGAGGTATTTTTGGGCGTGGATAAAACAAAGTACTTAATCCTTAATCCTTTATCCTTGTCATTTTGTTTCACTTTGGATTCGTTTCTTTAAAAATATTTTCATCATCTTGATCTTAAATGATAATATTATGGAATATCTTTGGCTGTGGTGCAAAGATGAATGATTTCTGAAGAATATCTTTGGCCGTAGCGCAAAGATGAACAGGTGTTCAGATGAACATGACCAACTGATTTATATCTTTGGCACATAGTGTAAAGATGAATATTTGATTCCGGATATATATTGATTGATGTTACGAGGATAAAAGATAGAGCGATGAACTTTTAAATTCATATATAGAAGATAGTAGTTTGCATTCTCTACTTAACTCTTCTAATGAATTATTATTTCACTGCGAATATTGATTTAAAATTTGTTGTCTATTGTATTCTATTAGATTTTTCCTGTTGAAGACTAACGATAATTTGTTGTATATTATCTTAGTCATAATATTCTTTATTAGGCTAGTTGAGCTCACCCTTTTCCTTTTTGTTCCATTTTTCTTCTCGGGAGGCGAGAATATAAGCGAGTGCAGCCTCGGTATGGAATGAAAGTTCTAGAGAGTTGTTTAGTAGTCCTCACCATTTTGTTAAATAATGTATCAATAAATGTGATGAGGATTTATTTGAGTATAGATATTGTCTAGAAGATAATATTTGTATTCAAACTCACAGCTTTCTTGTTGTAATAATAAAGTTGTAGTTGTTTACGTACCATATGTATGACAACTCGGAATGGGTGATGTATACCTATTTTAGGGGCGTCACGGTTGGTATCGAGCTTAGGGATATGATCTCTGGCGGAGATCGGGAATAGAATTAGAAGGGAGAGCGAGTAAATCCTTGGCTAGTGTGTCCTACCTAAGCTTATTTGTTAGTTGGTCAAGATATAAGGATATTATGTGATATATTGATTTCTTTAATTAACCCTTGTTTTATGACGATGTTTGAGAATGTCGTTGAGAATATTAACAATGGAAATGAGGCGTGGAGATGCTGTACTCACCAACGAGGAGAGCGTGTCATGGTGGCGCAATGTTCCTCCTGTGAACAACACCACCGAAAGGCGAGATGATGAGCGAGGGATGTTTAGAAGCTTTTTGCGATTCATGCAAAATCGACGAGGAGACTTCGTGTTCAAAATACTGAGGAGAAATGATAGCAATTCACGGGTTGTCACAACCAAGCGATTCAAAGAGTTGGGACCACGAATTTAAGGAAAGCGGATCCAATCATGGCGGAAACAAGGGTCAAGCAAATTACCAAGATATTCGATGTCTTGGGATGCGGAGAGGAACAGAAGGTTCCATTCGCCACCTTTATGTTCCGTGGCGAAAGCGGACTCTTTGGTGGGAGTCTCATGAAGCGTACCCATCCAGGCCGACTTTTCGGCATGTCTTGGGAGACGTTTCATAAACTATTTAATGACAAATACTTTCACGAAAGTGTTAAATCATATGAAGGAAGTGGAGTTCATCGATTAGAACAAAACAACATGGCGGTGTCTCGATGCGAGGCAAAGTTTGTAGAGTTATCGAGTTTGCACCTCATTTGGTGGAGAATGAGGAGCGTGTGATGCGGATGTTTAGAGAGGTTTGAAACCCGGCATATGACAATATCTCATTTCTCATAAATTTTCTCTCTATTCAGATGTTGTTAACAGGGCTTAATTATTAGAGCGAGATAATGAGTATGTTCAACCGAGGGACCATAACCGAGGATCGTACCGGAGATAGCGATCAACGAAATAATGATAACCAAAGGTGAAAAAACAGATTTTATTGACAAAAATGGTAACCACTCTGGTGGTAATCATGGCCATGAAAATAGAAGAAGCGAGTCAAGAGGAGATTTTAAAAAGACGAGATTTAACAACGACCATGTGAAGACGAGCGGTCTTGCGTGAATCGGTTCTAAGGGAGGAGAACGACCATCGATTATATATATATAAATCGAAAAAGAGGGACATATCGATCTGAAACTACCCACAACAGTTCAAGGTATGCTATAATTGTGGAAAGGAAGGACATATCGCTTCGAGATTATACGATAATGAAACCCTAGTTCAAATAGGGACGGTGACTCAAAAAGATCCCCGAAAAAGTCAAAGTCAACGGTTCCGGGAAGAACGTTTGTTGTGACTAGTCAAAATGCGAGGAACCCAAATGAGGTGATCACGGGTAAGCTATTTATAAATTCTTGCGAAGTTTATACCTTACTTGATACCGGTGCTACCCATTCATTTATCTCTCCTGCATGTGCTCAACGTTTAAACTTGACTCCGGAGAAATTAGACTTTGACCTATCTGTGGAAACTCCGTTAGGAGAAACTTTCATCACATCCACTATTTATAAATCTTGTTTGATTCAAGTTGGCACCATCACCTTACCTGTTGAAATTATCTCTTTAAAGATACTTGCTTTTGATGTGATTTTAGGGATTGATTGGTTAACTACTCATCATGCCAAAATTGATTGTTTTAAATAAGGTTGTTAGTTTTCATATTCCTAACCAACTGTTGTTATGCGAATTAAAAGCAACTAAACCATTAAAATCAATCAACATCATATCTAATCATAAAGCTATTCGTTTATTGAAAAACGGATGTCAAGCTTTCTTAGCCCATGTTATGGATTTGAATAAAGACACGTCAAATTTGAATAATATTCTCTGTTGTTATTGACTTTCTGACGTATTTCACGAAGAACTTCCTTGGTCTACCCCGAGCGTGAAGTTGAATTCTTTATTGATATTGAACACGGTACAAAGCCCATTTCTAAAACCCCATATCGAATGGCTCTATTGAACTTCGGGAGTTAAAGGTCCAACTACGAAATTGTTGGACATCGGTTTCATTAAATCCTAGTACATCTCCTTGGGGTGCTCCTGTTTTATTAAGTAAAGAAGAAAGAGCGGGAGTATCGCGACTTTAATATTGACTATCGAGAATTGAACCATGTCACCATCATGAATAGGTATCCTCTACCTCGTATTGATGATTTGTTTGACCCGATTGCAAGGGGCACAATTCTTTTCAAAAATCGATCTTCGATCCGGATATCATCAATGAAGATTAGAATCGAGGATAATCCAAAGACGCCTTTAGAACTCGATGCGGGCATTATGAATTCTTAGTCATGTCTTTTCGGATTGACTAATGCTCCTGCGGCTTTCATGGATATGATGAACCGAGTATTCAAGGAATATTTGGATCGGTTTGTTGTTGTCTTTATTGATGACATCCTCATATATTCTAAAAGTCGTGAAGATCACGAGCACCATTTGAAGTTTGGTACTCGAAAGGCTTCGTGAAAACAAACTATATGCCAAATTGAAGAAATGCGAGTTACGGCTTGAGGAAGTAGCATTTCTTGGGCACGTCAGTGTCAAAACATGGAGTATCCGTGGGAGCCAAGAAGATTGAAGCAATACAAAGTTGGGAGCAACCAAAAGTCGGTGGCCAAAATCTGCGAAACTTTCGGTCTAGTCAAGCGGTTATTATCGGAGATTCGTGGAAGGGTTTTCTCGATCGCTACTCCATTAACTCAGCTAACTTGGAAGGATACAAAATTCGTTTGGAGCGAAGAATGCGAGAAGAGTTTCCAAGAGCTTAAGAGGAGACTTATTTCGGCACCTATTCTAACAATACCATCTGGTTCGGATGGATTTGTTATCTACAACGATG
This sequence comes from Panax quinquefolius, assembly GCA_020205615.1. Classification (NCBI taxonomy): domain Eukaryota; kingdom Viridiplantae; phylum Streptophyta; class Magnoliopsida; order Apiales; family Araliaceae; genus Panax; species Panax quinquefolius. The sequence goes on along the minus strand of CM035169.1, from coordinate 84,463,006 downwards.
CTTTAGGCAAAGGGTTAGGATGTGTTCTCATGCAACGTGGGAAAGTCATAGCCTATGCCTCGCAACAACTTAAAGAGTATGAGAGGAATTATCCTACTCATGATCTAGAGTTAGCGTGCAAATAAGCGTTTTCGCTAAAGATATGGAGGCACTATTTATATGGGGAGAAAGTGGAGATATATTCGGACCATAAAAAGCCTTAAATATTTCTTCACTCAAAAGAACTCAACACGCATCTTGGCGACGTTGGCTCGAGCTATTGAAAGACTACGACCACACTATTCAATACCATCCTGAAAAGCGAACGTGGTAGGTGACGCGTTGAGTAGAAGATCATATCTTGGGAATGAGTGCGATGATGTCAAGTATCGCGATAGAGCCAACTTTAATAGAAAAGTTAAGGTTGCTCAAGCCACCGGCCGGAGAGATGCATGCATAGAAGAAAAAGTACAAGAAGGAGCTATTCCTAAGCGAGAATTGATGAAGAAGGAATACTTGAGTCCACTCCGGACTTTGTGTCCCTAACGACTCGATTTGAAGTACAAGATTATGATGGAGGCACACAATACACCATTTGCAATCCATCCAGAAGTACTAAAATGTATCGTGATCTTCTACATACATTTTGGTGGAACAATATGAAGAGAGAGATTGCAAAGTTTATCTCAATGTGTTTAACTTGTCAACGTGTAAAGGCGGAACATCTAGTACCTAAGGGTCCGTTGCAACCACTTGAGATTCCGAAATGGAAGTGAAACACATTACCATGGATTTCATTCTGGGTCTTCCTCTACGGTTTTCTCAAGGCATCAATGCTATTTGGGTTATTGTTGATAGATTAACCAAGTCTGCTCATTTCTTTAGACACGGAGACTTATTCCCTTGAACGTCTTGCTAGTATGTGCGTGAATGAGATTGTGAGGTTGCATGGCATGCCGAAGATCCATAGTTTTGATCGTGACCCAAGATTCACTTCAAGATTTTGGGTTAGCTTGCAAAAAAGCTATGGGCGCGGATTTGCGATTTAGTTGACATACCATCCCCAAATGGACTCGACAATCGAGAGGACTATTCAAACTCTTGAAGATCTATTAAGACTCGTGTCCTAGACTTCAAGGGCGTTAGGATAAGTATTTACCATTGGTGGAATTCTCCTACAACAATGATTATCGAGCAAGTATAGGTGTGGCTCCATTTGAAGCATTATATGGACGAAAGTGTCACTCTCAATATGTTGGGATGAGGTGGGTGAAGCAACATTGTTGGGACCCGAGTTAGTATGTATGACTACCGAAAGATCCAAATGATTCGACAACGTATACAAAGCGGCACAAGATCGACAAAAAGAGTTATGCAGATCTTCATCGAAAGGACGTGGAATTTAGTATAGGGGATCATGTATTGTTGCGAGTTGCTCCATGGAAGGAGTTACAAGATTTGGGAAGAGAGGAAAGCTCAATCCACGATTTATTGGTCCATTTCAAATTCTTGACCGAGTAGGAAATGTAGCCTATAGACTAAGCGTTACCTCAAAGTATGTCTCGTGTTCATAATGTGTTTCACATATCATACTTTATAAATATGTGAAAGACCGAACCACGTTATAGAGTTAGAACCCAGGACGAGATAGCCAAGACTTAACATATGAGGAGGTACTGTCAAGATCTTGGATAGGAAGGAGCATGTCCCTACGCCATGAAAGGTCATACCACAAGTTAAAGTTTTGTGGAGGAATCATGCTATAGAGGAAATGACACAGGAATTGGAAAGCGGAAATGAAAGCGAGGTATCCTCACCTTTTCAAACACACAGTACGTCGTCAATTTCGAGGACGAAATTTCATAAGGAGGAGGTTGTAAGACCCCAACTTATTATTAATGAAATTTAATTTTCTCTATTTATTATTTTGAAATAGTAAGGGTTGATTTGATTAATGTGAATAGTTATGGGTAAAATACGCAAATATTTCAAAATAAGCAAGTGGTTATAAAATATTCATTGTTGTCGGGAATATTCGTTTGGTCGTGGAATATTCTTCTTTGTCGGGGAATATTAAATGCGACGGTAGTATTTTGTGGGCCCCATAACAAAAAGCGATCGGATGAAGAAAACGACAAATATAAGTGGTTTAAAAATAACAACGGCGTAGTTGTTACCATTAATACTTTGTTAAAATACTCGGTGGTTAAAACACAATAGCACACGGTATTGCACCAATTATTGATTCTTACGTAAGAAGGCACTACTTAATAATGGTTACAGTAATTACTGTTCAGTATTTTATTGATTTAATAATTCTGCGTTGATATTTTATATTGCTGTTGTTTCAATAATTGTCATTACGGTATTTTTCATTATCGATGCAATAATTCATATTATCTGAATAATATTATTAGATAACATTATTGGCAATGTCTAGAAAGTTACATCTAAGGAGAGGTTTGGTCACCTATTTGCTATGCGCCAAGAAGGAGAAATTCTTATTGGAAGCCCCTCTTCCTGAACCGCACTCGTTGTCGATATTGTGATTCTCGTAATATTATTTGTGAATAATTAATTATTGATTCATATGATGAGAAAAATATTGATTTTATGTGGATATAGATGGAGAAAAATTTTAATGTGACAATTGTTGAAAAATTGAAATTTTATCTTTTTCGATAAGATAATTCGTTTAAATGTATTATTATATTTTAATAATATAATAATGGTGATATTTTACAACGAATGTGGGATATATGAGTATCGAGGAGAAAGAGCATTTTTGTTGCAATAAATGTTTAAAACATGTTAAACATGTCGGTGGACCCCATTTATTGACCGAAATTTGATTATAGCAGAAATCGCCTTGCTTGTGGATTTCGGTCAATTTCTGTTTGGAATTTGGAAAAACTTTCTTCTGCAAAGTTGTAGAGAATTGAATTTCCTATAAAAATTCGCAAGATTCGAATTTTCTGATAAAAGGGCTATTTATTATGAATTATTTAAGTTCTGAAGCTCCGAAATAATTAATTTTTGGAAGTTTAAAATATTTTTAATTACAAAAACGTTTTTTACATTGTTGGGACTCATTTAAAATGTGTTAAGATTGCTGATTTCAGATGCTAAGTGTGCGTAGAGAATTTGTAATATATATAATATTATTATATTAAATTTTCTGCTTTGGTGTTCTAAGCAATTTCCTATAAATAAGGTGCTTAGGTTAGAATTGAAAATCACACCAGAAACTGAAGTTTTCTCTCTCTATATTATCGAGCGTATTCTTGTGAGTATTTTGAGTATACTTTGAGTATTGCTATACGGTGCAAGTTCAAGTCATAACATATATCCGGTGTTTCAACTAGAAGTACTGTCTTTGGAGGTAAGGGATATTATTTTTTTCGTAATGATATTATTTCTTCAATATCATTATGTTGAAATATTGATCTGAAGTTTTTATCAAATTTGGAACTTTTGGTGTCGGAGTTACTATTCACGTATACGACACTATTCACGAATACGGCACTATTCATCAAAAAATGAAAAATTTTCTTTTCATCCAAAATATCTATTCTGGATACTAGCTTTGATTGTATCCATGTTTTGATCATTCTTGAATTTTACACCACTGTGATTATTTTTGAGGTATTTTTGGACGTGGATAAAACAAAGTACGAATCCTTAATCCTTAATCCTTGTCATTTTGTTTCCTTTGATTCGTTTCTTTAAAAATATTTTTCATCATCTTCATTCTTAAATGATGATATTATGGAATATCTTTGGCACAGTAGTGCAAAGATGAATGATTTCTGAAGAATATCTTTGGCCCAGTAGTCTTAGAGATGAACAGTGTTTAGATGAACATGACCAATCGATGAATATCTTTGGCCTCAGAGTGCAAAGATGAATATTTGATTCTAGATATATATTGATTGATGTTACAGGGATAAAAGATAGACGATGAACTTTTAAATTCATATATAGAAGATAGTAGTTTGCATTCTCCACTTAACTCTTCTAATGAATTATTATTTCCGCTGCGAATATTGATTTAAAATTTGTTGTCTATTGTATTCTATTAGATTTTTCCCTGTTGAAGACTAACGATAATTTGTTGTATATTATCTTAGTCATAATATTCTTTACTGGACTAGTTGAGCTCACCGTTTTCCTTTTTGTTCCATTTTTCTTCTCAGGAGGCGAGAATATAGCGAGTACGAGTTGGGGTATGGAATGAAAGTTCTAGAGAGAGTTGTTTAGTAGTCCTCACCATTTTTGTAAAATAATGTGTCAATAAATGTGATGGGGATTTATTTGAGTATAGATATTGTCTAGAAGATAATATTTGTATTCAAACTCACAGTTTTACTGTTGTAATAATAAAGTTGTAGTTGTTTCTGTACCATGTATTGACAACTCAGAATGGGTGATGTATACCTATTTTGGGGGCGTCACAACAAGTGTAGAATTAGGAATATGAAACAAAATAATATTACTTACATACTACAGAGTATGGAAAAAAAATTTATTTCTTACGAATATTAACAGAAATAATATTCCTTATGAGTACAAAAGAAATGATATCCTATACAATATGAAAGAATATACGAAATTGTAAATGGATTTTCACCCGTCATGCGGTAATCCGCATAGACAGATCATTTCCAAAATTTAATAAAGAATGGATACAAAAGGTTATTTACTATGCATGCGGTAATCCACGTAGACAGGTTACTCTCTCAGAGTAATAAAGAATGAATACGAAGGGTTATTCACCATGCATGCGGTAATCTGTGTAGACATGTTGCTCCCACAGATTTAATAAAGAATAGAATGACAACCCTTAGAAGTATGAAGAAAATAACATCCTTTACGAATACGAAAGAAATAATACTCCTTACCTTAGTAGGAGATTGAATACTGAAATAGTATAGTAACAGAATACTCTTCTTCTTTCTCTCTGATTCTCTCTCTATAGAATTCTCTTGTGAGTCATAGTGAATTACTGAGAATGAAAGAAGAAATAAGCTTCTATTTATAGAAGATTTCTAGCTTAGCCCTTACAATGTGAAGAGGCAAATGACTTGACTACTGGTGATTTGAAAAGAAAAGTGGTTTGACGCCTATAATGTGAAACAACGAGTTGTTCGACACCTATAATAAAAAATGGCAAGTGGTTTGACGTCTAGTAAAGGCAATTACTATTAGCTAAAGTGACTCTTAGATGATGACATATGGGCCCCCATGGAATAAACCAAACTTACCATAAATGTCTCATAACAGACTTTTTATTTATATTAGAGATTGAATAAATATTACCACAAATCATTTTATCTTCAATAACCACATTTTTTATTTTCCAACAATTATTCATCATTAATATTATAACTCACAATATTTAACGACCAGATCATTCCCAGGAAAGAGGGGGCTTTCTGATAAGGATTTCTCCCTATTGGCGAGCAATTAAGTGACCAAACCCCTTTCCTCGACATAACTTTCTAGACATCGTCAATAATGCAAATAATAATATGAATAAATTTATCATCTCAACTATTGATTTAATATTATAAAATATTGTGCAGATGATACTGTGACAATAATTGAATCAATAACGTGAGATACTATGCAGAAATTAGTGTAGCAATAATTGAGTATAACTGAGTGACTTCTCACGTAAGCATCAATAATCAATACCGTGTGCTACTATGCAACCACGCGTATTACTATACTTTTATCACCAGGTATTTCAACAATTAATGGTAAAACTTTCGCCGTTATTTTTATAAAAAGATAATTCAGTCATTTTTTAACTCCGACAATAATTCTGTTGTGGGGTCTACAAATTATTGTGCCATCGTACGAATATTCCCCGATAAAAAGAATATTCCTAGACCAAACGAATATTTTATAACAACTTGCTTACTTTGCAAAATTTATAAATATTATCCACAACTATAACATTATATTAAATCCACACCATAATATTCAAAATGATATTTAGAGAAAAATAATCTTTATTTATGAAAGTTGGGGTCTTACAACCTCCCCTTCTTATGAAATTTCATCCTCGAAATTGGGGTACGTACCTGGTATGTCGAAGAGGTGAGGATACCTTGATTTTATTTCAGATTCTAACTCCAAGGTCATTTCCTCGACATCGTGGTTTCTCCACAAAACTTTGATTTGAGGTATAACCTTGGAGCGTAGAATATATTCCTTCTTATCCAAGATTTTAACAGGTACCTCTTCATACATTAAATCTTTCGCTATTTCATCATGTTCTAACTCAATAATTTGGTTCGGGTCTTCCACATATTTACGTAACATAGATATGTGAAAAACGTTATGAACACGAGACATACTTCGCGATAAGGCGAGTTTATAAGCCACAGTTCCTACTCGATCGAGGATTTCAAATGGGCCAATGAATCAAAAATTGAGCTTTCCTCTCTTTCCAAATCTTGTAACTCCTTTCCATGGAGTAACACGTAACAACACATGTTCTCCAACATTGAATTCCACGTCCTTTTGATGAAGATTAGCATAACTCTTTTGTCGATCTTGTGAGGTCTTTATACATTGCCAGATCATTTGAATCTTTTCCATAGTCATACGTACCAATTATGGTCCCAACAACGTTGCTTCACCCACCTCGTCCCAGCATACTAGAGAACGACACTTGCGTCTATACAACACCTCGAATAGAGCCATGCCAATACTTGCTTGATAACTGTTGTTGTAGGAGAATTCCACTAATGGCAAGAACTTGTCCCAAATTCCTTTGAAGTCAATGACACATAGTCTTAATAGATCCTCCAGAGTTTGAATAATCATCTCTGACTACTCGTCCGTCTGAGGATGATATGCCGAACTGAATCGCAAATCTGTGCCCATAGCTTTCTGTAAACTGGCCCAAAACTATGAAGTGAATCTTGGGTCTCGATTGGAAACTATGGATACTGGCATACCATGCAGTCTTACAATCTCATTTATGTATATACGAGCAAGACGTTCAATTGAATAAGTTTCTCGTATAGGTAAGAAATGAGCAGACTTGGTCAATCTATCAACAATAACCCAAATCGCATCTATGCCTTGAGAAACATTGGGAAGACTAGTAACGAAATCCATGGTAATGTGCTCCCACTTCCATTCTAGAATTTCTAGTACTCTAAATTTTGGATAGATAGATATTATTCGTAGATACAGTTTATACATCCAAGTGAGGGTATCTAAACAACACAATAGTTCTTCAGGGAATTGTTATTTTATATGAGATACTGTGAACCTTTGATCTATGGGAATTGTATCTTGTAATATTTGTATAGTACTTCGATTAGATATAAACATAGAATCGGATACCATGGGTGTATAGATTTGAATGCGTTATATTAATTGATTAGTCGTAAGCACCAGATCAGATACCGTAGGAGTATAGATTTGGGGTCGTTACACTACTTGGGTATGGAACTGGCGGTACGTAGGATTGGGGTTTTTGAAGTTCTGCTTTGTCAGCTAGATTTTTCCCTTCTGCCACTTTCTCTGCAAGTTCCTTCTCGGTCACTAACTGTTCATTAGCGATTTCCTCGTTAAGCCGCTGCGTAGCTGAATTAAGTTTAGTTGATTCCTCTAAATTCTTCCCACTTCTCAAAGTAATCGCCTTACAGTGTTCTTTTCCATCTCTTTGGTTTGCTTCTGTATCACTTGGTAATGAGCCTTGCGGACAAGAATTCATTTTCGTAGCCAACTGCCCAATCTGTTTCTCTATATTCTGTAAAGTCACATCATGCGTGTTTTTCCATGTTTCGTTATCCTTGATGTACTTTACCAGTAATTCCTCGAGTTCTGCTCTCCTTTTTTGCAAGGGAAGTTGTTGTTGTTGCTTCGGTTGAAATCCTGGTGGTCTCGGTTGTCGTGGAGCCTGAGGTCGAGTCTGGTGCTGCACTTGATTATTGCTCCACGAGAAGTTCGGATGATTCCTCCAACCCGAATTGTAACTATTTGAATTTACCCCATACGACTGTCTGTTTACGTTTCAGACAAACTGCATTGATTCGGTGTTAAGGACACATTGCTCCAGCGGGTGAGCCCCTGCCCATAGTTCGTATACTACTTCTGTTCTCGGACTATTCTGCACCCCCAAAGCATCAATTTTCTTTGTTAATGCTGAAATTTGTGTTGTTACTTGTGCGAATAAAGATGTGACGGCGTCCAACTCAAATACTCCTACTACCTTTGGTTGAGGTAATCTGCTGATAGGCCACTGATAGTTATTGGTAGCCATGTTTTCTGAAAACTGGTAACCTTCTTCACAACTTTTTGCATTCAGAGCTCCTCTTGCGGCATCATCGATACTCGTCCTTATTTGACTATTCAAACTATTGTAGAATGTTTGCATTTGCAACCACAGTGGTAGACCATGATGAGGGCATTTTGGTAACAAATCCTTGTATCGTTCACATGCCTCATATAAAGATTCCGAATCAAGTTGCCTGAAGGATAGTATTTCGTCTCACATTCTTGCCCTTTTTGTTGGAAGAAAGAACTTAGTGAGAAACTTTTGTGCTAAGTCATTCCATGTCGTTATCGATCCTAGCAGCAATGAATGCAACCAACTCTTAGCTTTATCCTTCAAGGTAAACGGGAACAGTCTCAATCTTACGACATCTTCTGACACACCATTAAACCTAAACGTGTCGTAAATCTACAAAAAAACTGATGATATGGTCGTTAGGGTCATCGTTTGGTGATCCACCAAATTGTACCGAGTTTTGAATCATATGTATCGTGCCGAATTTGATTTTGAAACTATTGGTCGTGATAGCAGGTCGTACGATGCTCAATTGGATGTCTGTGACCTTCGGCATGCCATATTCTCTCAACGGTTTGTGTTCTTCTTCAACCATACCAATCTGATTGTCCATAGTAGCTTGATTGAGGTTTAGTCTCCTCCGAAAAGTACGTTCAATCTCACTGTCATACGAGACTAACTCTGGACCCTTAGGACGTGTTTGCATAAACCACTAGAATTATCCTGATGCGCCCACAATTCCCGGATCACTTCTTGCACAGACTTGAACAATCGTGAGCCTATAAAAGCAAACAAAAATAAAATAAGAAAATTCTGTTTAAATAAATTAACTAAAAAAACTTTTAACAAAATAATTATTAGAACCGTTCCCCAGCAACGACGCCAAAAACTTGTTGTCCAATTTATATAATAATAATTACGTGCAAGTATACACGGTCAATCAAGTAATAAAGTGTAGGCAATTATACATCAAACTACGCAATCCAGATTCATGAAAAATCGGAAGGCGTGTTTGGCATAAACATCACCAATTCGAAGAATAGAACAGAAAAAATTTGGGTCGACCCATATGACTCCCACAAAAAAATCACCAAATAGCCAACTCCCATCGGAGCACAAAATGGAGACGCCGTAGACTAATCACACCGCTACGAAATGTGTCATGCCTCGATGCCAAGAGGATATGCATGTGGTACCCCCACAATTAATTATAGACCAGGTATACCTTAAGATATATTCTAATAAAAATATAATGTCACAACACATGCAACATAATATCAACACAAATGGGTTCTAATATGTACATATTAAACTGAAACGAATCATCAACATAAAGTATTGTTGTCTGATTTATATAATAATAATTACGTGCAAGTATACACGGTCAATCAAGTAATAAAGTGATAAGAAAGGTTGTTGAACCCATAGAGAACAGTTACTAACAACTAATCTAATTAACAAGTTTTATCAATTTAAATTCACGTAAACAGTCACTCCACTTGTTTTGAGAAAGTTGATTAAAATAAAGTAATTAAAAATTATTTAGACTGACAAATATCGAGTAGCAGATGATAAAGACTTAGGAATACAATTTTCCCAATTGCTTTGCAATAATCACTTTATATTATTCCCACTTGATTTAATCCAAGGAGTTGCCAACTAGGATTTCTTACCAATTTACTAATATCTTTCAATAATTAATAAAAAGACCTATTTTAGTTATATTGCTAATTTCGTGCAAGACACTTAAAATATATTCATTAAGCACCAACTCTTACAAAGTTACGCATGACATATAAATATTTTCGTTTTATACGCTATTATGTTATTCACAAGAATCAACAAGTTCATGCGTTATTATATTCAGATCTTATCCTATGATTTCCTCTTTCAATTCAATCACAGATATCAGGTTAATTGTCGGCCAAACAATTATCTATTCATGCACAAAATATAATAAACAACTCAGTAAGATCAATAAGTGAGAATAAATATATTTTAATTATTGCATCACAAAAGGTTCAATTGTACTCCTAATTAAAAATTAGTTCCTCATCATAATTAAAGCTAACGAACAATTATTAGAAAACATCCTGAATACAGAAATTAATCTAAGAGGAAGAAGGAAAAAACTCTGTCGATATTCTTCAATCTTGACCTCCAAAATCTGCCTTGCAAGATCTCCAAAATCAACTCAACAAGCTTCAATTGTGTAGCCCCCCAATGGTTATCAGTCAGAAGAATCCCTAAAACTAAGAAATAACTTGCTTTTTATACGCCTAACTTAACCCTATTACATAAGGAAATCATCAATCCTTTTAAAACTCAACTTTCATGCTTAAGGACATAAAATATGCAAATTTAAGTCACGATCAAAAGGCCGCGCCCAGGTACCTAGTCCTTCGTCATACCAAGGCCAGTCCCAACAAATTGTCATCTTAGTGCAGCCCCTTGCCGGTTGAGCAGAATGTGAAAAATCCTTGTAGTTTCTTCCAATGTTGGTTCTTAAACATCTTCAACCCATTCTCCTGCACAAAGAACAAAATCAATCAAAATTAACATGAATAATCCCAAAACTAACAATATACCAAGCAAAATGAGATCAAATCGTAGGTTAAAAACTTACTCATCAAGTCTCCCAAAAAAATATATTAACATGTACATTACTACTAACATCAAATTAAATACTATATATGATGCACTAGTTTAAAGAGTACAAATAGGAGTTCCAAATATCAACGCCAAAATGAACTGTTATAATAAATTTGACAAGGAATAATCATGAGAGATAATAGTAAATTTCGAAACGAATAACAAAACAAACAAATCAAAATAAAAAGAATCTCGTTGTAAAAGTACGAAATTCGTATATAGATTAAGCAATGTAATACCCCAAATTTCTAAATATGTTTGTTAAAAACCATCGGTACGATCTAATTTAAACAAAGTAATTTTATATAAGTATTATTATATAAAAAATATCCCACATAAAAAGAATTCATCCTGGTTTCATGAATTAAAAATTATTTAATTTATACTGATAAAAGTGAACATGTATATAATATAAGTTTAACTAAGCTGACTAGTTTTTTTCAACAATGTCCTGTTAAAAAATCCATTCATGACTTTTACCATTCTTCAGTTCCTTCATTTTATAAATAAACTAATTTATATCATTACTTAAAATTTATCAAAACAGTTGTAACACCCCCTTCCCGAAAAGGAACAGGGAGGTCACGTGCAAAGCAAAACAAACCTCAAAATAAGTAAATAGAGCATTAATGACTTCAAATATGTAATAATGATATCCATCAATGAAGTACTAAATACAGTTCTCCAACTAGAGTCAAAATAACCAAAACCAAACATTTAAACAACCTAGATGGTCCAAGACAACTCTCTCATCACACTAGCCCTGAATCACCCCTGTAAACCTGCCGGAAGAAAAACACAGCATGAGCCAATTGCCCAGTACGGATACAAATATACAAAAGTTATACAACTGATGTACGAAAATAACTGAGACAAAATACTAAACAAAGCCTCAAGTGTAAATACGGACAAAAATATAATCTCCAAAGATCTTAATGGAATATATCTGAATCAACAGAATTGACAAAACCAATAGAAGAATAAAGAATTAACGAACTGAAGTAACTAACTCAATGAACTAAATTGAACAGAACAAATAAAACTAATACAATGAAATAATAGGCTGAATCAAATGGTTGAGTTTTATTTCATACCGAGTGAGCTCAGAAATATACGTTGGCATACATGCAAGTCAAAATACGTTGGCCTCTCGTGCCAAGACGACATGCCTGTGGTACCCCCACAGGTGGCTATAGCTCAAGTATACCCTACTGTATATTCTAACAAAAATACTATGTCACAACACATGCGACATAATTCCAACAAAAGGATTCAATATGTACATATTGAACCAAATCAAATTATAGTCACAAGGTCTCAAAAAGAAGGTAGCAACATGTACCGCTCTACAATTATCAAAAATAAATACTAAACATGATATCTTAATTTAAAGAGTACAAATACGAGTCATGTGTATCAACTCCAAAATGAAACTAATATATTTATTTCACATGAAACAATTATGTGAAATCATAACATAATTCGAAATAAGGAAACAAACAAACAAATCAAATTTAACAAGAGTATCGCTGAAAGAGTACGGAATCCATACCTAACTTAAGCAACATCATACCCAAAATTATAATCCGAATATAACTCGTTAAATTTCTTCCGTCCGAACTAATGTTTTATTCTTAGATCCATAATAAAATTACAATTGTATCATTTACTTCCAAAAATAAATTAAGAACCCATATATCACCTATCATGCAAATTATACGAGAAAAGTATCGATTTAATTACAATTAAGTAATTGAACATCAAAATAATTGTTTATATGGATGATCATGAATAATCTGCCCATGCCTTCTATACCAACAACAATAACTAGTAATCGTACGAAAGGCTACTCATAGCTAAAACTCAATATATACATATTTTTTTTAAATTTCGTTCCATCACAGATTCACAGGGACATGATATAAGATTTCATGTGAAGGCTTTGAATAATTAAGCATCCTGTCAAGGTCCATTACTATACATACATACAATTTACCATTAATGTATCACATACATACCTTTAACATACATATTTTAATATATCAATGAATACATCAATTAATGAAGGTCCTAAAATAATTTTCTCATTGTTTTAAGATAATTTTACCATACATGTTGACTTCCCTCGGTTAGATACAAGATGGGTCTCCTCTTTTCTCATGTTGAGTCGTCGCTCTTTCTCGTCTCTTTAATTAGTTTGTATCATGAAGTAATATTAGGTTTAGCTATTTATTAATTAAGTTGCCCTAATAAACTTCTAATTGGGTTAATTTAATATTAAGGCCCAAATTTTAATCACACAATATTATCTATTACTTATTAATATTTATTAGCCCACATAATTTAAATGACTACTTTGACGCAATTAAAAACAAAGTCCAATTAATATGTTTTAAAATTAAAAAAAAAAAAATCTCGGGTATTACATCACCTATCCCTTAAAAAGGATTCCGTCCCCTGAATCAAAAGAATGGAAAGTACCTAATTATCAAAAAGATGCGGATACTCTGCTCAAATAGACTCTTCCATCTCCCAAGTGGCTTCCCGCTCTGGATATTTTATTATTATTTTTTCCTCAAAATTTTAACAAATGGGATTATCTTCCTCCTCATACCCCACTCTTGACAATCTAACATTACCTCAAGTTTCTCCCTTATTCAAAAATTGTAGAGGACGAAAGACTGAAGGAACCTGATTTGGATTCACTCAATTCCGACATTAGATGAATAAATTATAATTTTTCTAATGGACTGCAACGCATATAAGTATATATTCTACTCGAAAATTCAACTAATCAAATTAGAATAGGATTAAAGTTACAACTTCACTCTTTAAATATAAATATAGCTCAATATAGGAGCTACCAAAACTCTAATGGACTTTCCATTTTTAACTTAATCGATTATTTAATTATCTACTAAAACAATTTAACTTTCCAAACAAAACAAAGACGAAAAAAATAGTCACTTACCTTTTTCAATTTGAATACAATTGTATAAAATAAAATTAATTAATATTTAATTTTAAAAAATATGGGTTATTACATTTTTCACCCCTTAAAAATAATTCCATCCTCGGAATTCAAATAATCTACAAAAAAAAATTTAGTTACGACGTAGCGCCGCCATTTGTAACGATCAACGCGGATAAGTCTTCGGTCCACGTAATTATCAATGTATTTGTAAAAGATTAAATACCACTCTGTGTCAAGCCTTGGTAAGGTTCTTCGCGTTGCATCAAATTAGATCACATGATCCACCGTTGGTGCGGGCCGTCGCTAATATCTTTAAGTTTAATTATTGTAAATGTACTCTTCATAACATAATTCGAAATCACAAAAAAATTCTTCATCTAAATACGATTCGAATACCCAAAATATATAAAATTATTTTTAATTCGTAAAATGTTTATATTCCACACATGACAAAGATCTAACAAATTATTTTTGTTTTATTTTACATAAATTCATACAAAACTCTAAAGACATCAGATAAACAAAATAACTATGCAAACTATATTACCAACTCTGCCCAAGTCCTCAAGAGCTTCAAAATATCTCATCCTCAATTTGAACTATTCATCAAATAATATTACACCAAAGAATATACTACTAATATCTCTTTATCACCAACTCTCCTAAGTCCTTAAGAGTTTCAAAATATCATAAACTCAAATCAAAATAGTTCTCAAATATTATTACACCAAAAATATACTACTACTAAGATCTCTCCATCATCATACCAAACTCCAAATCATATATCCTACTATCTGAATAAGAAAACTATAGCTTTCAAAATCTCTTAAGATATATTGGATTCATCACTTATTATATATCTAATCATTCAATAAATCAATCATTCTCTTAGTGCAAACCTTAACTCAACAAATTTTAAATTTTCAAAATCTAATCTTACTATCACAAAGAAATTTCATATAAAATAATTTCAATATCTTACTAAAATAACCGAAAAGTCTAGAATAACCGGAAAGTTGATTTACTCCAAAAGATTAATCTTATTACCTCGAACCTCTACAACTCCTCAAAATTACAAGAGATCCTCTGTATTTAATAGCTTTCACTTTATCATAATATCCCACCGATACACATACCTCAAATTATCCACAAACTTAACAAAATTTAAAGCATAACCCAAATCAAATCAAATTCTAAATTCTAAGATCTCATAATAATTGATACCTGAAATACTCTAACAAATAATTCTTCAATATAAAATATTCGCTGATATAAGTACTCATATCATAAGTGCATGACATATAAGATCGTTTCTTATCTACACAAAGTATAGTTTTATTCACCTCAATGATTCAATCACAATTATTAACTAATATCATTGCTCCAACGCATAACAATGATAATCTTAACAAATTATCTCACCTTTCTCAAATCAACTACAACTCGAAAAGTGGAGGACACTTCGTCAAAATCAAGACCAACCAAACAGAGAACAAAATCGAGTCGAACTCCTACGTCTACCAAGTGATTTACCCACAACTCACAGGTCAAACCTAAATAGGTTTTCTACAAGAAAGAACCTAAGCTTTGATACCATCTCTGTAACACCCCCTTCCCGAAAAGGAACAGGGAGGTCACGTGCAAAGCACAACAAAACTCAAAATAAGTAAATAGAGCACTAATGACTTCAAATATGTAATAATGAGATCCATCAATGAAGTACTAAATACAGTTCTCCAACTAGAGTCAAAATAACCAAAACCAAACATTTAAACAACCTAGATGGTCCAAGACAAATCTCTCATCACACTAAAAACACAGCATGAGCCAATTGCCCAGTACAGATACATATATATAAAAGATATACAACTGATGTACGAAAATAACTGAGACAAAATACTGAACAAAGCCTCAAGTGTAAATACGGACAAAAATATAATCTCCAAAGATCTTAATGGAATATATCTGAATCAACAGAATTGACAAAACCATTAGAAGAATAAAGAATTAACGAACTGAAGTAACTAACTCAATGAACAGAATTGAACAGAACAAATAAAATTAATACAATGAAATAATAGGCCGAAACAAATGGTTGAGTTTTATTTCATACCGAGTGAGCTCAGAAATATACGTTGCCACACAGGCAAGTCAAAATAATTCCACACAGGCAAGTCAAATGATGCCACACAGGCAACCAAAATAATGCCACACAGGCAAATCACACATTGGACCGCGAATCCAAATGTATGCAAATCGGATATGTGTGTTTGGCACAACATCACAAATCCGCAGAACAGAAAACTAAGGTTAACCCATACGCCTCCCACAACAAAACACCAAATGGCCCACTTCCTCCGGAGCCCAAAATAGAGACGTCGTGGACTAATCACACCGCCACAGAAAGTGTCATGCCTCTCGTGCCAAGACGACATGCTTGTGGTACCCCCACAGGTGGTTATAGCTCAAGTATACCCTACGGTATATTCTAACAAAAATACTATGTCACAACACATGCGACATAATACCAACAAAAGGGTTCTATATGTACATATTGAACCAAATCAAATTATAGTCACAAGGTCTCAAAAAGAAGGTAGCAACATGTACCGCTCTACAATTATCAAAAATAAATACTAAACAAGATATCCTAATTCAAAGAGTACAAATACGAGTTATGTGTATCAACGCCAAAATGAAACTAACACATGAAACAATTATGTGAAATCATAACATAATTCGAAATAAGGAAACAAACGAACAAATCAAATTTAACAAGAGTATCGCTGAAAGAGTACGGAATCCGTACCTGAGTTAAGCAACGTCATACCCAAAATTATAATCTGAATATTACTCGTTAAATTCCTTCCGTCCGAACTAATGTTTTATTCTTAGATACATAATAAAATTACAATTGTATCATTTACTTCCAAAAATAAATTAAGAACCCATATATCACCTACCATGCAAATTATACGAGAAAAGTATCGATTTAATTACAATTAAGTAATTGAACGTCAAAATAATTGTTTATATGGATGATCATGAATAATCTGGCCATGCCTCCTATACCAACAACAATAATTAGTAATCGTACGAAAGGCTACTCACAACTAAAACTCAATATATACATATTTTTTTTAAATTTCGTTCCATCACAGATTCACAGGGACATGATATAAGATTTCATGTGAAAGCTTTTAATAATTAAGAATCATGTCAAGGTCCATTACTATACATACATGCAATTCACCATTAATGTATCACATACATACCTTTAACATACATATTTTAATATATCAATGAATACATCAATTAATGAAGGTCCTAAAATAATTCTCTATTTGTTTTAAGGTAATTTTACCATACCTGTTGACTTCCCTCGGTTAGATACAAGATGAGTCTTCTCTTTTCTGGGATAAATAAGCTTTTTGGTCATTTATCTTTGAAATTAGGTTTTCGTTTGTAGTTCTGAAACTTTTTTATTACAATCGAATAACTGTACTCTCAAAAACTTACAAAATGGTTATTCCTTATAAATTCCGTCCAAAAAACGGACGTAATGCTGAGTTGGCGAACGGAAGTGTTGAGTTGGCGATTTGACTCCGTTTTTTTGTTGATGTGTATATGGTTTTGTTATGTGTAAAAATAATTGTATCTTAATAATAATTTAAAAATAATAATAAAAAAATAAAAAAAAATAATAATATTAAGAATAATAATAATAATTTCAAAATAATAATAATAACAACAATAATAATAATTTTAATTAATAAAATTATAAACAGATAATTAATTTTAAAATTATAAACAAGAAAATAATTTCAAAAGTATAAACAAAGAAATTAATTTTAAAAGTATGAACAATAAAATTAATTTTAAAATTATAAACAGTTAATTTTAAAATTATGAACAGTAATTATTTATAAAATTATAAACAGTAAATTATTTTTAAAACTATGAACAGTAATTAATTTTAAAATTATAAACACTAATTTATTTTAAAATTATAAACAGTAATTATTTTTAAAACTATGAACAGTAAATTATTTTAAAATTCTAAACAGTAAATTATTTTTAAAACTATGAACATTAAATTATTTTAAAATTATAAACAGTAAATTATTTTTAAAACTATGAACAGTAAATTATTTTAAAGTTATAAACAGTAATTATTTTTAAAATTATGAACAGTAAATTAATTTTAAAACTATGAACAGTAATTAATTTTAACATTATAAACAGTAAATTATTTTAAAATTATAAACAGTAATTATTTTTAAAATTATAAACAGTAAATTATTTTTAAACAGTATGGGAATTAATGCTGTGCCCACTGTCCAGAAATATACCCAATATATAGGGCCAATGCCATACAGGTACAGCCATACAGGGTATCTTAGTGAAACCACTCAAACCAGAAAAACAAATACTAATCAACAAGTGTAGGCGGACTATAAACAGTAATTAATTTTAAAATTATACACACTAATTTATTTTAAAATTATAAACACTAATTATTTTTAAAATTATAAACAGTAAATTATTTTTAAAACTATGAACAGTAATTAATTTTAAAATTATAAACATTAATTTATTTTAAAATTATAAACAGTAATTATTTTAATTTTAAAAATTAATTTTTTTTAAAAAATTATATAAATTATAAAAATATTTTTATATGAATAATTATAAATAATAAAGTATTATTATAAATAAATGAAATTATAAAGTATTTATTTTTCAGTATTCAATTATTATTATTGTATGTGGCCGAAAATGGAAAGAATGATAGATAGTTGGATGGTCAAAGGTCAAAGAAAACTCGTTCACATTAGCAAAACCCGTCCACGCCAAAAAAAATGGAGTTTAATGAACAATCGAACTTTTCCGTCTGCTTTTTAGACGACGAAATTATAAGAATAACCATTTTGTAAGTTTTTGAGAATATAGTTATTCGATTATAATAAAAAAGTTTGAATCAGAATGAAAACCTGACTCAAAGATCACGATGACCAAAGCTTATTTATCCTCTCTCTTTTCTCATGTTGAGTCGTCACTCTTTCTCCTCTCTTTAATCAGTTTGTATATTGAAGTAATATTAGGTTTAGCTATTTATTAATTAAGTTGCCATAATAAACTTCTAATTGGGTTAATTTAATATTAAGGTCCACATTTTAATCACACAATATTATCTATTACTTATTAATATTTATTAGCTCACATAATTTAAATGACTATTTTGACCCAATTAAAAACAAAGTTCAATTAATATGTTTTAAAATTTAAAAAAAAATTCCCAGGTATTACAACAGCATCACATGAAGTACTAATGATTATATTCCTGTAACTTTTCGCAACAATTATACTATAATACGTCCTCCGATTATTTTTGCCGTGTTCATAAGGTGAATTAATATGTCAAAAATATACATACATAATTATATAACACCATCACTTATCGGAACGAATTAGCCTGAGATTTGTTGTTATTTTTTTTTCTTCCGTCGCCTCTGTTCTGTTTTGTTCTTTCCCTGTATTTAGTTCGTATCAGATGTATCGCGAAGAAGATTAAGTTTAGTTATATATTTATTTATTAACAGATTTTATTAATTTTTTTTAATTATAATAAGATTTAATATTATTCACATATAAATTAAATCCAATTAATTTTTACACCCAATTTTACTAAATTAATTTATCTCTCACTTAGTAATATTTATTAGCCCATATAAATTAAATGACTATTTTGACCCAATTAAAAGATAAAGTCCAAAAAATATATTTAAAATATAAATTGAAGTATTATTTATTTTTTCTGGTATTATATAAGACTACTTATTATCAACAGTATATTACATATTATCTTACATACACAATAATTTATTAAAAGCTTTGAGATAAAGTTATGTTTGAAAACTTAATTTCAAGATTTGAAATCTTAGTTAAGCGTCAAATTTGAACTAACATTCAATTTAAAGAATTTCAAATGTCCTTTCAATTTTAAATTCAAAATTTTAAAATAATTTGTCAAACATAAAATAAAAATCTTAAAAGCTAAAAGATTTAACGTACTTTTTTTGGAAAAGCGAGAAAGTTTTACAAGTCCAATTGTATTATCTCTTTTGCATTTCTATTAAAAATTATTAATGAAGTTGTTAGTGTCTTATATTTATGATTTGATGATATAATATCTAAAATTGCTATATTGGTTGAATTGGTAGAATTGTAAAACCCTTGTGATTATTATGGTGTTGGCATCACAATCATGGCTATCTCAGTTCAATAACGTAGTCGTTGAAAACTTGGAGGCTCCTTCATCTGACCACTCGGCACTTATGCTGGATTTTATGGGAAGTAAGATAATAAGAAGAGGGTTTAGATTTGAAAACTGTTGGCTTCAGGAGGCAGAGTGCAGAGACGTAATATGTGATAGTTGGGCGGCAAGTGTAGGCTGTAATTTATTGGACCGGATCAAACATTGTGGGGCAGATCTCCAAATCTGGGGCAATTCACACAGGTTGAGATTTAAGAATTGAATTCAACAGAGCATGAGACGTATTAAGGATCTCAAATCTAAGTATGATCTGACAAATCATCTGTGAGCTTGTGCTGCAGCCTTACTACGGAGGAGTTGAAGCGGTTTATTGCATCAAAAAACGATGATTGGAAGCAAAGAGCTAAGCAGTTTTGGCTTAAGGGTGGGGATTCGAATACCAGATTTTTTCATCAATATGTCTCAACGCGACGAAGGAAAAATGCTATTGCTAAATTGAGGGATGAGCATGAGAGATGGTGCACGTGGAGCAATGGGCTTGATAATGTTATTGTTAGTTATTTCAAGGACATATTTACTTCTCGGGGAAGTGATGGTATGGGTATTTACGGTACAGTTAACAACAAAGTTACGGCGACCCAGAATGATGAACTACAACGACCGTTTGAACCTAGTGAGATTAAAGAGGCTATCTTTGCTATGAACCCGGATAAAGCTCCGGGACCTGATGGGATGAACCCTGCTTTCTTCCAAAATTATTGGGACGTGGTAGGGGATGATGTTACTCGTTCATGTTTGGGGTTCCTAAATGACCAACAAATTCCTCCAGGAATTAATATGACTTCCATTGTTCTTATTCCTAAGACAAAAAACCCGGAGAGGATGGCGGACCTTAGGCCGATAGCTTTGTGTAATGTTATATATAAAATTATGTCAAAGGCCATAGCTAATAGATTGAAGCGGGTACTTCCCTCGATTGTATCAGAATCACATAGTGCCTTTGTTCCAGGAAGATTGATCACGGATAATGTGATGGTAGCCTTTGAGATTGGGCACTTTTTGAAATGGAATCGACAGGGGAAACATGGTGTGGCAG
Organism: Panax quinquefolius; assembly: GCA_020205615.1. Taxonomy (NCBI): domain Eukaryota; kingdom Viridiplantae; phylum Streptophyta; class Magnoliopsida; order Apiales; family Araliaceae; genus Panax; species Panax quinquefolius. Next base: position 84,441,714 of record CM035169.1, on the reverse strand, counting down.
CTTTCAAAATTGATATGTCCAAGGCCTATGACAGGATTGAGTGGGACTTCCTTAAGAATATGATGTTTCGTCTTGGATTTAATAGGAGGTGGGTGGAGCTTATTATGCTTTGCGTTACAACAGTGGAGTATTCGGTGGTGCTGGATGGACACCAGCTGGGACTGATTATTCCAAACCATGGTTTGCGACAGGGAGATCCTCTCTCTCCGTATTTATTTCTATTATGTGTAGAAGGGTTGTCTTATTTGCTGAGTGACTATTGTGCGAGAGGATTAATACATGGGTGTAAAGTTGCCCGGACAGTCCCTATAATCTCTCATTTATTTTTTTCGGATGACAACTTTTTGTTTTTTCGAGCGAATATGCAGGAGTGTGAGAGGATAAAAAATTGTTTGGACATATATGAGAAGGCATCTGGGCAGATGATTAATTATCAAAAATCGTCGATTTCCTTTAGCAATAATATGTCGGCTAGATTGATGGAGAGTATTTGTGATTTTTTAAGGGTGGAGAGAACTGAAGACCATGGGAAGTATCTTGGATTGCCTTCATTAATTGGAAGGAGTAAATCGACAATTTCTTCTTTTGTTAAAGAAAAAGCTTGGCAACGGATGCAGGGTTGGAGGAATAAGATGCTATCTAGAGCTTGAAAAGAAGTGTTGTTAAAAACAGTGGTACAATCGTTACCCTCATATGTGATGAGTGTGTTTGTGTTACCTTCTTTACTATGTGCTGAATTAGAGAGGATGATGAACTCCTTTTACTGGGGCAAGCATGGTTTGGGAAGAAGAAATATTAATTGGATGGCATGGGATAAGCTTTGTGTTAATAAGTATGGTGGGGGTATGGGATTTTGAAAATTGCATGCGTTTAACAGTGTGACGCAAGGAAAACAAGGGTGGCGTTTACTTACAGATCCCAATTCATTGATGAGTAAAGTTTTCAAAGCACGTTACTTCCCAAGAGGATCTTACTTGGATGCCCAAATTGGTCCGAATCCGAGTTACGTTTAGAGGAGTGTTCTGGCTGCACAGGAGCTTATTCGTAAAGAGGCTCGATGGAGGATTGGTACAGGCAGTCAGGTGAAGGTATGGTCAGACCCGTGGCTTCCAGATGATAATCACCCTTATATTGAAAGTGCTAGACCTCAGGGGATGGAGGAGATTACGGTCCAGTCTTTATGCTGTGTGGAGGAGAGGTGCCGAGATTTGGATATTTTGAATGATTTTTTCTCATCACTGGACAAGAGGCTAATTCTTGAGATTCCTTTAAGTCAGAGGGAGAAGTCAGATTGTTGGAGTTGGTCCATAGAAAGACGAGGCATCTATACGGCTAAAAGTGGCTATCATACTTTAATGCTTAATAACAGGGGTGCAATACAACATGATAACTCAAACATGTGGCAAAAATTATGGGGTCTACAGGTTCCAGCAAAAGTAAAACATTTCCTTTGGCGAGCTTGCACAAATAGTTTACCTACTATGAGGGATCTGAAGACTAAATGGGTTGATGTCAATGATATGTGCCCAAGGTGTAATAATAGTCCTGAAGATGCGTTACATGTACTGGTGCGGTGTTCTTATGCGAGAGATGTGTGGAGGTTATCGTGGACAGGGGACAATAATGGCTCTGAGGAGAACTTCAGAGACTGGTGGACACGTGTGACTTTAAGTAGAATTCAAAAAGATACCAATATGGCTGCGATGGTTGCATGGGGCATTTGGAATAGTAGGAATGATTTGGTGTGGCGTCATCGAAGAATTCATGCAGGACAAGTGATTTGTATGGCTTCTTCATTGTATGAGAAGTGGAGGAAGGCTCAGGTTAGCACCAGTCAGTGCGTAGCACAGGTTGTGCATGCTAATTCGGTTTGGAAAAAGCCAACTAGAGGCACTTATAAATGTAATGTTGATGCAGCTCTTTTTGGTCATACTGGGCATATTGGTTATGGCTGTGTGGTTAGAAATGATGAAGGAGCTATGTTGGCAGCCAAGAACGGAATAGCTGAAGGTCCGTTGGATGCTACGATTGTAGAAGCAATTGGTGTTCGTGAGGCGTTAAGTTGGTTGAAGACATTAGGCTTCAACAATGTGGTTTTGGAGTCTGATGCTTTGGTGGTGATCAAAGCGATTACTAGTACTCAGAAGGATTTATCTTATTTTGGTTTAATTGTGGAAGATTGTAAATCCCTGGCCAGGGATATTGGTAGTTTTCAGTTTGTGTTTGTGAGAAGATCAGCGAACCAGGTAGCGCATGCTCTTGCACGAGCATCCGGTTCTATGTCTGATCAGGAGGTTTGGAGTCATTCTCCTCCCTCTTTTCTTGTTGATGTGTTGGCTTCTGATTTAAGTTAATGAAATATTACCTTTCAAAAAAAAAATATTATAGACTAATTTGTCTATTGTGAAATTTCAGGAAATTGATGAAAGGTTATTGTCAAAGACTTTGAAGATTTGAGTCTTAAGAAAAATATGTAAGGTCATTGCAAATATTCAATTTTTCGATACAAGGCTCTAAGAGATTTTATTTGTGCATTAAAATGTGATTAAATATTTTGTGCATGCCTAAGTATGTTACATTGCTAACTGTTATAAACATTTAAATTGGTTAGTATATATATGCATGCGTAAAAGAAAAATATTTTATTGTCCGGTTTTAAATGTTTTACTGCCATGTGTTAAGACTTGTGTTTATAAAGAATTATTTGTATGACAGTCGCGCAACAAAATTTGTTGGAAGTCTAAAAGGTGTTGGTTACTTAAAAGGTGGTGGCAGTAGAGACATGATTACTTGGAGTGCATATATCTTGGAACGATAAGATAATCATTATCTTGGAAAGTTGGTTCATTTTACAATTCTTTTTATTTACGTAACTAACACTCCTATATTAATGCTATGATATCTTTTGCTTCAGAATTGATGTTTATTGGAAAGTGGCGGCAGACTTGTAATCATGATAGGAGACTTGATAATAGAGAAGTCAAAACAGATAATATCTTTGACTTGAGATTTACATGGAACGATTTCTATCTTATTAGAATGCCTTTGAAAAAGTCTAAACAAACATTTGTTATACATGAATTATCTTTCATAAATTGGTTCTAACGGAAATAATTTTTTTTAAAAGATGGTAACGGAACTAATTTGTTTTCAACGGAAATATATTTTCTGGGCTATAAAAGAAATTGAAGACAATGATGAAAATACAACACTTGAATCAATTATTGCACTTATATACTTGAAAAACAAATCCATTATTTTCGGTGCAAAATTTTCAGCTGCTGTGCAAATTATATTCATATTATTCTCAGCTATTTTCGTGAGCTTCATATTAGTGATATCTCTTACTTTAACTATTTGATCATTGTATTCATTAGTTGAGCCTTGCATTGTTAAATTATTTATTTGCTTTGATAATTAGACCTCTATAATTGTAATCTTATATTTTTAGACTAAGTGTTGTCTAAAGGTTTTTAATCCAGGTGGATTAAGGTTTATTTACAAACAGGTTCAATGAAGCTTAGGTGCTTAAGGGGTGCATTGGTGCACAAGGAGCAAGTGTGCTTAAATGAATTATTGTAATTCAATTTGATAGAATCTATTTTTGTAATAAGGGTCTTTTAAAGAAATAAAAGTGAGTCTCCAATACTAGTTGGTATTGGACGTGGACTAGGCTATTATTATAGAGGGTAATAGTTGAACCACGTAAAAAATCTTGGTGTTATTTTATTGTTTATTTTAATTATTTCTCAAGACAGTTAATGTGATAACCCAGAATTTCGAATAATCAAAATTTTATGAATAATTTTTTTTTATTTAATATTAATATTGATTATCAATTTTGTGACAAGTATCTGTGATACGAGTCTCGAGAAGGTCAATTTGTGTATTGACTAATAAATTTAGAGTAGAGTTGTGCTTAACAGCTTTAGAAACCCTAACCCTAATTTCTAGAAAGGGATTCAATAGAAAATATAATTAAAATAATTATATTAATGAGTACGTGTTTGTACTGTGTAGATTTATTGATCAATGATTGATCGGATAAGGTTTAAAATTATAAACCCTAATAAGGGATTAGAAACCCTAATCTAAGGTTTAGAAATCCTAACGTACAGTTAGTAACCTAAACGAATGTCGGGAAACCCTAATTTAAAATTCGGGAATCCTAAACCCTAATTAGGAAACCCTAATCCTAATTAGTAAGCTTAATGTGTTTATTAAACTTAAATATGATTAGAAAACCCTAATTATATTTTAGTTATCTTAATTTCTATTTTACAAACCCTAATTATAATTTAGAAATTTTATTTTTCTAATTAAAACCCTAATTAGGAAACCCTAATCCTAATTAGCAAGCCTGAAGTGATTATTATGTGTTAATATAATTAAGAAACCCCAATTATACTTTAGAAATATTAATTTCTATTTAAAACCCTAATTACATTTTCAAAATTCTTAATTTTCTATTTTTAAACCCTAATTAGAAAATTGTAGAATTGGAGTTTGTAAAACCTAAGGGTTAGAACCTTAGGGTTAAACCCTAAGGGTTTGCGCATTTGTTTAGCATGCCATTAAAATTAATTTGCTAATGACTAAAATACCCTTTTCATTTTCTTTAATTTGTAACTTGTAGAAAATCACAAAACCTTTAGTTGGTGACCAACTAGGTTGACTTGGTGACTCTATAATCTCTGCAATCAGCCTCATTTTGACACATATGCCATCCATTCATTGTATCTAAGTAATATAAAAAGATTAAAGAGAGAGAATGTCTAGTATTTTGCTCATTTTTCTCTCTAACTCTTAACCACTTATTCTCTATCAACACCTCCGAATTATACAAGTTGCTCAGTCACAAAACACCTCTCTTAAACATCTAGATCAGTTAAGGAGATTAAGAATCAAAGATTTGGCAAGAAAAGGTATAAACCATAACTTGAGTTTGATCTCTCATGCTAAAAAAAAATTTGTGTTTATGTGTTTAAAATAGTGTTAGATGATGTTTTATGGTGATCTATGATGATCTACCATAGATCCATATCATCTAAGTGCTTTAAAAATTAAGTTTTCAAAAACTGTTCTTGAGCATTTTTTGTGGTCTGACAAGAAATGTCAATGGCCACAGATCATTGCTCGTTTAAGATTTTTCATGTTTTAAAGTTGTTACATGTAGCTTGTTATGTTGTCTTTAAGCTATAAGTGGAATCAGTACCATTTGATGTATGGATTTGAAGATATAATCGGTAAAAACCCGTTGACCGGGCATGACCGGGCCGAATCTGGGTATACCAGAAGGCCATGACCAGCGTTTGACAACGATTTCAAGCTTCCAGATCTGTCCATTTATTTTGTGTTATGATGTTGATGTTGTATCGTAAATGTAGTTGGTTATGTGGACATTAGATCTATGCTTTAATATTGCATATATCATAAACATATGGAGGGTAATTAATGGTCAAACCTGACCATCCGTTCACGCTTTGCATTTCAGGGATTTTCCAGAAACTGTAAGAGCATTGATTCTGACAGACTTTAACCAAGTGATAAATTATGGATATGTTGTGTTTGGACTGAGATCTTGACATCTCGTTGTTCCTTGTCATGAATACTACATGTATGAATCATAAAACCACCAAACCAATGATCAGAACCTAGATTAATTTGTACTGGAAAGTGACCATTCGAAGTTTTGGGTTTCTGGGGAAACCCAGGTATGGTCTGATAAGAGTTTTGATTGCCCAGATCTCATTGTGTGTTTGTTGTTTGACCTAGATATTGATTTCTAGTTGTAGGGTTGTATAATGACTACAAGATCTGAGTTTTTATTTGGAAAGAACATACATGAACCGAGATTAAAGTGTGGTCAAACGTGCACACTTGAGACTGGTCTGACAGTGTTCTTGAGGCTCAAGAACACCTAAGACGACAGACAAGTGTCGCTATAGGCTATGGCGACGGTTTTATTTATTTTATTTTCTGAATATTCCGAAAAATACTTAAAAATAGAAAATAAATTATAAAAATTACAAAAATGGTTTTAAAAATCATTTTAAATTGTGAAAAATAACTTTTAATTATTTGGGACATTTTTCATTAATATTTATAATTATTTGAATATTAATTCTATTTAATTTATTTAATTAGTGTATTAAATAAATTAGAGAAAAATGATTTTAATTATATAAAAATCATTTTAAATAAGAATAATGTATTTAAAAATATTTTGAGTTATAAAATGTAACTTTTAATATTTTTGGAGAATTTTCATTAATAAAATAATATTAATGATATAAGATTTATTTAATTATTAAAATAAAAAAATAAGATAAAAATGATTTTATTCATTTAAAAATTATTTTAAATAAGAATAAAGTGTTAGAAAATATTTTGAATTATAAAATATAATTTTCTATATTTTTGGAGAATTCTTATTAATAAATTAATAATAATGATATTAGATTTATTTAATTATTATATTAAATAAATGAATTAAAAATGATTTTATTGATTTAAAATTATTTAAAAATGAGAAAATATTTTAAAAATATTTTAAGTTATAATTAATGACTTTTAATATTTTAATAATAATTTCATTAATATTTAAATATTAATGGTGATGGTTTAAAAATAATTTTAATTAATTTAAAAATCATTTAAGTAGAATATTAATGATTTAAAAATATTTTAAGTTATTAATAATAACTTTAATATTTTTACAAGTATATATTATTACTATTTTATATTATTAAATATTAATAATGATAAGATTATTTGATAATTAAATCATTTAAAAATGATTCCCATGTTTGAAATATTATTATAATTAAATTATAATAATTGTTTATAAATTATTAAAAGCTTCCGAAAAATATTATAAATGATATTTGACTTATCTAAACTAATATTGAAGCTTAGAAATCGTATTTAATTTACAATAATTGTGTTAGTTGTCGGATAAGGTAACAAGAACACCGAAAATAGATTGAAGTCCAACCAGACCGAACTAGTTAGACTTGTTAAGTGTTTATATAGGTTATAAACACTAATGTGGCTATGTGTTAATGTGCCTAGGAGAAGTTTGACTATAGAATATGGTGATGCGTGTTGAGAATTATTGTGCTAATTGTGAGACCGATATTGTGATTATAGGTCTTTCAAACGTAGATAAGTATATTGTGTAGCTGTAAACAACGAAAGAGGCAAGTTTCCTAACTCAACCTTGAGTTATATTCAGTCAATTATTATAGTGGTTAATTATTGCTAATTATACCATGTCCAGGGAAATTATTGTTGATTATTCGCAGTTAGTGCATGTTTAATATTTCAAATTGAATTAGTGATTCTGAAAATATACATTTGTAGATTAACTGTTGTTGGATATTCATATCTGTAGAAGCTAATATTGACAGTACAGATAATTCCTGTTTATTGTCAAATTATGTTGAGAAATGTCTTAGCTAATTATCCTGGCTAGACGAACATTTGTTAGAACTTGATAAATTCGAGAAGAGAATTCAATTGTTATTGATAGATTGATGTCAATTATTTCGGCTAGATCGATAAGTAAATAGAAACTGAAATCATTGAATTTCGTGGTTAAATCAAATCTTGATTCTGAGACTGAGAAGAACAACCTTTTATATAAAGGGAACATTTTTTTGAAGTCGTATATTCGACCATTGCGCGTGACCTAAGTATTATGCATAATATAGGGTACAAGGAGTTGGCCGACTCTAAGTACTTGCAGAGGGGTATGATTTAATCTTTATGGTTATCTGATACACCTGCGTATATGTCACAGTAAAACTTTGATATATACCCGAGAAGAGAAGTTCAAGATCCAATGGATCACTCAGCATAAATCTGGAAAACATTCCACTTTGTTAATGTGTAGAATTGATTCTTGATTATTCAATAGAATATCGTAGAAACTTTGAAAGCGTTATACTCTTTCATTATCAAATTATTGTGTTGAATAGATTGAGAGAAGACTTGTTAATTATTAAAGCTTTGTTCAACTATTTTAAAGTTCCCTGAACTTTGGTTTCATTCTATATATCAAAATAGATAGTATGTTCTTATCGATTCGTATACATATATTGTATGTCTTAACTTACGGGGCAAACTTGTTGCTCACCCTTGCTAAATAAAACTTTTCAGCTAGGGACGAAGTTGCAGAAGTTGCTGTGAAGAAGAACAAAGGAAAAGGCATAGTTATAAATTAGTATAATGAACATTATTAATATTATGTTTTATTGTAAACCCTTTTTGTATATCTAAAGGGTATGATTGTAATGTTAAGGTTAGAGAACCTGGGACTTGTGTACTAACAACATATGTTAATAACTTATTCATTCCTATTTATATATGAATGAGTAGTTAAATGGTATTATATTGTGGATCGTGAACAGCAAACTCGGGGGTCAGGTAACCCAAATTTGTGGGTGTAACAGGTTGGTATCAAAGCTGTAGGTTATAAACCTTAAGTGGGATGGGTAAAAACCCTAGGATTATAACCATACGCGAGATAGAGAAAACTCATTTAGAGTTCTAAGTGAGGGATTGCCGAAGTGCATCAATAGTGAGATAAGTGTACGCATAGTGTGAAAATTTTGTACTAGTGAAGTACTAAACAAGTTGTTTAAACTGATTGTAGGATGTCAGGAGAAGATCAAATGAGTGCAAAGATGCGAGCAGCTGTTACACCAGTGCCTGAAGCCGAGGTGCCAGTACAAAGTGAATCAATTGAGAAGGTGGGAGAAGATGAACCCATGGTCAATCTGGGGAGCGATCATGACGATTATCCTAAGATGCATCTGAGTGGAGATAAGGAGGCAGAGTCTGAACAAGCTAGGGTGGAGAAAAAGAATAAGACCAAAGTTGGAGAAGAAGATCAGTTATCGGCAGAAGTTTAAGAACTCCGGAGTAAAGAGTTTCTCTTGGAGGAGTTATGGAAGACGGAGCGAGCGTTACGTGAAATGACTGAAGAATGGAACGAGCTCAAGGCGCAGGTGGAAAGGATGAAGACTGAAGGTGGTTGATCATCGGAAGGAACCATCAAGCAGCAGAAAGACAAGAATAAGTGAAAGAGGGACAATGATAGCCCTAATTCTAAAAAGTCAAACCTGAAGAAGAAGCAATCATGTAGCAAGTGTGGAAAGACTCACGCGGGAGAATGCATGATGTGGAAGAATGTTTGTTTCAACTGTAAGTAGGAAGTAAATATTTCTCTACATTATCCTAAGCCAAATATGAGGAAGTGTTTTTCATGTGGGCAGACGGGTCACGGATTCAACAAGTGTCCCATCAAGAAGAAGACTAGTGAAGGGAGTGGTCGGTAGACAACTTAGATATATGTGATAGTATCTTTTGGTAGAAGTTTATGATATTAAGTGTTATAATATCGAGAACGATGTTTAAGCATATGTAAATATAAATATGTTTGTATGAATGAAATCTTTATCTTCTATATGAATATAAGATTAAGAGTAATTTGCGTGTTCTTAAAACTCATACTTATGGTAAGTTAATGACTCATAATTATATGAAATGTTTTGAACCCCTCAGCGAATGGGTGCCAAAGGTCTGAGTAGGATAAGTTCATACACTCATATAATTGTGGCAAGTTCCTGAACTCATATGTGGTAAGTTTGACGAACTAGTAATAACTATGTGTGAATGGAGAATTGTAACTTTTTGTGTAAAGTTGTGTTGTTAATCCTAATATGATTTAAAAAGGGATAGTAATATGTGAAGTACTAAATGTACTATGTGCTATTTGAATAAATATGTGATTATGTGAGAAATATGTGTTGAATTTATATTGTGTGAAGAATTTGTGTAAAGAAAGAAAATTAATATAAGATTTTTATTTAAATCAGATTATGCCGCCTAGACGACAGAATCGAAACCAACGAGAAGAACAGTCAGTGAATAACGAAGGAGGTCAAGCGGACCCAATGTAGAATTTTGTAGATATGATAGCCGAAGCTATGGAAAATAGGGCTCCAGCAAGAGGAAGAGCGAGAAATTAGTCAACTGATAGATTGGCTAACTTCAAGGACTTTAAAGCGGTAGGACCGCCGGAATTCAAGGGAAGCACGGATTCGATTGAAGCCCAAACTTGGGTAAAAGAGATGGATGAATCATTCGTCATTGAGCGAGTGGCAGAAGAGCAAAAGACGACTTTTGCAACATATTTGATGAAGGGAGAAGCTAATTACTAGTGGGAGACTAATCAGGCCAGAGCTGGTACAGCGGTAGTGTTGTGGACAAGATTCAAGGAGTTGTTCTTTGAGAACTACTTCTCGCCGAGTATGCAATCCAGGATGGAAGTTAAATTTCTAGAATTGAAGTAGGAGAATATGTCGGTAACAGAATACGCTACCAAATTCACTAAGTTAGCAAGATTTGCACCTCATCAGGTGGACACAGAAGCAAGAAAATCGAGAAGATTTGAGAATGGGCTGAAGACGGGGATATTCAACAAGGTAGCGGTATTGCAGATCAATACATTCGCGGCTTTGATGGAGAAAGCGTTAATTGCTGAAGGAGGGAGCGAAGCTGCGTCTCAATTTCATTAGGATAAGAAGAAGAAGACTAATGACGGAGGAAGCAGTGGTGGTAGTAACCCTAATAAAAGGAAGTGGAGTGAGAATGTCCAATCGTGTAGCAAGACTAAAGGAAACAAGTAAGGGAGGGAGCCATGCGCGACCTGCGGGAAGAACCATACTGGAGTTTGCCTTAAGAAGAAGGGAGTTTGCTATAATTGTGGGCAAGAGGGGCACATGTCGCCCAATTGTCCCGATCAAAAGAAGATACAAGGTTGTTTTGCGTGCGGATCGACTGATCATCTGGTTCGGAACTGTCCGAAGAGAAATATGGAGAAGGAAAGTGGAAACAAGGGACCCGGTGGTGGAACCTTGGCAATTTGAGGACCTGCACAGCCAGGAAGACCAACTGCCCGTACATTCAATATGACGGCGTAGGATGCAGTGGCTACTCAGGAGGTGGCGACATGTAACGATTTCGCTTAATACTTAAATTACGCGAGTAATATTGAGTTAGATAATTACTGTGAATTGTTTTCTTTTATAGATTCAATTCACAGGTTAGAATATGAGACACCAAATTAATATTATGTTGATAAGAATGAATTGATGATACAATTTTAAAAGATTATAAGAAAGCGGTGATTCCGAGGACGGAATCCTTTTAAGGAGGGGTGAATGTGATAACCCGGGATTTCGAATAATCAAAATTTTACGAATAATTTTTTTTATTTAATATTAATATTGATTATCAATTTTGTGATAAGTATCTGTGATACGAGTCTCGAGAAGGTCAATTTGTGTATTGACTAATAAATTTAGAGTACAGTTGTGCTTAACAACTTTAGAAACCCTAACCCTAATTTCTGGAAAGGGATTCGATAGAAAATATAATTAAAATATTTATATTAATGAGTACGTGTTTGTACTGTATAGATTTATTGATCAATGATTGATCAGATAAGGTTTTTAATTATAAACCCTAATAAGGGATTAGAAACCCTAATCTCAGGTTTAGAAACCCTAACGTACATTTAGTAACCCTAAACGAATGCCAGGAAACCCTAATTTAAAATCTGAGAATCCTAAACCCTAATTAGGAAACCCTAATCCTAATTAGTAAGCTTAATGTGTTTATTAAACTTAAATATGATTAGAAAACCCTAATTATATTTTAGTTATCTTAATTTCTATTTTACAAACGCTAATTGTAATTTAAAATTTTTATTTTTCTAATTAAAACCCTAATCAGGAAACCCTAATCCTAATTAGCAAGCCAAAAGTGATTATTATGTGTTAATATAATTAGGAAACCCAAATTATACTTTTGAAATATTAATTTCTATTTAAAACCCTAATTACATTTTCAAAATTCTTAATTTTCTATTTTTAAACCCTAATTAGAAAATTCTAGAATTAGAGTTTGTAAAACATAAGGGTTAGAACCTTAGGGTTAAACCCTAAGGGTTTGTACATTTGTCTAGCATGCCATTAAAATCAATTTGCTAATGACTAAAATACCCTTTTCATTTTCTTTAATTTGTAACTTGTAGAAAATCACAAAACCTTGGTGACCAACTAGGTTGACCCGGTGACTCTAAAATCTCAGCAATCAGCCTCATTTTGACACATATGCCATCCATTCATTGTATCTAAGTAATATAAAAAGATTAAAGAGAGAGAATGTCTAGTACTTTGCTCATTTTTTTCTCCAACTCTTAACCACTTATTCTCTCTCAACATCTTCGAATTATACAAGTTGCTCAATCACAAAACACCTCTCTTAAACATCTAGATCAGTTAAGGAGATTAAGAATTAAAGATTTGGCAAGAAAATGTATAAACCCTAACTTGAGTTTGATCTCTCATGCTAAGAAAAATTCTGTGTTTATATGTTTAAAACAGTGTTAGATGATGTTTTATGGTGATCTATGATGATCTACCATAGATCCATATCATCTAAGTGCTTTAAAAATGATGTTTTCAAAAACTGTTCTTGAGCATTTTTTGTTGTCTGACAAGAAATGTCAGTGGCCACAGATCATTGCTTGTTTAAGATTTTTGTTGTTTTAAAGTTGTTACATGTAGCTTGTTATGTTATCTTTAAGCTACAAGTGGAATCAGTACCATTTGATGTCTGGATTTAAAGATATAATCGGTCAAAACCCGTTGACCGGGCATGATCGGGCCGAATCTGGGTAACCCAGAAGGCCATGACCAGCGTCTGACAACGATTTCAAGCTTTCAGTTTTGTCCGTTTATTTTTTGATATGATGTTGATGTTGTATCATAAATGTAGCTGGTTATGTGGATAATAGATCTATGCTTTAATATTGCTTATATCATAAACATATGGAAGGTAATTAATGGTATCAAACCTGACCATCCGATCACGCTTTGCATTTCTGGGATTTTCCAGAAACTGTAAGAGCATTGATTCTGACAGACTTTGTGTAAGACCCCAGCTTTTATGAATAAAGAATAATTTTCTCGAAATATATTTTTGAATATTATGGTGTGGATTTGATATAATGTTATAGTTGTGGGTAATATTTACAAATTTTGCAAAGTAAGCAAGTGGTTATATAATATTCGATTGGTCGGGGAATATTCATTTTAACAGGGAATAATCGTACTACGAAACAATCATTGGTGGACCCCACAATAGAAGTATTGTCGTAGTTAGAAAATGACAGAATTATCTTTTTATAAAAATAACGGCGAAAGTGTTACAATTGAAACTGTTGAACTACCCGGTAGTAAAAGTATAGTAATACGCGTGGTTGCATAGTAGCACACGGTATTGATTATTGATGCTTACGTGAGAAGTCACCGGTTTATACTCAATTATTACTACGATAATTCTTTGCTTCATATCTCTCATATTATTGATTCAATTATTGTCACAATATCATCTGCATAATATTTATTACTATTAAATCAATAATTAAGACAACAAAGTTATTCATATTATTATTTGCAATATTGACAATGTCTAGAAGTTCTGTCAAGGAGAGGTTTGGTCACCTAATTGCGCGCCAATAAGGAGAAATCCTTATCGAAAAGCTCCCTCTTTCATGGGAACGACCTGGTTGTTAAATATTATGAGTTATAATATTAATGATGAATAAGTTGTGTTGATTAAAGATGAAATTGATAGTTCCATTGTATTGAGATTATTAGTGTTAGTGGAAATTGACATTTATTTCGATAATAATTGATGTCTGAAGGTTATATTGACCAATCGGGTAATTAATCGGATAAATGAGCAATTAATTGCTATTATTTCACATGCTTATAACTATTTGTTCACATTTGTGTACTATTGATTCACATTCATGCACTATTAGGGGAGGTGGTGCAAAATTGATAATACTTGCATGACTAAATTAAAAATGGAGGTATAGTTGAAGGTACTATACTGTAATTAGTTTTTTCACATGATTATACTATTGAGTCACATAAATGAACTATGAATTCACATTATTTACTATTAGGGGAGGTGGTGCAAGTTTGATAATACTTGCAAGACTAAATTAAAAATGAAGAAAAAGAGGAAGGTATTATACTGTAATATTTCGAGCCCCAAAACGTGCAATTATTGAAACTATATTGTCCTATAAATAGAAGCTCATTCTTCCTTCATTTCTCACCAATTCACAAAAGCTTTAGAGCAATTATTATAGAGAGAAATTATAGAGAGAAAGAAGAAGAAAAGTCTCCTACCTCACTATTCCAGTATCCAGTTTTTCTAAGGTAAGGGGTATTATTCTTTCGTATTCATGAAGAGAGTTATTTTCTTTCAATACTCGTAAGGGTTGTTATTCCATTTTTTATTATTATATTGGCATAACTTTCGCTACATGCGAAATACCGCATACATGGTGAAATTCTTCATTATTCCATTCTTTATTATTACATTGGAATAACTTTGTTTGTCGATCTATCGCATGCCCGTGAATTCATTGTTTTTCCATTCTTTATTATTCATTTGGAACATCACATCTGCATGCGGATTACGCATGACCTGGTTCTATTCTTTATTATTACATTTGGAATATCCAATTGCATGCGATTACGCACGACCGGTTCCATTCTTTATTATTACATTGGAATAACTCATGCATGCGGATTACGCACGCCTGGTGAATTCTTCTGTTATTCCATTCTTTATTATTCTGTTGGAATAATCTATCTACATGGATTACCGCATGGCGACAAAAATCCATTTGCGGTTTCATATATTCTATTATACTCAGTTGATTAAAGTTTTGGCTTCTACACTCCATGAAATTAGTGGAATATCTTTGATATTTGCGCTTCATCCAGTATCTTTTCATGGAAATATTCTTCTGAGCATTCTTGAATTTTACTCCACAAAGCGGTATCATGTTGACAATTTGGACGTTATTGATTTATGGATAAATTAAATTATAAATCTTTACAAATTTATCCTTGAACTTGTTTTATTGAATTCTTATATCATTGTCATCATCCTCATGTTTATAATATGTTGAAAGTCATCTGTGGCCTGTAGTGCATAGATGGACTTGGTGTGATTATGACCAGGGATTATTTGGTATAATCATGACCGTAATGTTACAAATGATGTGGCAAAAGTCCTCATTGGATGTAGTGCATTGATGGACAGTTGTTGGCATGATCATGACCATTGATGAATACACGAATATCCTTGGCTCGTAGTGCATGGATAATTAGTGGTCATGATACTAATGAATATCCTTGGCCGTAGTGCAGGGATGATATGGTTTATTTATTAAGCCGAGTCTCAGCGATAAAAGTGATGAAAAACCTTTTAAATCATAAAAGATTGTAGATTTTATTCTCTACTTGACTCTTCTAATGGATTGCTTGTTCCGTTGCAGTTAAACTTGATGTTTATTATATTTTATCAGTTTAACACTGTTGAAGGCTAATGATAATTTATTCTGCATTATCTTAGTCATAATATTTCTTACTGGGCTAGTTGAGCTCACCCTTTCTTTCATTGTTCTCTTCAAGAAATGAGAACGTAGCCAGGACTAGTCGGGGAACGGAGTGACGGTGCAGATGATAACATTCACAGTCCTCACTATTCTGTTAAATAGTGTTACAATAAATGTAATGAGGACTCCATTGAGTGTGGATATTGTCTAGATGACAATATTATTATTAAAACTCTTAGATTATGTTTTGTCATATTTTACACAACTGTTGTATAATTAAGTTGTATTAGATTTTTGTACCATGTATTTGGCGACTCAAGATGAGTGATGTATACCTATTTTGGGGGCGTCACACTTTGACTAAGTGATAAATTATGGACATGTTGTTTTTGGACTGAGATCTTGACATCTCGTTGTTCCTTGTCATGAATACTACAGGTATGAATCATAAAACCACCAAACCAATGATCAGAACCTAGATTAATTTGTACTGGAAAGTGACCAGTCGAAGTTCTGGGTTTCTGGGGAAACCCAGGTATGGTCTTACAAGAGTTTGATTGCCCAGATCTCATTGTGTGTTTGTTGTTTGACCTAGATATTGATTTCTAGTTGTAGGGTTGTATAATGACTACAAGATCTGAGTTTTTAGTTGGACATAACATACATGAACCGAGATTAAAGTGTGGTCAAACGTGCACACTTGAGACTGGTCTGACAGTGTTCTTGAGGCTCAAGAACACTTAAGACGACAGACAAGTGTCGCTATAAGCTATAGCGACAGTTTTATTTATTTTATTTTTTGAATATTTCGGAAAATACTTAAAAATAGAAAATAAATTATAAAAATTACAAAAATGGTTTTAAAAATCATTTTAAATTGTGAAAAATAACTTTTAATTATTTGGGACATTTTTCATTAATATTTATAATTATTTGAATATTAATGCTATTTAATTTATTTAATTAGTGTATTAAATAAATTAGAAAAATGATTTTAATTATATAAAATCATTTTAAATAAGAATAATGTATTTAAAAATATTTTGAGTTATAAAATGTAACTTTTAATATTTTCTGAGAATTTTCATTAATAAATTAATATTAATGATATTAGATTTATTTAATTATTAAATTAAATAAATAAGATAAAAATGATTTTATTCATTTAAAAATCATTTTAAATAAGAATAAAGTGTTAGAAAATATTTTGAATTATAAAATTTAATTTTCTATATTTTTGGAGATTCTCATTAATAAATTAATAATAATGATATTAGATTTATTTAATTATTATATTAAATAAATGAATTAAAAATCATTTTATTGATTTAAAAATCATTTAAAAATGAGAAAAATGTTTTAAAAATATTTTAAGTTATAATTAATACCATTTAATATTTTGATAATAATTTCATTAATATTTAAATATTAATGGTGATGATTTAAAAATGATTTTAATTAATTTAAAAATCATTTAAGCGAGAATATTAATGATTTAAAATATTTTAAGTTATTAATAATAACTTTAATATTTTTACAAGTATGCTATTAATATTTTTATATTATTAAATATTAATTATGATAATATTATTTGATAATTAAATTATTTAAAAATGTTTTCGATGTTTGAAAAATTATTATAAATTATAATAATTGTTTATAAATTATTAAAAGCTTCCGAAAAATATTATAAACGATATTTGACTTATCTAAAATAATATTGAAGCTTAGAAACCGTATTTAATTGACAATAACTGTGTTAGTTGTCGGATAAGGTGACCAGAACACCGAAAATAGACTGAAGTCCAACCAGACCGAACTAGTTAGACTTGTTAAGTGTTTATATAGGTTATAAAAACTAATGCGGCTATGTGGTAATGTGCCTAGGAGAAGTTTGACTGTGGAATATAGTGATGCCTGTTGAGAATTATTGTGCTAATTGTAAGATCGATATGGTGATTATAGGTCTTTCAAACGCAGATAAGTATATTGTGTAGCTGTAAACAGCGGAAGAGACAAGTTCCCTAACTCCACCTTGAGTTATATTCATTCAATTATTATAGTGGTTAAATATTGCTAATTATACCATGTCCAGGGAAATTATTGTTGATTATTCGCAGTTAGTGCATGTTTAATTATTCAAATTGAATTATTGATTTAGAAAATATACATTTGTAGAATAACTGTTGTTGGATATTCATATCTGTAGAAGCTAATATTGACAGTACAGATAATTCCTGTTTACTGTAAAATTATATTGAGAAATGTCTTAACTAATTATTCTGGCTAGACGAACATTTGTTAGAACTTGATAAATTCGAGAAGAGAATTCAATTGTTATTGATAGATTGATGCCAATTATTTCGGCTAGATCGATAAGTAAATAGAAATTGAAATCATTGAATTTCGTTGTTAAATCAAATCTTGATTCTGAGACTGAGAAGAACAACCTTTTATATAAAGGGAACATTTTTTTAAGTCGTATATTTGACCATTGCGCGCGACCTAAGTATTATGCATAATATAGGGTACAAGGAGTTGGCTGGCTCTAAGTACTTGCAGAGGGGTATGATTTAATCTTTATAGTTATCTGATACACCTGCGTATATGTCACAGTAAAACTTTGATATATACCCGAGGAGAGAAGTTCAAGATCCAATGGATCACTCAGCATAAATCTGGAAAACATTCCACTTTGTTATTGCGTAGAATTAATTCTTGATTATTCAATAGAATATCGTAGAAACTTTGAAAGCGTTATACTCTTTCATTATCAAATTATTGTGTTGAATAGATTGTGAGAAGACTTGTTAATTATTAAAGCTTTTTTCAACTATTTCAAAGTTCCCTGAACTTTGGTTTTATTCTATCAAAATAGATAGTCTGTTCTTATCGATTCGTATACATTTATTTTATATCTTAACTTGCAGGGCAAACTTGTTGCTCACCCTTGCTAAATAAAACTTTTCAGCTAGGGACAAAGTTGTAGAAGGTGCTGTGAAGAAGAACAAAGGAAAAGGCATAGTTATAAATTAGTATAATGAACATTATTAATAATATGTTGTATTGTAAACCCTTTTTGTATATCTAATGTTAAGGTTAGAGAACCTGAGACTTATGTATTAACAACATATTTTAATGACTTATGTATTCCTATTTATATATGAATGGGTAGTTAAATGGTATTATATTGTGGATCGTGAACACCAAACTTGGGGGTCAGGTAACCTGGATTTGGGGGTGTCACAGTTAATTTTCTCAATAATTAAAATATAAACATTTGCTTCATCTTGAGATATCGTGTTAACATCAAGTAGTTTATTTGACTTATAAATTCACCAAGAGATTTTCTTAAAACAAAAATTCAATTCGATAGACTACATTCATTCAGCAAGCTGCATTCTTCGATATAGTAGCCTATATTCAATAGTTTGAATTTAAAGTTTAAAAATTGGTCATAGTTTGCTTCCACACTTATTCAACCCTCCTTCTAAGTGTGCCTTATCTGAATTTCATTTGGCATCAAAGCAAGGCTCTACTTACTTGGTCTTAAAAGTGACTTGTAGGGAAAGATTCTGACATGACACAGTTTGGGAACAACAATCAAGAAGGTCAATCAACCAATAGACCTCCTTTACTGTTTGGAACATAAAATTACAACTTCTGGAAATTTCGAATGAGGATCTATCTTAAAAGAGATCCTTGGGAATGGTGGGTTGTGGAGAACGGACCGGTTATTCCACGAAGAGATGATGGGACACCAAAGATTCTGCTAGAAATGGATTCAACCAAAATCTACATGGTCTCATATGATTCAAAAGCAATGAACACACTTCTCAGCGGCATGGTACAATTCGAGAAAGATAAAGTCTCTTCATTCAACACAGCCAAAGAGATGTGGGATACTTTAGTGGTAAGTCATGAAGGCACTTCAAAACTATGAGAAGTCAAGCTAAGCATGCTCATGCGCGATTATAAAATGTTCATGCTCGAAAAAGATGAAACCATCAAATTAGCTCAAGCAAGATTTCTAGTCCTTATAAACTCCTTGAAATTACTGGACAAAACTATTTCTCAAAGTGAGATCAACCGTATGTTGCTTCGGGCTATGCCCAACAAGTTTGCTTCTAAATTACTACTCTTCAAGATTCCTCTACTATATCTACTATGGACACACTAACTCTTTTTGGTGAACTTGAGGAATATGAACATCAGTTAAGAAGGTATGATAATGAGGACGAAACTCCTCGAAGAAAGGTTTTAGCTCTTAATGCATGAAATGAAGACGAGCTTGATGATGATTCTGATGAAGAGATAGCCATGATGTCAAGGAGACTCAAAGGACTCCTACAAAGGAAGAATAAACGAAAGAATATCTTCAACTCAAATAAAGGCAAAGGAAAACAAACTGAGGAGACGTGTTTTGAATGTGGACGCCCAGGGCACTTCAAGAAGGACTATTTTCAACTAAAGAATAAAGGAAAAATAGGCTTCAAGGATTATAAGAGAAACAAGGCTCTGGTCACTTGGAGTGATGAAGAAGAAGCTGAAGTTGAAGTTGATGCCAAGGATGAGATAGCTCAAGTATACTTCATGGGAATAGAAGGTGAATCAAATAAGGTATTTAATTTTGAGTTTAATTCTTTGAAACAAGAAAATGATAAATTAAGAGAAAAGAATGCATATTTTAAAGACTTGGTAAATACATTAATGGGTGAAGTAGACTCTTTAATAGATTAAAAAAAAGATATTAAAAAGGAATCTATATGTAAAGAAGAAAAGGTTTTGATTGCTAAAATTAATTATTTAGATAATTACAACAAGATACTTTTCAATAGGGTAAATTTTTTGAATAATGAAATCTAAAAATTGACTAATGAACTGAAAATGTGAGACGTGTGCATTGATGCATTTAGTGATAAATCACCTATTAAAACTTCTCCTAATGACGAACTTCAAAAAGAAATAACTTCACTAAAATCATCTCTTGCTAAATTCATTCAAGGTGAAGAAAATTTAAATGTCATATTGGATAAACAAAGACCTAGATTTGAAAGACAAGGAATTAGTTATAATTCTATGCATAAAAAGGGTAATATGAAACTTCTAAAGTCAAAATCACGTTTTAGATTAAATTATTGTTCACCCTTCACAACATGTAGAAATTGTGGCATCAAAGGTCATTTGGACATAAACTGCTTTAAGAAAAATAAGATTAAAAAGGTATGGGTTAAAAAAGATGATTTACCTGCAACTAACATAAAAGGACCCAAAAAGATGTGGGTACCAAAAGGATGAATTACTTTTTCTTGACAGGTATGTCTCAAGGCAAGGGTTCCATCTCAAAAATGGATTCTTGATAGTGGATGCTCACGTCACATGACTGGTGTAACGACCCCAAAATTCATACCATTTAAATCTCAACTTCGGTCGTTAACCATACATTAAATCTTTAATTTATACATCATTATTCGATATTAAAAACACTAAAATTACGAAATATTTAAAACGTTTATACATTTCCTTCTTTTTTGTCCTGAATCGCAACCTTTACATTACATCTCTTTGATTCAATCTTATATCATGAATCGTTACAACAAAATGACTATACAAAGCCTTACATCATAACTAAATATCCATATACATTGGATAGCTCAACTTACAATTCAACAACATGTTACGCTCAAAATATGAAATACATTTCTCATAAAACATAAGTAATCTTCGTGAATATAGATCTCTATAACTCACTTAGCACATATCTTTACCTTAAAATCTTGACCTGCAAAAGTGGTTATTTGTAAGAGTGAGCTCGACAAATGACAAAGAAAAGTCTAACGGTTTTTCATGCATTACATAGCACATAATAACATGCTCGATATACATCTCATTAAAGTAACATGACATACATGCTTTTAATTCACATATCAAATATAAAGATTGAGTTCCTTACTCAATACTCCTTATTTAACCAAAACAATGCAGTCATAAATTGACTTTAACATTTCATGATTTCAACATGTATAACATATCATACAATTTAAAACAGTTCATCAAGTCCACGTAGAAAATAGGAACCGAAAGACTTGCCTTGATCATTGTTTACCAATAACAGTTTAACAGCTTACAGTTATCTGCACTTCACGTGCCCTACACAATTATATAATCATACACATCAACTATTAGTCACATAACAACACATAGTAATTGTAATATAAACTCTACTCCACATCTCATATTCTTTCCTATTAATTAGCACACAATGTTCAATTAGATTGTGCTAACTTTTCGACTTATGACTCACTATATTTCTTCTTAGTCAAACTCGAAGTTCATTCAAGTGCTTAAGTCTTGCTAGGACTACTTATTGGTTTTATATTAAACTCATTTCATATCCTATAATATTCATTTCAATTGAATTGAAACACTTTTTAAGTTCATTAACACTTGCACGACGACGTTTCAACGCTCAATCGTCACTACCTTGATTTGCCTCTCTTGTGTATGCTTACTATGATTCTATAACTTATCTAATACATTATTAATTAATGTTAAGCATCATTATATTTACTAAAATACATGTTTTATAACTTAGGACATCATCTTTTATGGTCAGGAGCACTACACATGCATATGTGCATGCCCGACGCCCTCTGATTGCCCCCGAAAGCATAACAGTCCTAAAGATGACCATTTTTACTACTGTTAAGGACCTTAAATTAAAACACTTAAAGCATGAAAGTTGTAGGTCTACTCGTCCTCGTTCCGGATCATCTTGAATCAACTCAATCGAAGTTTGTATGAGAAGGTTATGGCCATTTTACTACAGGAGGCCAAAATTTTCTAACTCAGACTTACGTCCCCCATGTGCATGAGAACTAGAACTAAGTCATACAATGGCGCCAAGATCAGGCGAGATTAGTATTGGGTGCAAATTTCAACATCAAGGCGTGAAATTTTGGTATTGGGCGCAAATTTTGACGTTGGGGCGCAAATTTTGGTGCTGGGGCTTCATTTTTGGCGCTGGGGCACCAAAAACTAACAGAACCGAGCACTAAGACCATTTTTGGTCTGTTTAAGAAATTCTAGCAACTAATTACATACATATAATTGATGTAATTTACACATAACCTCACCAAGCATACATATATTATCTTAGCACAATTTAAACAACTATTTGAGAGAAGTTAAATCCTTGAAAGTATTGTTTTAAAAACCCAAAACTCCATTGTTTATATTCTTAACACAGTGAACACTGTAACCAAAATTATAAACCCAATTCATTCCTTTTTAATTAAGTTCTCTGTTATTTCATACCCAATTAACATAATCACACTTCAATTTTACAATTAGAATACAATCAATTACTAATTTTGTTATTCTACAAAACATGTTCATACTCATATGTTTTTTACTGTAAAAACTCTTTTCTTTCTTTTTGATCGTAATTAGCATACAGTCATATATATAAAAATATATATATGCTAGTTATAACAATTATCTTTACAAATACATGTAACATCATAACCAATTCTAAAACATGGTTTAATACAATTTTTGTAAAAACTTTATACATAAGTGAAGAACACAGAGACTTAGGCATAATGACGTAAAACATATATACTTACATATATTAAAGTTATAGCCACATACCTTCTGTTGCTTAAAAAAATACTTGTCAACAGAACTTGTTTTGGACAATCACGCACTTAGTTTTCTCTCAAACTCTCTGAAATTTTCCTTTCTCTTTTCTTTCTCTGTAGCTTTTCTTAGGCTTAAGCCAAACAATAGTATACGTAAACTAAAATAAAAGCCAACACACGTCTAAACCCAACGTACAAAACTGCCATCTACTAATGACCCTATTAAAATATCAGTTACCAATTATATTATATATTATTTATATTTTATTTTATTTAATTTATGTTACTAATAAATTAAATTTAAAAATCAAAAGCCATAGGGCTTTGTTTGGCAAAACGCTTTAAAATTAAAGACTTAATATATTTAAGCCTTGTTTGGCAAAATAAATTAAAACTACTTTAATTTATTTTAATAACCACTTATAATATAGTTATTTGTCACACTTCTAATTAATTAAGTTTTCATACTTAATTAATTAATTCTAATAACAATTCATTGCATAATATAATAATTTATTTGATCATTATAAACTCTCTAACTTAATTATTAAATTAAATTAGATTACTATTTCAAAATAATTACTTTCTTTAACTCATTAATTATTTATTAAACAAATAAATAATCAAATCACATCAAATCAATTAATCAAATACTTATTCAACGATAAATACATCCATTAAATATTTATATAATTCGATAAATATTTAAAATTTTAATTTAAAATCTGGATTGTTACATCATTCCCTCCTTACATGGATTCTGTCCCCAGAATCACAACTCAAACAACACATTCGTTACATTCTTCCCTACTTATAAAGATTCTGTCCCTAGAATCGAAGACAGAAATTAAACAAATAACTTAGAGTAATCTTTCATCATTTTATCTAAATATAGATTTTATATTTCCTACTACATTCATTACTTTAACAAATTCTAGGTTTCATTTCATAACTTTCACTTGAACTCAATTCCTTTTCTAAGGATCGTTGTCATCAACACACAAGATATTACATTCACCCTTTCTTCTAAGAATTTCGTCCTCAAAATTTTATCAATTAATATTCAATCTATCAAAATAGATTTTACGTCACTACTTCATTCATTCATTGGTTTCTATAACCACTTTCTTTTTACAAAGATCTTTCTACAATTATTAACTTTTCTATTAAAAGTTTCACGTTATTCTTTGATAACTCATCTACTTCTCACTTCAAAATCTCTTTTCTCACTTATTCAACATATTCATCATTCAGTGTCGTATTCTACGACTTACTTCTTTCTAAGGAATATTTTCCTTTTTCACTTCCATCTTACATAATAACAAGAATCTTCCACAATTGTTCAATAATTGGGAAGTAGTACGAATAACTCAGGAATTTAAAAGATTCCAAATCACGCTGAGGGGTCATAAGACCGTGAACTCTTCTCTAGGTTTAATAGTGCTTCACCCCCGGTTCTTCACACTTTAAACCCTCTTTGGCAAAATGTTTATCAATCACAAAGATTGGAAACACCCTCCATCCATCTTGCAGAATAACAAGAACCTTCCACAATTGTTCAATAATTGGGAAGTAGTATGAATAACTTAGGAATTTAAAAGATTCCAAATCATGCTGAGGGTCACAAGACCATGAACTCTATTCTCTAGGTTTAATAGTGCTTCACCCTCGGTTCTTCACACTTTAAACCCTCTTTGGCAGAATGTTTATCAATCACAAAGACTGAAAACACCCTCCGCAAGTACTCTAGGTTATCAACCTATTGTACATGTATTGTGCACAAACATTTCAGCGCAAAGTATAACTAAGTGTAACCTCTAATAAAAGAGTTGTTCATCTCAGAATTTAGAGTGCAAGCATTCAACTGAGGGTCTAATGACCACGAACCTTGTCCACAGTTATAAGTAATCTTTCAACTTTAACTTTTACAGTCATACGACTATAATGACTTCAAGGTACTTAGGGGATCAATCCTTCGTACATGTATTGTGCACAAACATTTTAGCACAAAGTATAAAACTAGGTGCAACCCCTAAATAATAAGGTTGTTCATCTCAGCTTTTCAACATTTGAATTCGCACCAAAACAATTTGGTTTGGCATAACTTCTCAAGAAACTCTTGAATTTCATGAACATCTTTCAATATTTGTCTAGTTGAATCAAATAGCATAGACCTCTATAACAATTCGCACATCAACCAAAATATACATATACATACATACATATGTATTCTCATAACTCAAAGAAATCTCAAAAATATTTTTATGACGTCATGATACCACACTGTATTTACAGTCCGTCGAGGATTCCGTCATTTGGTGATTTTATCATACTACATCATACCATAGTGGGCTGACGATCCTTAGATCACATCCAACACTAGGTAATACTGCATTGATGACTACATCGTTTTTATCATCTTTGCACTAGGTTACATGATGCATTAATGATATAAAATACATTTTGATATATTGCAAATCATTTTTGTCTAGTCGAAGCAATTAGCATAGTCATACGAATAACAGTATTGCTGTTAAAACTCATTGGTTCCATCATTTGATCCAATGTTTTTCAAGAAAAAAGAAGTGTAAACATCAGCACGAAGTCAATAAATTTCAAAAGTCTAGCATAGCTAGTAGATTTAGAATACATATGCTTCCACCATCAACTCCACTTTCTATAATGATCCATTGCTTAATAGGTCTATCTATTCCTATCATCCTCAATACTCCATTCACACTTAATTACACCCAGTTCGTCAAACTTACCACACGTTATGAGTTCAGGAACTTGCCACAATCATATGAGTTTAAGAACTTATCCTAGTCAGACCATAGGCGTCCATTCGCTGAGGGGTTCAAAAACATACCATATAATTATGAGTCACGTGTTAGGTTTGTAATATTCATAACGCAATCAAATTGCATAAATTTAGCGGAAGCGAGATAAAATCAGAGTTTAAAATTTTACAAACCATATACCCGGATCACCCTTTATGCACAATTATTAATTAAACGAAAAAGATAACGCTTCCTCAGGTACAAGTTCACCTCCAATCCTTTTCGCGTTCAACTTGAATCCACCGGGTTTGGTTCCTTCCTTTGATCAACGTTAGCCACCCAAATGTTTGGCCTCTAGAGGTGATCCACCAAGGAAGAAGAAAATTCAAGAAGAAGGGTGGTTGGCTAAACCCTAGTTTTTCTATCTCTATAGAAAAGGCATACTCCCAACAACTTGGAATTATTACGTACTGTTTAAAGTCAACAACCCATACCACCCATAATAAGACTCCTTTTATTTATAGATGTGGGCAACCCACCTTAACAATTAAGGAATTGGGTTTTAATTAATTAATTCTTTTAATTAATTAAGCTCCCTAATCTTATTAGGGATAATTAATTAAACTCCTTTAACTAATTTTCCTTCCTAATCCAATTAGGAATAAATGAGAGTACTTATATTAAATTAATTCCTAAACTCTTTTAGAAATTAAAATAATAATAATTGTAATAATATTAATAAGACTCCTCTTATTAATTTATATTTAATATTTCTAAAATATTAAATAATAAATATTAAGCTATTTAATTTATTCTATCACCATAGATTAAATTAAATATACATAACATATTATTACGATTATGCCATTTACTTCTTAAATAATTATTCTTCCTTTTATGGTGTGACCCTTTAGGTTCTCCATATTAAACCTATTTGTGAATAAATCAATTAGAACAATTCTAATCTTATTTAAATAAATAAATTAATCAATTAATTTATTTAAATAAATAATATTTATTCTACAATAGGGATAAGCCTCCCTAGCGATCAACGACTTTCCGGATAATATAGATTTCAACATTAATCATTAAAGAACCTTTGAGTAAATAGTTACTGCATCTGATTCAATCCTTCCACCATACATGTCCCAATTAAATATAAG
This sequence comes from Panax quinquefolius, assembly GCA_020205615.1. Lineage (NCBI taxonomy): Eukaryota > Viridiplantae > Streptophyta > Magnoliopsida > Apiales > Araliaceae > Panax > Panax quinquefolius. Next base: position 84,414,629 of record CM035169.1, on the reverse strand, counting down.
ACATGGAATTCTTCACAAGTCTTATTTTATTTAATTATATGTATTTCGATCCTTAAATGCACAACTCAAATAATGCAAATTAGAAACTCCTTTCTAATTTCATTCTACCTTAACCAAGGACTCTTTGGGTTGTCATTTATCGAATCACATAGGACATTTCTCTTCTTTTATTAGAAGTGGTAGATTCTTTATTGATCATACATTATCTCCATGTACAACTTATTATACCCAAGCATACCCTTTGATATACCCTAAGGGTCTTAAGGAATAAGTCAAAGTATAACTCATCATACACAAGATACTATGATGATCTCAAGTCCAAGGATTACTTGTACTACTATCACTACAGAATTCCTATTGACAGCAAATAAAACTCCATTAGGTATTCCTTAGCGAGCCACGTTCGATGAACTTATTCTCTAATAAGCACCTACATACTTGCTTTAGTGTCTCCACACAAATGATCATGAGATCAATCATCCTCATCCAATGAGCAAGAAAGGCGTATGTACCAATCTATCCGGATTCACTAATCCCCAATTTAGTAATCCAATGATTGGGAACTATTTTAGTTTTAAGCTTTCTAAGAATTTAGATCTCATTAGAATGATCATCATCATTATTCTAAAAGCATTGCTTAAAACTATGGGTTTATCACATATTATAAAAACAAAGATCATGTAGATAATTAAAAGCCTTTAATAAATTAATACTTTTTATTAATAAATGAATAAGATTGTTACAAAGTATATGCTTTATCATCAAACATGATTGGCTTGTGTGCATACTACTTTCAATCTCCCACTTGCACTAAAGCCAATCGTCATGGTAACTCATACTCTTCTTCTCTAAGTGACGATTATCCTGCTGTTGGATAAGCTTTAGTTAATGGATATGTAATGTTGTTTATGAGAGTCCACTATCTCTATAGTGATTTCCATCTTTCAATGATTCTAATAATCAAATGAAAGTGCCACAACACATGTTTAGATCCAAGATGAGACTTAGGAACTATTCCTAGTTCTGTAATGAACTTTTAATCCAAACAATCAACTTGCGACTTCATTTATAGCTATATACTTTGTCTTTATCACTAAACCAAAGAACTCTTTCTTTGTTTGGAACCTTTCCAATTCACTACACCACTTGTTCAAGGTAACGCTTTACCTTAAAGTGGATTTTCTATCGTCTTGTCTGCATCTCGAAAAACTTGAGTCTCAGTAAAGCCCTCTAGTTTTAATTTAGACCCACCATGTATGCTCACATCTTTAGTGCTTGTTAAGAACTTTAAGATGTTTTTCACCGACTCATATAGTGAACTTCTCCGTAATATGGTGATCAACATCGGGTCTCGTACATTTTATTGCATGCATGATTGTCACTTATCGCGACCTCTCTTTTCGTGAGTCCGTGGGGACTATTAAGAGATACACTCCATAGCTCATCAACATGAGACATCTCTTAGAGTTTGCCATGCTAAACAACTTTAGCATCAAATGAATATATCGCCTTGGGTTAAGTCGAGCATCCTCTTGAATCTATCTATATAGATTTTATCCCCAATTAAGATACTCTTCCCAAACCATTCATGGAGGAATGTTTGAACCACTTTATCATTAATTGATTATAGCATTGGTATGTCATTCCTTATCCGTAGTATATCAACATATAATATTAGGAATGTCACGGCGCTCCCCTTTGTCCCTTTTGTACACACTAGAAGTCTTACCTCATCGAATGTAACTCGATCATCATCTTCATGATATGTACCTCATCATCATCATCCATGATGAATCCATACCTCCTAGGTATCTTGATGCACTATTCCGATTTACGATTATCTTGTGGTACAATAGGTCTATCTACAAGTTCCTCTTATTTGACTTATAGTGTTTTGTGGTTCTTGAACTTTTCAAGATCTATTATCCTCCCACTAGCCCCTTCAATGATAAACGCCTTTATCTTAGAAGGCAGCGTGTTTCGTAACAAACACCTTTTGCTAAGTAGGATTATAGAACATATACCCTAAACTTACTTTAGGATGTCCCACAAATTGTACTTATCAAATCTTGTCCCAAGCTTATCCTTTGAAACCGTTTCATATAAGTTGGACAACCCCTTATCTTAACATACTTAAGATTAGGAATCCTCCCTGTCCATAACTTTTATGGAGTCTTGGGGTAGGATTTTGAGGTTACCATTTTCGTGAATATGCAGACCATTTCTAGGACATGACCTCAGAAGGATCTTTGGAATGTCGGTAAAATCATTATGGACCACACCATGTCCAACAAGGTACAATTTTCCATTCGGATACATCAATCAATTATTGCGTGTCGGGATGTGTCCATTATGAAAACCATTTGAGATGATCTAGAAACTTATTGCACAAGTATTTATTCCTTGATCTAATCAAAGAATCTTAATACTTTGTCAATTTGTTTCATTTCTCAATTCTTTGAACCTTTCAAATAATTCACACTTGTATTCAACAAATACATACATTCAACTCTTTGAATGATCATCTCATTTTCTTATACTAATTTGTTCAATATGCAAAATTATTTTCATGTAAGTCAAGTATACAAAATTTATTAAGTAATATTCCTAGTTCTATACAAAACATTATTATTATAAATAGAACAACAATTGTTCTTTATTATAATACCAAAGATTTCATTGTCCAACAATAAAATGGAAATAATATTTTAACAAGAAACCCGGAATACAATAACAACTTATTGACTTAATAGATTTGCCCGTAAGCGATCTTCAAACTATAAGTTTCTATAGCTAATGCGGAACCTTTCTTTGCATTTTCCACACATAAATTACTTATCTTTGTTTTTACTTTCTACTTCGCTTGGTCCCTTCATAAATCTATATTTATGATAACCAAAGTCGGTATCCAATACCCAAGTAGAACCTTGACTTAAAGAAAAATTTATTTCAATCATGAACAAAAACTGTATTTATAACCGAAACTTCACTAAGTTTCTTTGGTTAGCCTCTGCAAGATGCTTCTCGTAGTTTCTTTCTAGTGTCCAGGCTTATTGCAGTGGAAGCAAACTCCTTTGCTATCCATATCAGTTTTGCTCTTATTATCCTTTGTTTATGCCTTTCTATTTACCTTCTTTGAATGTTCTTCTTTTCAGAAGATCCTTTGGCCCCTACCAGAGAAGACTTGATCTTTCTTGGTTGGAAAGTGACTCTCAACATTTTTCAATATGTTAAGCAAATCGGTGGAGGCGATATCTAGCTTGTTTATATGAAAAATTTACAACAATTGTGAATAGAGTCCGGGAGTGAGTGCAAGATCCAATCTTGGCTCAACTCTCCATCCATGACAAAACCAGTTGTCTTAATTGATCAATCAAATTGATAATGTTAAGAACTTTTTATGCATCTTATAGTGCCATTGGCCATTCTAGATCGGAAGAGCTCCTTAGATATCAGATATCTATCAGTCCTACTTTCCTCACCATCAACTACTTGATGTGCAGGAATATAGTAGGAGCATCCATAGTTTCATGCTGACGCTGAAGCTCGTTACTCATGGATGCGAGCATGATGCATTGAGCCAACAGTGCATCATCTTGCCACTTTCTAAAAGTAGCAATCTCTTCCTCGAGGCATTATGCGCAACCATTGCGGGATAGGCGTATTAAAGACATAAGATAGCTTTTCATTATGAGAACTATTCTCAAATTCCTTAACCAATCCGCTTAATTGATTACGATTAATTTAGCATCTAATATGCTTCGCATGATGATAGTAATTAAGACATTGTAAAATTTTGTAAATGAATTTGTATTAAACAACATTTTAACATACATTCTTTTATTAATTACCAAAATAATTTAGGTCTTGTTTTAAATTGGTATCTCTCACTATTTTCTTCAAACTATATTACCTCACTTATATAGTTCGCAAAAAATCTAATTAAAGATTTGCTAGTGAGAATAAGGATCCCATTTCAAATGTATATAGCCTTGTGGTGACACAACAAACTATATATAAATAAATAGGTAGACAACTTTTGTCAATTACATCAACTATCTGACTCCTTTTCTTTTGCCTCTTAGATTATTTTGATCAGTGGTGGCACATCCAGAATCAAAATTATCCAAGTTAAGTCCCACCTAGCACTCCATATATTCAAAAAAGAAAAATATCATCCTTGTGGTGACACAACAAAACAATATTGTTCAATTTTCTTTATAAGCATCAAATGTGATAAATTAACATCTTAAATACTTAATATTTGCCTTGTGGTGACACAACAAACTTATATTAAATATTTAATACTCTATTAATTTTATCATGCTAGAAAGGCGACGTTCGATATTCCAAATATCTTTGAGCGCTTAGGACTTAATATAAAAATTGAGGGTTTGTTATTAATTTGTCTCATCTTGTTTAGCGCATGCATATATATATATATAAAAATACGTCATATTAATGAACATGCGAAACATGTTTGCATAATATATAATATATATAGAATAAGCATGCACATATAGAATACTATATTCTACCCGGATTGATTATGGACTTTTATTCTAGTTTGGTTCACTAGAGCCACCAAGTGAACCAAAAGGTCAAACCCTTAGGTGCAAGAAATAATATTTAAATATAACTATTACATTTAAACCCGGGGCTCCATTACAAACGGTCTTCAAGGCGCTCCTTGCTCCTTGATCTCCAATTTTTCAAAATAATTCTAATTATTCCTATTACATAACTATTTTAAAATAAATAGAAACCTTGATCGTGATCGAGGGGAAGTACATAGGAGGGAGATAGAATTTATATTAAGAAAAAAATTAGAGAAGACGAGGTACGCAGACCCCATTTAATTAAACCCATACATTCATGCATCCAACTAAAATAAAATCCAATCGCATTGGTCAATAGTCCATAATCAATCCCATTTATTATCATACACATCATCATATGCATCAATAAATAACATTCATCATATGAATAATAAACATTTAATATATATATTGATATCATTTAATGGGCAACTTTAGTTAGTATAAAATCTATTTTGAATCAAAATAAACTCCTTTATTTTAATCCAAATTTAAATCAAAATAAAACTATTTTATTTTAATTTATCCAATTTTGAATAAAATAAACTATTTTATTTTAATCAAAATCTTTAATCAAAATAAACTCCTTTATTTTAATTAATTATGGAATCCAATTCCATGTAAAAAAAATCTTTTATTAAGGAAACACGGATATTCTTTCCTATTCACAAATAAACTCCTTTATTTTGAATAATATGAAATCTTATTTCATATCTAAATAAACTCCTTTATTTAAGGAAACATGGATTCTCTTTCTTATTCACAAATAAACTCTTTTATTTTGAATAATATGAAATCCTATTTCATATCTAAATAAACTCCTTTATTTAAGGAAAGATGGAATACAATTTCAACTCCAATTAGTTATCATGGAATCCAATTCCAACTCTAATTAGTTAGCGTGAAATTCTAATTTTAAAATTAAAATAAACTTTATATTTTAATATTAAAATAAACCTTTTATTTTAAAATTAAAATAAACTTTTTATTTTAATTATATAATAATTAAGAATATATATATGTATATATATATTCGTAATATATATATATATATTATATATACATATAACCGTTCCTTTAAAAAATGAGTCACATGCTTCCATTTCCTCATTTAATCCGGTTAATGCATCTCACAGAAATCGAGGGCCGGATATATCATGTGGCTGGATTAAAAATTTAAAATCAGTTTGCATGCATGAAAAACCGTCAAACACGTTGGATCCCTTAAAACGTGGCAGCAACATGATTTCCGTTACCACAAGCATGTGAACGGGTTTTTTTTCGTTTACCGTGCGCCGCCCCTTGATTTCCATGCGGTTAGATAAAATTTCACCAGCTGCCTCTTTTTTTATGTAAAGCCAGTCCGGTTTTTTTTTTTTTTTTTTTTATTATTATTTTTTTTAATAAATTTTATACAATAAAATTATGCCCAATTAAATTGTTCTAAACACATATCAATATACATATCAAATTAAAATAATTAATAATTCGCATAAAGGTTTGGCTCTGATGCCACTGTTAGGTTTGTAATATTCATAACGCAATCAAATTGCATAAATTTAGCGGAAGCGAGATAAAATCAGAGTTTAAAATTTTACAAACCATATACCCGGATCACCCTTTATGCACAATTATTAATTAAACGAAAAAGATAACGAATGAGAATCATACCCTTGAAGATCGAGCTTCCTCGTGCACAAGTTCACCTCCAATCCTTTTCGCGTTCAACTTGAATCCACGGGTTTGGTTCCTTCCTTTGATCAACGTTAGCCACCCAAATGTTTGGCCTCTAGAGGTGATCCACCAAGGAAGAAGAAAATTCAAGAAGAAGGGTGGTTGGCTAAACCCTAGTTTTTCTATCTCTATAGAAAAGGCATACTCCCAACAACTTGGAATTATTACGTACTGTTTAAAGTCAACAACCCATACCACCCATAATAAGACTCCTCTTATTTATAGATGTGGGCAACCCACTTTAACAATTAAGGAATTGGGTTTTAATTAATTAATTCTTTTAATTAATTAAGCTCCTAATCTTATTAGGGATAATTAATTAAACTCCTTTAACTAATTTTCCTTCCTAATCCAATTAGGAATAAATGAGAGTACTTATATTAAATTAATTCCTAAACTCTTTTAGAAATTAAAATAATAATAATTGTAATAATATTAATAAGACTCCTCTTATTAATTTATATTTAATATTTCTAAATATTAAATAATAAATATTAAGCTATTTAATTTATTCTATCACCATAGATTAAATTAAATATACATAACATATTATTACGATTATGCCATTTACTTCTTAAATAATTATTCTTCCTTTTATGGTGTGACCCTTTAGGTTCTCCATATTAAACCTAGGTTGTGAATAAATCAATTAGAACAATTCTAATCTTATTTAAATAAATAATATTTATTCTACAATAGGATAAGCCTCCCTAGCGATCAACGACTTTCCGGATAATATAGATTTCAACATTAATCATTAAAGAACCTTTGAGTAAATAGTTACTGTACAATTCAATCCTTCCACCATACAATGTCCCAATTAAATATAAGATATGGAATTACTTTCAGTCTTATTTTATTTAATTATATGTATTTCGATCCTTAAATGCACAACTCAAATAATGCAAATTAGAAACTCCTTTCTAATTTCATTACGCCTTAACCAAGGACTACTTGGGTTGTCATTTATCGAATCACATAGGACATTTCTCTTCTTTTATTAGAAGTGGTAGATTCTTTATTGATCATACATTATCTCCATGTACAACTTATTATACCCAAGCATACCCTTTGATATACCCTAAGGGTCTTAAGGAATAAGTCAAAGTATAACTCATCATACACAAGATACTATGATGATCTCAAGTCCAAGGATTACTTGTACTACTATCACTATAGGAATTCCTATTGACAGGCAAATAAAACTCCATTAGGTATTCCTTAGCGAGCCACGTTCAAAGGAACTTATTCTCTAATAAGCACCTACATACTTGCTTTAGTGTCTCCACACAAATGATCATGAGATCAATCATCCCCATCCAATGAACAAGCAACGTATGTACCAATCTATCCGGATTCACTAATCCCCAATTTAGTAATCTAATGATTGGGAACTATTTTAGTTTTAAGCTTTCTAAGAATTTAGATCTCATTAGAATGATCATCATCATTATTCTAAAAGCATTGCTTAAAACTATGGGTTTATCACATATTATAAAACAGCATCATGTAGATAATTAAAAGCCTTTAATAAATTAATACTTTTTATTAATAAATGAATAAGATTGTTACAAAGTATATGCTTTATCATCAAACATGATTGGCTTGTGTGCATACTACTTTCATCACGAACCTACCATAAGTATGAGTTTCAAGAACTCGCACTTAACCTTTTAATATTCTCTAACTATACTCTACCTATCTGTTATACACATGAGAAAAGAATCACCTTCTCAACAGGCATATAGCAAATAGCGCGACACAAACATTCCAATGATTATCAATGTGATAAACTGAGTGCAAGCACAAAACCCTCGCCCATACAAAGATTTGTACAACTCAGCCATCATAGGAGCCCTCAATTGAAATCCCTCCTAACTCTATCTTACTTATAACTTGCTCTTTGCTCGATACGAATTCCTCGTATCTCATCATTTATATCTCCTCGCGAGTTTATCTCGTACTATTTCATAGTACACCATCTTCATAGCATCACGCTATAATCATTCAAACATTACAAACCATCTTCCTTTTATAACTTAAATAGATCACGTCGTGATCTTATTCTATACTCATCACCTTTAAAATTCTTTTGTTAACTCGTGATCGTTTTGTTTTACGATCCTCATTCTTTCCCTTTTTCATCATTTACGACATTATTCGTTATCTTGGCTTTTGGATTTAGGAAACTCCCATTTCTTATCTTTATATCTCTTAGATTCTTCTTTGAATCTTCTTGTTTATAAAAAAAAATTCTTCCTTTAAGAATTTCTAACTTCAGTTACATCACTCAAAATTTCATTCGAGTTCTACACTTTCATCATACGTGTCCATTTCTACACTTGGTACACATCGAGTCTCTAACAGTTTCAATATGGTACGCTGAGTGGTTTCCCACAAACAACTAACAAACTAGGTTCCGAGTTACTAGTTCGTCTATACCTCCACTCCATGAAGGAATCGTTTAGCCCAGATACCATACATCAACTACTAAAGGGTACAATTGCACCAAACTTAGATATAACTCTCTATTCTTAACTTCTTTATCACTCTCTTTTTATAAACATTGTCTATTTATCATCACCTTACATCCTTATTATTGGAGTTGGGTAACCCCACAATCATATTCCTTATAACTCTGCGAGATTCTTCTTTGAATACTTTTACGCAAGTTTAAATCCCTTATTTATAAATTTCTTAAATTTCTTCTTATTATTCAAACTCTATTTGAGCTTATTCGTTCATTATCTTCACCTCTCTTCTCTAAGGTTATAGCCTAAGGTACTCCTACCTAAGGTTTATAACCTACAGCTTTGATACCAACTGTAACGACCCCAAAAATTAATACCATTTAATTAAATCTCAACTTCGGTCGTTAACCATACATTAAATCTTTAATTTGTACATCATTATTCGATAACAAAAACACTAAAATTGCGGAATATTTAAAACGTTTATACATTTCCTTCTTTCTTGTCCTGAATCGCAACCTTTACATTACATCTCTTTGATTCAATCTTATATCATGAATCGTTACAACAAAATGACTATACAAAGTCTTACATCATAACTAAATATCCATATACATTGGATAGCTCAACTTACAATTCAACAACATATTACGTTCAAAATATGAAATACATTTCTCATTAAACATAAGTAATCTTCGTGAATATAGATCTCTATAACTCACTTAGCACATATCTTTACCTTAAAATCTTGACCAGCAAAAGTTGTTATTTGCAAGAGTGAGCTCGACAGCCCAACAAAGTCTAACAATTTTCATGCATCACATAGCACATAATAACATGCTCGATATACATCTCATTAAAGTAACATGTCATACATGCTTTTAATTCACATAACAAATATAAAGATTGAGTTCCTTACTCAATACTCCTTATTTAACCAAAACAATGCAGTCATAAATTGACTTTAACATTTCATGATTTCAACATGTATAACATATCATACAATTTAAAACAGTCCATCAAGTCCACGTAGAAAATAGGAACCGAAAGACTTGCCTTGATCGTTGTTTACCAATAACAGTTTAACAGCTTACAGTTATCTGCACTTCACGTGCCCTACACAATTATATAATCATACACATCAACTATTAGTCACATAACAACACATAGTAATTGTAATGTAAACTCTACTCCACATCTCATAATCTTTCCTATTAATTAGCACATAATGTTCAATTAGATTGTGCTAACTTTTCGACTTATGACTCACTATATTTCTTCTTAGTCAAACTCGAAGTTCATTCAAGTGCTTAAGTCTTGCTAGGACTACTTATTGGTTTTATATTAAACTCATTTCATATCCTATAATATTCATTTCAATTGAATTGAAACACTTTTTAAGTTCATTAACACTTGGCACGACGTTTCAACGTTCAATCGTCACACGCCCGATTTGCCTCTCTTGTGTATGCTTACTATGATTCTATAACTTATCTAATACATTATTTATTAATGTTAAGCATCATTATATTTACTAAAATACATGTTTTATAACTTAAGACATCATCTTTTATGGTCAGGAGCACTACACATGCATATGTGCATGCCCGACGCCCTCCGATTGCCCCCGAAAGCATAACAGTCCTAAAGATGACCATTTTTACTACTGTTAAGGACCATAAATTAAAACACTTAAAGCATGAAAGTTGTAGGTCTACTCGTCCTCGTTCCGGATCATCTTGAATCAACTCAATCGAAATTTGTATGAGAAGATTATGGCCATTTTACTACAGGAGGCCAAAATTTTCTAACTCGACTTCTGTCCCCTCGCCGCGGTTTGAGAACTAAGTCATACAGTGGCGCCGCAGCATGAGATTGGCGCTTGGGGCGCGAATTTCATCGCTGGGGCATGAACTTCTGGTGCTGGGGCGCGAATTTTGACGCCGGGGCGCGAATTTTGGCACTGGGGCGCCAAAAACTAACAGAACTGAGCACGAAGACCATTTTTGGTCTGTTTAAGAAATTCTATCAACTAATTACATACATATAATTGATGTAATTTACACATAGCCTCACCAAGCATACATATATTAACTTAGCACAATTTAAACAACTATTTGAGAGAAGTTAAATCCTTGAAAGTATTGTTTTAAAACCCAAAACTCCATTGTTTATATTCTTGACCACACGATGAACACTTTGTAACCAAAATTATAAACCCAATTCATTCCTTTTTAACTAAGTTCTCTGTTATTTCATACCTAATTAACATAATCACACTTCAATTTTACAATTAGAATACAATCAATTACTAATTTTGTTATTCTACAAAACATGTTCATACTCATATGTTTTTACTGTAAAAAACTCTTTTCTTTCTTTTTGATCGTAATTAGCATACAGTCATATATATAAAAATATATATATGCTAGTTATAACAATTATCTTTACAAATACATTTAACATCATAACCAATTCTAAAACATGGCTTACATACAATTTTTGTAAAAACTTTATACATAAGTGAAGAACACAGAGACTTAGGCATAATGACGTAAAACATATATACTTACATATATTAAAGTTATAGCCACATACCTTTTGTTTCTTAAAAAAATACTTGTCAATGAGAACTTGTTTTGGACAATCACGCATTAGTTTCCTCTCAAACTCTCCGAACTTTTCCTTTCTCTTTTCTTTCTCTGCGACTTTTCTTAGGCTTAAGCCAAACAATAGTATCGTAAACTAAAATAAAAGCCAACGCACGCCTAAACCCAACGTCTTTAAACCGCCATATACTAATGACCCTATTAAAATATCAGTTACCAAATATATTATATATTATTTATATTTTATTTAATTTAATTTATATTACTAATAAATCACATTTAAAAATCCAAAAGCCATAGGGCTTTGTTTGGCAAAACGCTTTAAAATTAAAGACTTAATATATTTAAGCCTTGTTTGGCAAAATAAATTAAAACTACTTTAATTTATTTTAATAACCACTTATAATATAGTTATTTGTCACACTTCTAATTAATTAAGTTTTCATACTTAATTAATTCTAATAACAATTCATTGCATAGTATAATAATTTATTTGATCATTATAAACTCTCTAAATTAATTATTAAATTAAATTAGATTACTATTTCAAAATAATTACTTTCTTTAACTCATTAATTATTTATTAAACAAATAAATAATCAAATCAATTAAACAAATACTTATTCGACGATAAACACATCCATTAAATATTTATATAATTCAATAAATATTTAAATTTTTAATTAAAAATCTGGATTGTTACAACTGGTGACAAAACAAAGTTCGTGGAGCTAAAAATCAAGAAGAAAAATGGTACAGTTACATTTGGAGATAATCGAACCTACGAGATAATCGGAAAAGGTAAAATAGGAAATGGAAAGGTAAATATTGATAATGTACACCTTGTTAATGGACTTGAATTTAATCTTATTAGTATCAGTCAATTAATGGATAATGGTAACCAAGTTAGTTTGATAAAGAAAAATGCACTATTTCTCATTGTACTAACAATGTTTCTCTAGTTGCACAAAGAAAATGAAATATATATACTATTGATTTTGAGCAACATGATGAAGAATTATGTCCAGCATCTGTACAAGATGAGGCTAATTTGTGGCACAAGAGGATGAGACATGTTCACATGGATTTAATCAAGAAATTATCCTCAAAGAATCTCGTCAAAGGGTTTCCGAAAATAAAATATGAAAAGAAGGGAATTTGTGTTCCTTGTTAACTCGAGAAACAAGTAAGAACATCATTTACGGCAAAAAACATGGTATCAACCTCTTCCCCTTTACAACTACTTCATCTCGATCTATTTGGACCAGAAAGACATCCTAGTATAAATGGTAAGTTATATGCATTTGTAATAGTAGATGATTTCTCTAGATATACATGGGTATTATTTTTGAGAACTAAAGATGAAGCATTTAAGGAATTTGAGTAATTAATTAGAAACTTGGAAACAAAATATAGTCTAAAACTTGTAAGGATAAGAAGTGATCATGGTACTGAGTTTCAAAAAGACTTTATAATATTTTGTGATCAAAAGGGAATCAGTCATGAGTTTTCAGCTCCTAGAACCCCTCAACAGAATGGAGTTGTAGAAAGAAAGAATAGGACATTACAAGAAATAGCTAGAACTTTATTACAAGAAAGTAAACTTCCTAAAAAGTTTTGGGACCGAAGCTGTAAACACTTTTTGTTATGTTTTGAATAGAGTACTTATCCGTCCAATTATTTTGAAGACTCCTTATGAACTGTTAAATAATAAGATTCCTAATATAAGTTATTTCAAAGTTTTTGGATATAAATGTTTTATTCTAAATACTAGTGATAACCTATGAAAATCTGATGCTAAATCTTATGAAGGAATTTTCATTGGGTATTCACAGAATAGTAAAGCATATCGTGTATTTAACATTAACAAGTTGAGTGTTGAAGAATCTATTCATATTCTTTTTAATGAAACTCACAATGATCTTCCAAAAGAAAGAGATGAGGATGCATGTACCTTGGAGATCTCAATGAAATCCAAAGAAACCTAAGAATCTATTCAAAGAAACCAAATGAACAAATCCAGCAAGATGAATTGGAAAACTCACAAGGTGTAGAACAAGATACAAAAGAAGAACTTGAAGCAGATTTCCCTCAACAAGAAGAAGTGATACATGATGTACAAATGCCAAAGACTGTGAGATATCTCAAGAACCATCCACCAGAAAACATCATTGGAGATATAAACAAAGGAATCACTATAAGAAAAGGATTGCAAAATCATCCACGATCTCCTTATACTGTGCGATCATCGAAGAAGTCCAAACAACAACCTCGCCAAACATCTGTTCATGTTTCTTCTGACGAATCCGATGGGTCTGATTCAAGCTTCTCTTTCTTAAAGACATCCCCACAATATCCTGGTTCGGAGACTCCTCCTTCTCAACCAAAATCACCATTAATTCTGGTAAATCCTTTCTCTGTTACTTCTGATTTATCGGATAATTTATTTCAAGGTCAGAGTTTTGAAGCCCGTTTCAAAAATTCAATTGTTACTAAATAATTTGTTTATGAGAAAATCTTGGATCTGTTTTATTTTAAAAATTCATCTTTGGAAAAACGTTTTACTTCTAGTGGTATTTCTTCTATGTTATTTCCTCTCACAAGGGCATATCCCCATTTGGTACAACAATTTTACATAAATTTAGAGTGTAATGAGGATTGTTATACGTCTTTTGTGAAGGGAAAGTCTCTATTTTTCACTGTTGTCGATTTTTGGAGTATTTTTGATATTCCTTCATCTGGTCCATATCCATTTACTCTTAAGGGTGCTGCAAATATACCCTTTCCTCCTCTTGAACAACTTCAAACTGTGATGAACAACTCATCTCTGACAACTCTGTTTACTCCTAAAACTGTTGATGTCTGTCCACTTGCATGTGTTTTGCATAAAATACTTAGGTATAATCTGTTTCCACGAGTAGGTGGTGGAGCAGATTTTACTTACCAAGATTTGGTGGTTATTGCAATGATTTTAAAAGGTGTTCGTTTTAATTTCTCTCTTATGATGTTGTCCCACATGATGAGTTGTATTTGTCAAGTTAAAAAGTGTTTGCCTTATGGTTTGTTTTTGACAAAAATGTTTCAGCATTTTAACATCTGCCTTGATGATGAGATTGTGTTGTCTCACAATGAATTCATTGATTCTGCTAATATGAAATAGTCCCATATAACTTTTGTTGATGGCGTATTTGTTCGTATTATTCCTTATTATATTCCTATTTAACCAAGTTCTATGTCTTCTGACTTACCATCTGAAAATCCCGTTTCTTCTACTCTTCTAACTTCATCAGTCTCCTCTCCAGCAGTAATTGATATGTTGACTAAAATTCTCCAAAATCAGGAGCTTATGCGTTCTGATATTTTTGATGTAAAACAAAGGCTTTTGGCTTTAGAAAAAGGAAAATTTCCTATTCGAGCAAATGATTTGAACTCTTATTTTTCTAAAATTGAGGATGAATTTATCGATCTACAAGCTGGTTTCGAATTGCACACCATGGCTATGGTTGAATCTCTACACCGAAAGATCAATAGAAATTCGTGTCAACTCAGCCAAGAACTGAAGTTTATGAGTAATCAGATTGGAGAATTTGATGATTTCATGGCTCATCGTATGAATGATGTTGGTAGAAGGTTACACTTTGACATAATGATTTCTCCTGTTGCTGAGTGGCCTCGCTATAATTGGATGGCCGAATAAATTGGAGATTTTCTTGACTTGCCTCTACCCAATGAAACTTTTATTCCTCATCCTCCTAGGTTTGCTCATGACTTTTCTATGGACGAAAGGATTCATCGTCTTCTCCACCATCCTTATTTCACTAATCGACCTTTACCTGTGATTCATATTGATGCTATTGATATCTGATTGTGGCTTTTTGGTGATGACAAAGGGGGAGACAAATGCTGTTGTTGTGAAGACATGAAGGTTGCTGACTGTGAAGACATATTACATATTATTATTTCTTGTTAAAAATGATTTAGTTAGAACCAATATGTGTTTAAATTATTGTTTTGATGGGTTGTTTAAAAATAATATGGCTGGAGCCAGTGTTAGCTATTATGATTTCTTATGAACTGCTTATGACTACATTGCTATATTTTGTGATATTCAGCTAACAAATTTGCAGGATTAATTATTCCTAAACAACAGGCATGGTGGAAATTAGTTTGAATATTCTGAAATTTTTAATATGCATGAATTCAGGGGGAGTTATTTTTTAAAATGCATAAATTCAGGGGGAGTTATAATTTTTGGTGTTGTCATCATCAAAAAGGGGGAGAATGTTGGTTTGTTAATATTCTAACCTTTTTGTTTTGATGATGACTTAATATTATAGACTAATTTGTCTATTATGAAATTTTAGGAAATTGATGAAAGGTTATTGTCAAAGACTTTGAAGATTTGAGTCTTAAGAAAAATATGTAAGGTCATTGCAAATATTCGATTTTTCGATACAAGGCTCTAGGACATTTTATTTGTGCATTAAAATGTGATTAAATATTTTGTGCATGACTAAGTATGTTACATTGCTAACTGTTATAAACATTTAAGTTAGTTAGTATATATATGCATGTGTAAAAGAAAAATATTTTATTGTCCGGTTTTAAATGTTTTACTGCCATGTGTTAAGACTTGTGTTTATAAAAAATTATTTGTATGACACTCATGCAACAAAATTTGTTGGAAGTCTAAAAGGTGTTGGTTACTTAAAAGGTGGTGGCAGTAGAGACATGATTACTTGGAGTGCGTATATCTTGGAAAGATAAGATAATCATTATCTTGGAAAGTTGGTTCATTTTACAATTCTTTTTATTTACGTAACTAACACTCCTATATTAATGCTATGATATCTTTTGCTTCGGAATTGATGTTTGTTGGAAAGTGGCGGCAGACTTGTAATCATGACAGGAGACTTGATAATAGAGAAGTCAAAACAGATAATATCTTTGACTTGAGATTTACATGGAACGATTTCTATCTTATTAGAATGCCTTTGAAAAAAGTCTAAACAAACATTTGTTATACATGAATTATCTTTCATAAATTGGTTCTAACGGAAATAAATTTTTTTAAAAGATGGTAACAGAACTAATTTGTTTTCAACGAAAATATATTTTCTTTGTTATAAAAGAAATTGAAGACAGTGATGAAAATACAACACTTGAATCAATTATTGCACTTATATACTTGAAAAGCAAATTCATTATTTTCGGTGCAAAATTTCCAGCTGCTGTGCAAATTATATTCATATTATTCTCAGCTATTTTCGTGAGCTTCATATTGGTGATATCTCTTACTTTTACTATTTGATCATTGCATTCATTAGTGTAGCCTTGCATTGTTAAATTATTTATTTGCTTTGATCATTAGACCTCTATAATTGTAATCTTATATTTTTAGACTAAGTGTTGTTTAAAGGTTTTTAATCCAGGTGGATTAAGGTTTATTTACAAACAGGTTCAAGGAAGCTTAGGTGCTTAAGGGGTGCATTGGTGCACAAGGAGAAAGTGTGCTCAAGTGAATTATTGTAATTCAATTTGATAGAATCTGTTTTTGTAACAAGGGTCTTTTAAAGAAATAAAAGTGAGTCTCCAATACTAGTTGGTATTGGACGTGGACTAGACTATTATTATAGAGGGTAATAGTTGAACCACGTAAAAAATTTTGGTGTTATTTTATTGCTTAATTTAATTATTTCTCAATACAGTTAATTGTCTCAATAATTAAAATATAAACATTTGCTTCATCTTGAGATATTGTGTTAACATCAAGTAGTTTATTTGACTTATAAATTCACCAAGATATTTTCTTAAAATAAAAATTTAATTCGGTAGACTACATTCATTCAGCAAGCTGGATTCTTCGATACAGTAGCCTATATTCAATATTTTGAATTTAAAGTTTAAAAATTGGTCATAGTTTGCTCCCACACTTATTCAACCCCCCTTCTAAGTGTGCCTTATCTGAATTTCATATGGATATCGTAAAACCCTTGTAATTGCTAGTGAGTTAGGCTAGAAATTTTAATGCGTAGGTTCTTTAGCTTATAAGTTTATTCGAATACTTGAAAATTTGAAATATTGTAAAAGAAATTGCTAAGAGATCACAGACTAAAAATGGTATATATGACGCTCCCAAATTCAAGTATCTTTTAATTCTGAATATGGTGTTACACGGTACTAAACATTCATATTCATATATCTACATTATCCTACTAATATGAAGGTAATTACTAACTATTACAAACATATTATTACATTCTCAAGCTCTATGACCTTTAAATCTTCAAAACATGACACTTTACATAATAATATTATAATATTCTTAATTTATTACAAGAGATTGTAATATCTTCAACTCGTTCATCTTGCCCTTCCCTTTGTCCTTACCAGAACTTTCAACACGCTCGGGTTTTGCTAAATACATTTAATTTAAAGCAAGAATG
Source organism: Panax quinquefolius (assembly GCA_020205615.1). NCBI lineage: Eukaryota > Viridiplantae > Streptophyta > Magnoliopsida > Apiales > Araliaceae > Panax > Panax quinquefolius. Next base: position 84,396,771 of record CM035169.1, on the reverse strand, counting down.
AACATTTACATGCCAAACAAGTATAACAGTTGTATATAAACAAAAAAATCAAAAGTTGTGAAGAGATCTCGAATAATAGGAATAATATTTTGTTAAGAATCTAATTATGGATTAAAAGGTTGCTTCTGTTAGGTTTGTATATAGCGCGATAATGCAATTAAATTACATAAAAGGTGCAGAAGCGTGATAAAACATATTTTAAAATTTTTCATACAAACAATCATCATGATCATACTTTGTGCATAATTATCAATCAATAGAAAAGAGATGGAAATCAGATTCATATCCTTGTAGAAATGAGTTTTCTCAAGTACGAGTTCACCGCTAATTCTTTTCACGTTCAACTTGAATCCACCAGGTTTCATTCCTCCATTTGATCAACATAAGTCACCCAAGTGTTTGGTATCTAGAGGTGATCCACCAAGAAAGACCAAGTATTCAAGAAGATGGGTGTTTGGTAAAACCCTAATTCTATCTCTATAGAATATTATGTACTTTCGCAACTCTTGGAATTGTCATTAACCCTAAATGAAAATAAGACTGCTCTTATTTATAGATGTGGGCAACATGTTGACGTCGGGAAGATTTGTGTCCCTTTCTGTGCTTTCCCTTTTGTGTTCTCATTTGGTTGAGTTTTGTTTGAAAATACGAGTTTGAAAAGGTCTGACATGTGAATGACGATGATTTGACTTTTAGAGTCGCCAATTGGTAGATTTGAAATGGTTGTACCAACTCAACTAATTTTAAAAAGGTTTACACAAAGGCCTAATTGTTGGACACTGTTTAACTTGCCTTAGAAATAGAGATTCATTGGGTTCGGGGGCTTGATTAAGCGGAGGGAAGGTGGTAGGCACCCCCCAACTTCAGTGAAAACATAGTTACTGCAACTTTTCAATTACCATATTTATTTGTATGTATGTGTGTATTAGGCCTATGTGAAATTATATGGAAGTAGTGATATGCCTCATTTGCACCTATATACAATGGGTTTGACTTGTATAAAAGTTCAGTTTTAGGCAAGATATATCAGTGATGTTTTGAAAAATAGGTTTTTAAACCCTTATGCTCAATAGTAATTGAGGCATTTAATACTTCCATTTTATTATGTATTCGGCTTGATTACTTTTATTTTCGAGATGTGAAACATCTTCAAAAAAATAAGATACGTAGCAGTGCCGTACTCCTAATGGGCATGATAGCCATCCAAGGATATCCAGACACCGTAGATAATTTACAAGATGGCTGCAACTGAGAAATGTCCATCGTGAAAACTGAATCAAGATTCATAGGCTGAATCTTCGATCACATGGCTCCTAGGCTCACATGATAGAGAAATATGTACAAAAGCTAGAAAGAAACCAGATTTAAAGAAATCTAAGTCATTCAAGCTTCAACAGTTCTAGTTTAGTCACTTTTGAACCGGTCAAAGTTAGAGATAGCTAGATTTAGACAAATCTAGTCCACAGGTCGGAAGATTAAATATCTACATTACGAAAGTAGTTAAAGCAGATATATATAAAAGCAGTATATATATATATATATATATATATATATATATATATATATATATATGTATAGATGATCAACTGCCACGAATTTGGAATCTCGGCAGGACTTTAAAATGAATATATATATATATATATATATATATATATATATATATATATAAGTCCTGTTCCAAGTCCGGACGCCTTGGGATATTAGTCCCGTCCCCACTTTTTTTTTTTTGGTTTTTTAAAACAACTACAAAAATTACGTATAACAAAACATGTATGTATATGCGATGCATGCATCGTATATACATATTTTTATATCGTGCTCAAATCACGCCCAAAACACTGTATTATGAAAAAAAAAATTCAATTCCATAAACTATTAATTATTTTTTTTTGTTCTTTAAAAAAAAAAGTCCGAATTTGGACTAAAATCAAGGCGTCCGATTTGGGCAGGACTTTCTATATATATATATATATATATTAAAGTAATAGAAAGTTTATAAATCTGAAAAATCTTACAGTGGGCTGCCAAGAAGACTTCAGATAGCTTTTGAGGCCTGAAAACTCGATTATCACCAAATAAACTTTAGTATGTTGTAGAACACGAGCTTATAAGTGTTTAGAAAGAAGAATCATTCAGTTTGGAGCACTCTAGAAGAGGTTAAGGGCTGAAATGGACATAGTTTTCTCTATTTTATTCTTTTTCCAAATTAGCTGCTTAGAGCTCATGTTTATAGATCAGATGGTTGCGAGTCAACCCACGGAAGCTTCGGGTCTACCTGTGGGTACCTGGGCTATCCCAAACTTTACGGGTCATGTCGTCTCAAAGTACGTGCACTAGGGCTACGTGCTGTCCGCTCGAATCTTCATAACTTTTAATCCGAGCATCCGATGGAGATGTGCTGTACCTTTTTGGAAAGTCGTTGTCGAGAGCTACACAATGACATGTGATTAGAGATTGTCCGAAGCTGAGAAGATGGGTCCATGACCAGATCTCCAAGTCTTCATTGTCTATCCGTTGTGCTGTCTTGTGAAGTTGTCACTCATGATTTGAGTTATAGTTTTTATAGGACATCTTTGAATGAAGTTTGAGTTGAGACGACGTTGATGTGATGTTGAGGTGAAAAAATGACCATTTTGCCCCTCTAGGGGTTATCTCCAGCTTTGGTGCAGTTTGTAGCAGTCTTTTCTCATGGTTATCTTTAAGATTGGCCTGTTATTGACTCTGACTGTCCTTAGGGTTATCTCTGTGGTTGGCTTGACCTCCTGGGGTTATCTCTGGGGTTGGAACTGACTTTCTCGGGTCTCCGAGATTAGAAATTTTATCTCCCGAGGTTATCTCCGGGGTTGGAACTGGATCTCTCAAGGCTGTCTCCGGAATTTGAAACTGATTTGACTTCCAGGGTTATATCTGGAAGACGATTTTGCTCTCCTATAGGGTTATTAACAGGAATGTAAAATTTCAAGTGTCTACAAATGCCCCTCTTTATCATGTTCATCAAATTTAATGGCATGAATAGGATAAAGACTACTAGACACTTGAAATATGACAAGCTTAGGATGATGCAAATGCAATGCATCATGATGCGATGTTATGCTGAATGTTGTTATTGGAATGATTTCCAACAGGATGTGATAACTTCCTGCTCCCACCACTTTTATTGGGGGATGGAGTTGTCAATGATGGCTCTATTGAACCGCTTTAATGTCTACGCAAACGCTAGTTTACAAAGCTCACATTACCAGAATCTCCTGATGCAACGTTGGGGTTGTCGCCATCAGATTAAAATGTCCATCAATGCTATCTGAGCCTGATTTGCTGACAAGTAGTAGAGATGTCTTCATGATCTATGCAGTGGAGGTTTCCAATGATTGAGACCATCAGATATTGACATTAGGGTTATCACCAATGTTCTTGATCTTTTTGGAAATGCTTTCCACCGAAGACGTTATTTTCTTTTGCGAGTGATTCTTGGGATTGTTGATGTTTCATCCAGATGATGGCTTGGCTTTGTTGCCACCATGGGATGTTTCTTTCCATTATGTTGGCATTATCACCATCGTTCTGACTTTCTACCAGGTTGATGCTGATAATTCCTCTGGGCTAGCATTTTAATTGTTCGGGATCTGTATAACAAATTTTATCATCGGTCTTCCCTGATGAAGATGGTTTTTGATGGTTTGCATCATTAGACTTCTCTGACGTTTCGCTGGAGTTATTACTAACATCTTGCAATATAAGATACCCTTATCTTCATTGAAGTAGCTTTCAATGGCTTACATCATCGGATCATTCTCGATGCTTCGCTGGAGTTGTCGCCAGCGGCTTGAAGTGTCAGGGGTGCCTGACCCTTTTTAAAGTAGTTCTGAACGGCTTACATTGTCAATGATGTCTGAAATCTCCGTTGGGGATGTATTTTTGATGAGCTATACTCTTGACGAGTTTGGATGCTTTTGATTGCAATCCCAACCCCTGATTGATGGCATCGGACCTTCGTGATGCGCTGACAAGGGCCGCTTTCATTAGCTTTTATCACTGGCTTTCTGAACCCTGCATCTAGGTAAATAACAATGACTTACATTTAGACCCGTAGTTTGGTCTCTGAATTTAGGATTTCTGGCTTTTTTTGCTTAATCGCGTAATACCCTTTTTCCTAATTTGACTTTTCAGCTTTTAGGACCTCCTTCGCAACTCAAATTTGATCTAGCTAGAGGGGGTGGAGACCAATCTAGGAAGCCACATGTAGACATGCGGCTGTCGCAGGTTGACCCACGGCCACCCGTGGGTTATATATCACCTCCCATCTCTTTCACAAGTCATTTTCAAGTTGAAGCCACATTGAGAATCTGAGATTTCTTCTTCAGATCTACTGAGTTTGGGCTATTTTATGCAAAATCCGTCATCGTACAATCGTTTTGCATTATCCTGGTAATGTTTACATATTTTTTTTTCCAGTTTTGACCGTTGGAAAGTGAGATATCATACAAAATGCTTCAAAACACATAGTTGTGAATATGCATGCTCATGACTTGATAAAAATTATTCAACACAGTAAATGTTAGTCTTTTACCATGTTGAACGTATTAATGTGAAAAAATTTAACTTTTGAAACAGTCAATTGGTAACCTTTTCTGCTATTTTTTTCATCTTATGTGAGGACAAATGAGCAAAGGTTTTGAAAAAATTATTCATCTTATGTCTGGGTAGTTCTGGTCTGAGCTAGATGGTTTGAAAGTTGTATGTGGTGAAAGGCTTTTTCTATTTTCGCAGAGGTTAGACCACACCATAAATGGTTGCCTACGTACTCCCATTGATAAGGGGAGATCAGGCCTGCGTAGTTCGACCCTTAGGGAGAACTGATGAGGTTAGAATTGTTTTGAGAACATGAATTGACTGATGGATTGATGATCTAAAACCAGGATGCTGGTTTGCAGGTAACTTCAAAAATAATACTTTTTTATGGTGTCTGAGTTGATGAGCTGGGGAAATTCTTCGTCATCTATTTCTTGCAAAATAAGGGCTCCTCCTGTTAATACCTCCTTGACAATGAAGGGGCCTTCCCAGTTTGGGGCAAATTTTCCTTTAGATTGATCTTAGTTGTCAAGGACCTTTTTCAAGGCCAAGTCATTTTCTTTGAACTGCCATAGCCAGACTTTCTTGTTGTAGGATTCGATGCTTTGTTGATATAATTGACCATGGAAAATGGTTGTGACCCTCCTTTCATCTATTAGAGATAATTGGTGGTACCGATCTTGTAACCCTTGGTCTTCCTCCATTCGAGCATCTATCGATACTCTTAGGAATTCCATTTCTACCTCTATGGGGAGCACTGCTTCCATGCCATTTGTTAATGAGTAGGGCGTTGCCCTAGTAGAAGTGCGCATTAAAGTTTTATAGGCTAATAGAGTCAGAGGCAACAAGTCATAGGCAACAAGTCAGGCCATCCTTTGTGATTGGCAGACATCTTTTGCATGATCTTTTTGTTGTTCTTATTAGCTGCTTCAACAACAGCATTTATCTTTTGTCGATAGATGACGAAGTCGAGATGCTTGATATGAAATTTACTATATAATTCCTCCATCATTTGGTTGTTAAGGTTTTTGGCATTGTCTGATACAATCACCTCTGTTTGTCCATATCAATAAATGACATTATTTCTGATGAAACCAATGATCACCTCTTTGGTAACTCTGGGGAAAAGAGGCCGCTTCTACCCACTTGGTGAAGTAGTTGATCATGGTGAAAATAAAATGATGACCATTGCTGGCTTTTGTTAGGTTTTGGCACATAAAATGCAGTAGAAATAAACCAATTTAAAGGCAATTCTAAAACCCTAAAACAAGATCCATGCGAAAAAATTTAATTCAGAGGTTTAGAATTTATACCGATTATGGAATACTCTAAAACCGCTTCGAATCTCCAACGCAATCCAACGGAACATCATCTCTATGGTATCCACACGAACGCTCGCGAATCGTCGCACGATTCTGCAATTGAAGGGAGCTATGGTACTAGCCACCAAAGGAATCGATTTTCAAAATTTCTCTCTAGTCTCTCTCTAAGAGCGGCTAAGGTTTTTTAGGTTATTATTCGTTACCTAAAATGGCTGCTATAAATCATATATATAGTAGTTAATAGGAATTAATCAAAAACCCTAATCTAATAAAATCCGAATTTATATATGTATATATCTTAATTAAGTCTTACTTAATTAATATACCTATATATAAATTATCCTATTAATTTAAATTCGTAATTTAAATTCTATCAATCATATTGACATTTTTAAATCTTTACAATTTAAATTAATTCCCTTTTAATTATGTTCTTTGTGTGTGACCTTATAGGTTATTATTACGTTGGCAATAATTTTAAAATCATATTATAAAATTATAAATGTTGAAATGACATCTAGTAATGCATCACTACTACCCAAGTAATAATAAGATCGATGATTCGATGCAACCTTTTCGTGACCAATGTTTCAATACAATTTAATCCTTTTAACCTTAATATCATAGATTAAACTTGAGTTATGGAATGTGTCATACTCTTTATAATTTAATCTGAGTTTTTCTTGATCAATGAGTAAACTATATGAAACAAATCACTATTTGAGCATGACCATGCATTTCATAGTCCTACTAAATCAAGAGGCCTATGGATATCACCCCTAATAAATAGGAGGGTTAAATTCCATCTAGATCACTCATATTCCTCACACGATTCATGATGTACCCAATAATCACCTTTATAGTCCACCCTATTAAAGGTGACCTTTGATGATATCAAAGTACATAAATTCTCGTGTAGTAATATAGTGATTTCAAGTTGGAGGACCATTACATCATTGTCACTATGAGAATCATTAATGACACTTCGCATAATGTTCCACATAGAATTCTCATGGTGGGTCTGTCCAGTACATCGTTCTCTAACACGTACATAGGCATTGACATAATATCTCATATATTTATGACCAATGAGATTTGGTCATCAGTCAATCCACATACTAGTCTCAATGCATCATTATTATCCCATCAACAATGATACTCGACTAGGGACATTTAAGAGCAATGATACTAATTGTAATTATATAATCTAATGTTCAAGTCACATACTTGAAACTATATAATTTGTATCACTATTCTAAGGAATTTTATTATGTTAACATTTATATAATGTAGTAAATAGAACCATAATAAAATCATTCATTTATTCAATCAAATATAATATCAAAATGTTAGGCAATTATATCAAATTGGCCTCTAGGGCACAAACTCTAACAGCTTTGGGCCCGATTGGCCCGATCACGTCCATTCCCCACATTGAAAAGGGCCAAGGTGAATGATGAGTGGGATTTATACCCGCGAATCGGATACTTTATGACTTAAATAGTTTCCTGTTCTCGTAGATTTTGTATGATTCTTTATGATTATAGTGTTATTGCGCTTAACTGATGCAATGCAGGGATTTCTAGGTCTTTTCCATGCTTTCAGGGACAAAATGGCCAAGTTACATATGCCCGTACCGCGGCGCCAAAGCCAAGACTTAAGCCCGCGTCGTGGCACCAACTCCCTGTCCCTGCTGATGTCACCATGGCGCCACAGCGCCATTGCCCCTTTTTGGTCTCGTGCTGCAGCGCGAACTCCGTGTTTTTCATACTAATGTGGCGTTGCAGTGCCAACCATAGAGCTACAGCTCGCGCCGCAGTGCGAGCTCCGATGCCTAGGCAGAGACCAAGTAATTTTGACCTAGCAAAAGAAGGAGAAGACGTATATAACAGTACAGAGGCTCTGCATCTGATATCTCTCTCAATATATCATATAGATTAACATAGTTTAGTTTTTCTCATTTTCTTTTATACTTTCTCTCTCTAGTTCTTATTGATGTATTTAAATATATATTAGGGAGAAGTTTGGCATTTCTTTGGAGCACAAGAGTATTGAGCGACACGGATTGGAAAGCTTGATTTGAGCGGAATACGTGGAGATTGAAGGGCTTTGACAGAGTTTCCTCTTATCCATTTATCTTCTCTAGTTTTGTAATCTATAAATTGTTGTCTTATTTGCTACTTATATTTGGTTTAATAGCTATGAACTGAGTATTTTCTCTAAGCTTATAATGGATCCCTTTGTTATTTAAATCGACTGTCTTATCTCTTTGGTTGGCACCATATGATTTGGAATGATATATTTGTGCTTAATGATTCTTGCTAAGACATTAGTGATGATTTTGGTAATCTACATGATACCGATAGAAGAATTGTAGATTTACACCTAAATATATTGGCATGTGGTTGTGGGTTTCGACTGCATAAGTTGTGCACAGAATATACATATCTATCTGCACCACGTGCGACCTAATTGAGAACTTATGCTTTAATCCTTGTTATAATTAATTCGCATAGACATGTGTAGGATTGAATCTAGCTTGGACGTTCTTTTATGTTCTATTCCCTTTTGGGTGGATCTGGAGAGGATTTTTTTTTGCATACCTCGACAGAGGTGCATAGGCACCTATGTGTTCTCGGTTGACAAATTGTCATGACCATTAAGACCAAAGAGAGAAGGGTAGCTAGTTTGATGAAACATAGCACGCCAAGTGTTTGTCAGAATGCCTGTGTGGGGTGAAGTTGTGACCTTAGCTTGAAATTCCTTATATTAACATTCGTTATCCACTTACTTGCTTTGTTAATTAGTTTTAACTAGATTAACCACACTTCCATTTACTGCTGTTCGAATAAGACTTTAGCGATACATAATCGGTACTTGGTAAATATTAGTCATAGTTCATCATGGGTACGACACTCTACTTATCAGTGTATTACTTGTTAGACCGCGTATACTTGCTCGTGTTTAGTGATCGGTTTTCTGACCAACAGTGAACTCATATTATGGAGTTCCCTTGTAGGGGCATGGATAACATTTCCATGAATTTGGCATTGATAACATCTCCTGACGTGATCATCACAATCATCTTTGAGAGAGATCTAGTAATGCCCTGTTCTGAGGATCTTCTTGACAAGTAGAGGACCGCTCATGTGTGGGCCATTTACTCCACCATGGATTTCATCCATGAGTCTCAGGCTTGGTTTTTGTCTAGGCAACTTAGAAGGCCTAGTCCCGCATCCCTTTTGTAGAGTGCATCTTCGCTTAGATAGAATTTCATGACCATTCTATGGATCCACTTTCTTTCAGCTTGACTTGCTCTAGTGGGCGTAGATCCATTCGGCAGATATTCCTTGATGGAATGGTACCAAGGGTGTTGGATGGGAGGCAATTCATCCGATACTTCTCCGATGTTATTCCCATAGGTTGGGGACTTTTGGATGGCAAATTTGATATTTAGAATGTCTCCCCTTTCAGATATGTTGATCAAGGAGACCAAAGTTGCTAATGCATCCGCAAAGTAATTCCCGTTCTAAGGAATTTGAAGGAAGGGTATTTCTTCAAACTCTGAAGCTATATGGATAACTTGTCGATGGTAAGGCAACAAATGTAATTCTTTAGTGTGATAGACCACATTGGTTTATTTGATTACCAGCTTAGAATCTCCAAAGACAGTTAACCGTTTGACGCCCATGGATAAAGCTAGTTTCAACCCCATTATATAACCTTCATACTCAGCTGTGTTGTTGGTGATGACAAACTACAACTTGATAGCAACGGGATACTGTTCTCTCAAAGTGGACACCTGAATTACCCTTGCTCTGGCACCTTCCATGTTTACAACTTCATCAAAATACATTTTGTGATGCCCCCAAAATAGGTCCAATCCAACCAACCTATTCTGAGTCTCCAAAAACATGGTACAGAAAACAACTACAACTTTATTACTTCAATTATCATGCAAAATATAACAACACATATGTTGTGAGTTTGATACAAATATATACCAACTGTGACTCATGTCCCAACCTTGGATAACACGTCACAATGGCACCTTACATAAAGGTACAGTCAATAACTGTTTTAGAAATTAAAATCTTTGGGAAGTGCTCAAGGAAACCTTCGTACATGGGAGGTCATGCATCTAGGTTATAATAGATATCATAAGACTAGAGAATTATCCTTGGTTGACCCAATAGACCCCAAAGAAAATCGAGAAGAATACTATCATATTCTTTCCAATAGCGAGTCTTCTCTTGACATATAATTATCTCCACTGTCTCTAATTGAGAACTATACTTCAACCAAACTCCAAGATTATATAGGTAGTGCTTGTAGATATACTTAGCAAGTGGATGTGCACAACTCTGCCTTATGATAACACGAGGTTGTATGTCATTAGACATCTTGTATGATAGTGTCAAAACACCCTTCCAACGTTGGGTTCGCCTCATCCTATTTGATTCACCAAATATAACTACTAAATGATGTATAAAATACAACACACTTTTTTATACTGTTTAGGGAGAACCTCCACAGCTAGAGACCACCATTCTATTCCCCTGTTACCCCCGCTCAACCCAGCTACACTCTTATTACCTGAAAGGAATTGTGAAGCAAAAGGGTGAGCACAACTAGCTCAGTAAAGAATATCATGACTAAAGATAAATAAATTATCAATAGTCTTCGTTAGTAATAAATCAGAGATTTAGAACATGTGGTAGATGATAAAATTTTCAACCATAGTTGCAGCGGAACGAACAATCCATTAGAAGAGTCAAATAGACCATAAAGTCTATTATCTTCTCCATGTTAAAAGTCCACCAACAATGTTTTATCCCTGTAACATCAATCAACAGTTCTGGTTCACAATCATATGAATAACTCATAATCATAATTGTGGTTCTAAATTCCTCTTCTCATCCATGACGAAGATAATTTTCATCACCTGTCTTTACCTGAAACATCAAAGATCATGGCTATACCAAATCACAGTTCCTGTTCATAATCATTCTGATAAATTCATCTTTGCACTACGGGCCAAAGATATTCGTCAATAGTTCATCTTTGCACTACTGGCCAAAGATATTCAACAACATGTCATCATTGAACTACAGGCCAAAGATATTCAACAGGTCATCTTTGCACTATATGCAAAAGATATTAATATCTCAAAGAAATATATAATCATTTCAGAATTTATATAAATAATAATTATAACCATGTTGATCAATTCACCTTTGCACTTAAGCTAAAGATAATCGTTTATAAATTCAATGGTCATGATCATACCAGTCAACAATTCAACTTTGCACTACTGGCCAAAGAGAACCCATAGTCACGATCATACCAATAATCTATCCATCTTTACACTTAAGTCAAAGAGAAATTTCATCACCAAGATTATAAAAATGTTATATATGATAATAAAAACAATATGATCAACAACTGCATTTAATTTCCAGAGTAAGATTCATAAATCAACGATAATTTGGTCAGAAAAAGAAACCAATTTTGTCGTGAATAGTACCTGTGAATAGTAACTCATAAATAGTAACTCATGAATAGTAACTTGTGAATATTACTCTTTATTCGTACATAGTACCGTATACATAAATAATGTCATATACATGAATAGTGTCGTATACGTGAATAGTGACATATATGTGAATAGTAACCCTGACACAAAAGGTAAAAATTCCACAATAATATTCTTATCAATATTTTTGGCATAATGATATTAAAAGAAATAATATCATTTACGAAGAAAATAACATTCCTTACCATCCCTTACTATCCCTGACCTCAAAAGAGCAGTACTTCTGACTTGAATATCAGATATAACGCTAAAGGGAATTTGCACCGTATAGCAACACTCAATATATCTAAATACTCACAAAAATACGCTCGATAATATAGAGAGAGAAAACTTCAGTTTCTGGTGTGATTTTCAATTCTAACCTAAGCACCCTATTTATAGGAAAATGCTTAAAACACCAAAGCAGAAAATTTAATAAATAATAATGTATTTTTCATAAACTTCCTAGGCACCCCAATTTAGTTCAAACTTCAGCCACACCTCAACAAAAAACACCAAAAACGTTTTTCTCAAATAAATCATTTAAAACTCCAAAAAAACAATTATTTCGGAACTTCAATAATTCATAATAAATAGCCATTTTATCAGAAAAATTTGAATTTTATGTTCTTTCATAGGAAATTCAATTCTCTACAACTTTATAAGTTTAAGTTTTTCCAAATTCCAAATAGAAATTGACCGAAATCCACATACGGACGATTTTACAGGCTATAATCAAATTTCAGTCGAGAAATGGGGTCCACCGACATGTTTAACATGTTTTTAGTATTTGTTGCAACAAAAATACTTTTTCTCCTCATTTATTCATATATCACACATTCATTGTAAAAATATCACTATTATTATATAATAATATTTGTAAATGAATTATTTTATCAGATAAGATAAAATATCAATTTTCAACAATTATCATTTTTTTAAAAATTCCTCCATTTATATCCACATAAATAATTATTTTCCTTATCATATAAATCAATAATTAATTATTAATAAATAATATTACAGAATCACAATACTGGCAACCAGGTAGTTCCTAGGAAAGAGGGGGCTTTCCAATAAGGATTTCTCCTTCTTGGCGGCGCTTGATTAGGTGACCAAACCTCTCCTTAGATGTAACTTTCTAGACATTGCCAATAATACTATCTAATAATATTATTCAAATAATATGAATTATTGATCGATAATGGAAAATATTTGTGTAGTGACAATTATTGAAACAACAATAATATAAAATATCAACGTAGCAATTATTGAATCAATAAAATAAAATATTGAATAATAATTACATAACAATTATTGAGTAGTGCCTTCTTACGTAAGAATCAATAATTGGTGTAATCTGTGCCATCTTTTTGTCTGACAACGCGTATTCATCGTGTTTTAACCAAGGTATTCCAATAGTGTTAACGGTAACAACTATGCCGTCATTTATAAAAACTAAAACTTTTCGTTTTCTTCATCTAATCGCTTTTCGTTATGGGGCCCACACAAGGCTGCGCTGTCGTACGAACATTCCCCGATAGGAAGAATATTCCACGACCAAACAAATATTCTCCGACAACAATGAGTATTTTATAACCACTTGCTAATTTAAAATATTTATATATATCACCCTTAACTTTAACCTTTTATCAATTTAACCATTTACTGAATAGTAATTATAAGAAAAAATTTAATACTTTTATTTCATAAAATTCGGGGTCTTACATATTTTCCACGATCAGCCTGTATTCTCCTGATGGTGTTGTTGAATTGTCATTACCCCATCATTGGGGAAATATGTTTCCAAGGGTTTGAAATCCCATGATGGTGTTGCGGCCAGTTGATCCATAATTCCTTGACCTTTGATAGACTTTTGGGTTACGTAGATGATGTTGAATTGTTGGAGGATCAACTGCCATTTGGACAGTCGATAATTAACATGGGCTTATTGAATACATACTTCAGATGATCCATGTGGGATATGAGATGAGTTGTGTGACCATGGAGATAATGCTGTAATCTCATGGAGGCGCATTCTAATGCACAACAAGTCTTTTCAATCAAGGTGTACTTATGCTCGCTGCTGCTGAATCTCTTGCTGAGATAATATATAGCTCTTTCTTTACCTCTGTCGTCTTTTTATCCCAACATGTATCCCATGGCATTGTCATTAATGGACAGGTACATAAACAAGGGAACGTCATCCCTTGGAGGTACCAAGACAGAAGCTTTGACCAACTGCTCTTTGATGGAAAGGAAATCATTTTGACACTCTTCATTCCATTTCTTGGAGGAGTTTTTTCTTAACAACTTGAAGATGGGCTCACAAGTTGTAGTGAGTTGGGAGATTAATCTACTGATGAAATTAATTCTTCCATGAAATCCCCATATTTCCCTCTGTGTTCGGGGCACGGGCATCTCAATGATGGCTTGAATTTTGGAAGGATCCAGTTCAATGCCTTTTTGGCTCACTAGAAATCCCAACAACTTTCCTGACTTGACGTCGAAGGCACAATTGGCCGGATTTAGCTTCAAGTTATATTTGTGCAACCGGTTGAAAAGATTTTTGAGATAGTCTATGTGGTCCTCTTCCCTTCAGGACTTGACAATGATGTCATCCACATAGACTTCTATTTCTTTGTGCATTAAATCATGGAAAAGAGCTATCATGGTTCACTGATAGGTGGCACCGACATTGATGAGGTCGAATGGCAACCGTCTGTAGCAAAAGGTTCCCTAGAGAGTGATGAATGATGTCTTCTCTCGGTCCTCTTCAGCAACCATGATCTGGTGGTACCCAACAAATCAATCAACAAAAGGGTACATGCCATACTAAGTCGTATTGTGAGTATGTGGATAAATGGTACCGGAAAGTTGTCTTTGAGACAAGCTTTGTTTAAAACCCTGTAATTCACGCATACTCGCACCTTCCCTCTGGTTTTAGCTACGAAAACTATGTTGGATATCCACTTAGGGTAGGTTGATACCATATTAAAGTAGTATACACACAAGCCAATAATGTTGATGATAAAGCATATACATTGTAACAATCTTATTCATTTATTAATAAAAGTATTCATTAACTAAAGGTTTTAATTTATCTACATGGTGTTGTTTTAATAATATGTGATAAACCCATAGTTTAAACAATGCTTTTAAAATCATGATGAGATCATACTAATGAGATCTAAATTCTTAGATAGCTTAAAAACTAAAATGTTCCCAATCGATGAATGGCACAAGTGGTTGATGTTTTCACAAGACACATGAAATAACAATTCCAAGAGTTTGAAGAGTACACTTTTTTTTATGAGAGATAGAAAAACTTGGATTTTACCAAACACCTATCTTCTTGGATCTTTCTTTTTCCTTGGTGGATCACTTGTAGAGGCCAAACACTTGGGTGGCTAACATTGATTAAAGGAATGAATCGAAACCGGTGGATTCAAGTTGAACACAAAAAGGATTTGGAGGTGAACTTGTACCTGAGGAAGCTCGAATCTTCAAGGGTATAATTCTTATTCTTCATCTTTTCATTTAATTAATAATTGCGCATAAAAGATGATTCGGGTATATGGTTTATAAAATTTTAAAAATCTATTTTTTTTTCGCTTCCACTTTACTTTGATGCAATTTGATTGTATCCATGAATCTTACAAACCTAACAGTGGTATCAGAGCCAAACCTTTATGCGAATTATTAATTATTCAGATTCGATATGTATGTTGATATGTGTTTAGAACAAATTTTTTGGGCATAATTATTGGTATAGAATCATGTTTTTTGAGAAAAACTGCACAATTCGTGAACTGAAAAAATAGATTCTGGAGATTGGCACCGCAGCGCCTGCTATGTGTTTTTGAAGATGCTGACGTGCCTGAAGCCAATTCTTTGTGACGCTGCAGCACAAGCTCTATGTTTTTTATACTAATGATGTGGCGCTGCAACGCCTGATGCTAGTTCACTAGCGGCGGCGCAGCGCCATTCTCTAGAAACAAAAATATATTTTTGATTTTTTGATTTTTATTAAGATAAAAGGTTTATTTTAATTAAAATTAAATTAAATATTTTTCAATAATTCTAAATTAAAAATAAAGTAGTTTATTTTGATTTAGAATTTGATTAAAATATGGTTGTTTATTTTAATTAGAATTAGATTCAATGTTTGTTTGAATAAAAGAGTTTATTCAAAAGTTTTATAATAAGTTGGAATTGGATTCCACGTTCGTTTGAATAAAAGAGTTTATTCAAAAGTTTTATATTAACTTTGAATTGGATTCCACGTTCGTTTGAATAAAAGAGTTTATTCACATATGGAATAGGATTCCATGCTTCCTAGAATAAATGAGTTTATTCATATAAGAAATATGATTCAACATATTTTTCCCCAGCAATTTTAAGTTAAAATAAAGAAGTTTATTTTGTATTTGAAATTGGATTCCTTCTTGATTAAAAATAAAGGAGTTTATTTTGATTGGGAATTTGATTAAAAATAAAGGAGTTTATTTTTATTCAAAATTGGATAAAATAAAATAAAGAAATTTATTATGATTTTGATTACAAATAAAAGAGTTTATTTTGTTTCAAAATTGGATTTTATGCTAATTAAAATTGCCCACGAAATCGATATCAATGTATGTGATGCCCCCAAAAAAGGTCCACACAACCCATTCTGAGTCGCCAAAAATAGTACGGAAAATAACTATAACTTATGTGAGTTTAAATACAAATATTGTCTTCTAGACATTATTCAAACTCAAATAAGTTCTCATTACTATTATTGATACACTATTTTATAAAATAGTGAGGACTGCTAAAATAACTGACTTAGAACATCACTCCACACCACGACTAGTTCATACCATATTTTCGCCTCTTGAGAAGAAAAATGGAACAAAAAGGAAAAGGGTGAGCTCAACTAGCCCAATAAAAAATATTATGACTAAGATAATGTACAAAAAATTATCGTTAGCCTTCAATAAATCAGATAAAATATAATGGACAACAAGTTTTAGATCCATATTCGCAGTTAGAAGAGTTAAGTAGAGAATGAAATCTACTATCTTCTATGATTTAAAAGTCCGTCATCAATATTTTATCCTTATAACAATAATCAATATACATCTTAAATCAAATATTCATCTTTGCACTACGGGCCAAAGATATTCATTCGTATCACCAGTTGGTCATGTTCATCTCAACACCTGTTCATCTTTGCACTATGGGCCAAAGATATTCATCAGATAATCATTCATCTTTGCACTACATGCCAAAGATATTCAGTTATATCATCATTTAGGACTAAGGATGATGAAAAATATTTTAAAAGAATGAATCTAGTGAGATAAAAGGACAAAGATTAGAGATTCGTACTTTAGATAATCTAAGTTCAGAAATACTCCGTAATAAACCATAGTGGAGTAAAATTCAAGAATGAAGATCAAAACATGGATACAATCAAAGATAGTAACAATAATAGACATCTTGGACAAAGAAGAGAAAATTTTATTTTTTATGAATAGTGTCGTATTTGTGAATAGTGCCGTATATGTGAATAGTGTCGTATACGTAAATAGTAACCCCGACACGAAAAGGTAGAAATTTCACAAGAAAAATCATACTTCGTGAATAGTACTAGTGAATAGTATCATATTTGTGAATAGTGTCGTATACGTGAATAGTAACCTCGACATAAAAGGTAAAAATTTCATAATAAAATTCATACAAATATTTTGGCATAATGATATTGAACGAAATAACATCATTTACGAAGAAAATAACATCCATTACCTCAAAAGAATAGTACTTCTGACTGGAATATCAGATATAATGTTGAAGGAAACTTACACTGAATTGCAGTTCTCAAAGTATCTAAAAACTCATAAATATACGATCGATATTATAGAGAGAGTAAATTTCTGATTCTGGTGTGATTTTCAATTCTAACCTAAACACCCTATTTATAGGAAAATGCTAGAACGCCAAAGCAGACTTAACCTGTTACCTGATGGCTTTACCTGTTGCTACTCATGCCCACCACCATTCAAAAAAATTCTCAGTACACCAACAAGGACAAGAGTGGGGCCCACCTATTCTAGAAACTTTCCAAAAATGTTTTAAATATAAACAATATTCCAAAACTTCAATAATTCATAATAAATATCCTTTTTATCAAAAAAATACGAATTTTATGTCCCTTTAATAGGAAATTTAATTCTCTACAATTTTGTAGAAGAAAGTTTTTACAAATTCCAAACAGAAAATGATTGAAATCCACATACAGATAATTTTTAATACCTTTATTCCGACAAAATACTAATAAAGAACCTCAACATTAATTCCTTCATTTATATCCACATAAAAATAAATATTTTCTTATCATATAAATCAATAATTAATTATTCACAAATAATATTATAGAATCACAATAATGACAACCAGGTCGTTCCCAGGAAAAAGGGGGCTTTCCGATAAAGATTTCTCCTTACTAGCGCGCAATTAGGTGACCAAACCTCTTTCCTAGACAGAATTTCCTTAGTCATTGCCAATAATGCTATCTAATAATATTATTCAAATAATATGAATTATTGATCTGATAATGGGAAATACTATGTAGTGACAATTATTGAAACAACAATAATATAAAATATCAACGTAGCAATTATTGAATCAATAAAAAAAATATTGAACAGTAATTACTGTAACAATTATTGAGTAGTGCCTTCTTACGTAAGAATCAATAATCCAAAAAAATATTGTGCAATACCGTGTGCTACTGTGCAACCACGCGTATTACTGTATTTTAACCACTGGGTATTCCAACAGTGTTAACGGTAACAATTACGCCATTATTTTAAAAAACTCGAACTTGTCGTTTTCTTCATCCGACCGTTTTCCTTTATGGAGCCCACAAATGGCTGCGCCATTGTACGAATATTCCCCGATAGTAAAAATATTCCACGACCAAACGAATATTCCTTGACAACAATGAATATTTTATAATCACTTGCTTATTTTGCAAAATTTGCATATTTCACCCATAACCAAAGCATTATATCAAATTAACACCTTATTATTCACAATAATAATTAGAGGAAAATCAATTTTATTAATAAAAAATTGGTGTCTTACAACCTCCCCTCCTTATGAAATTTCATCCCCGTAATTGACGTACGTACCTGGTGTTTCGAAAAGGTGAGGATACCTCGTTTTCATATCCGATTCCAACTCCCAGGTCATTTCCTAAATAGCATGGTTCCTCCACAAAACTTTAACTTGTGGTATAACCTTTGTGCGTAGGACATGCTCCTTCTTATCTAAGATCTTGACATTTACCTCCTCGTACGTTAAATATTCGGTTATCTCGTTTGGTTCTAACTCAATAATGTGGTTTGGGTCTTTCACATAGTTACGAAGCACAGATATGTGAAAATTATTATGAACACGAGACATGCTTGGAGGTAATGCGAGTCTATAGGCCACATTTCCTACTCGGTCAAAAATTTCAAATGGACCAATAAATCGTGGATTGAGCTTTCCTCTCTTCCCGAATCTTGTAACTCCCTTCCATGGAGAAACACATAACAATACATGATCCCCAATATTAAATTCCACGTCCTTTCGATGAAGATCCGCATAAACTCTTTTGTCGATCCTATGCCATTTGTATACGTTATCGGATCATTTGGATCTTCTCTGTAGTCATACATACCAATTCTGGTCCGATAAATGTTGCTTCTCCCACCTCATCCTAACATCCTAGAGAGCTACACTTTCGTCCATACAATGCTTCGAATGGAGCCACGCCTATACTTACCAGATAACTGTTATTGTAGGAGAATTCCACCAATGGTAGGTACTTATCCCAACTTCCTTTGAAATCTAAGACACAGAGTCTTAATAGATCTTTAAGATTTTGAATAGTCCTTTCCGATTGCCCCCCGTCCGTTTGAGGATGGTATGCCGAACTATATTGTAAATTCGTGCCCATAGATTTCTACAAAGTAACCGAAAATTGTGAAGTGAATCTTGGGTCACGATCTGAAACTATGGATACTGGCATGCCATGCAATCTCACAATCTCATTCACATACATACGAACAAGACGTTCAAGGGAATAAGTCTCCTGTATTGGCAAGAAATGAGCAGATTTGTTTAATCTATCAACAATAACCCAAATCGCATCTATGCCTTGAGAAACCTTAGGAAGACCCTTAACGAAATCTATGGTAATGTGTTCCCACTTCAATTTTAAAATCTCAAGTGGTTGCAATGGACCCTTTGGCACTTGATGCTCCGCCTTTACACGTTGACAAGTTAAACACCTTGAGATAAACTCTGCGATCTCTCTATTCATATTGCTCCACCAAAATATATGTCGAAGATCATGATACATTTTGGTACTCCCATAATGGATTACAAACGGTGTGTTGTGTGCCTCCATCATGATTCTATGCTTCAAGTCAGAATCGTTAGGAACACAAAGTCTGGAGTTGACTAGAAGTATTCCTTCTTCATCGATTCTTACTTCTAGAATAACACCTTCTTGCACTTTCTTCTTGATACGTATCAGCTCCAGGTCCGTAGCTTGAGCAGTTTTAACTTTATCAATTAAAGTCAGTTCTACTCGTATATTTAATATCATCACGTGGGTACTTGGAGCGTTTAACTCTATCTCCATCCTTTGCAAGTCATACAAAATGGACCTTTGTGTTGACAATATTTCACTCGTACCTGCATATGATCTTCTACTTAATGCGTCAGCTACTGCTGGGTAAAATCTAATTACGCACAACACGCAAGTATACGTGGTCAACAAGTAATAAAGTGAAAGTTGAGTATCGTTCCCACGAGGAATTGTTTAATAAAAATCACCAAGTACTAACCCTTAACCAACTCAATCTTATTTAAACGAATGGATTTCAATTTATCAGTAAACTAATTCTAATTACCACTAATTAAATTAATATTACGGAGATTTAAGATCACAACTTCACTTATTGCTTCATTTAAGTTAACATACTTCTCATCAATTATTTTCTATCCTGAATTGTTAATCAAGAACACTAAAGCAGATAAAACTACCTCTCGATGCATAATACCCATACTCACTTAAATCTACAAATGATAGAATTAAGCAAGACACCGTAATTAACTAATTCACTATATCTCTATGTGAATTACAATTAAAAAGGATTTAACGCACAAGTTCTCTATAAGATTACATATGGCGTAAAGGCATATCTCTATCCTAAACACGAATCATGAATTCCATTTATGCAGAAATCATAAACACATGCTATCATGATAAGATCTAAATCTATACTTCATCTCTCGAGTTCATATAGATTATCACGGTAATTGTTAGCTAGGCAAATAAGCAATTAAGTCCAAATCAAAATAGACAATTCTCACAATAGAACATAATAATTGATATCGAAGCATATTAAAATAAACTACACAATAAGATCCATTGTAATCTCAAACAAAGAATTAGTTCATGATTATTGAATTAAAACTAAGAATCCACAATTGAATAATCATTAAAAGACAAAGATAGAAGAAGATAAGAAGATAGAATCTATTGTCTATAGATTTGATGCTCCCTCCTTGCTCCTACTTTGAATCTCCAATGGTCTCCAAGTTGCTTCAATCACCAAAACTCATTAGAACTAGGGTTTTGATCCAATTTACTCTAATCTAATCTAATGGAATGCTCTCTGCCTCTCTAATCACCCTTTATTTTATGTCTTACATCATGTATTTATAGGTTACAAGTCCAATTTTTAGCTTAGGATCAAACCCAATCCCATTTGGAGTCAAAAAAGTGTCAAAATTAGCCCCAAAATGCGTCCAAGCTTGACCACGCCCGTCCCCAGCACCCCAGGGCTGCTCACGGCGCTGGGATTCTGCCCCCTAGCATCCCGGCGCTAGAAATGGCCTAGAAATGGGCGCCTCCACGCTAGAAGGTTTTCTTGAATTTTCTACTCTGACGTCCTTTGGGAAAATGGCCATAACTTCTTCGTCTGAACTTCGATTTTGATGATTCAAAATGTTCCGGAAAGAGGAGACGTAGATCTATAACTTTCATTCTTTGAGATTTTAAAAAATAACAGACGGATGAAGGTCAAAATTGGGCTGAAAGTGATTTCTATGCAAATGGCCACCCAAAACAGTGACGTTCGACATCCGTTGGTACAAATGTCATAACTCATGCATTCGAACTCCGATTAGAATGATTCAAGTTGTTCTGGAAAGCTAAGAAGAAGCTCTACAATGTAATCCAAGTTCCAAGCCAAGAATATGAAATGAACATGAAAGCCCAAACGATGTCTGATTTGCTTTTCTTTGCGATTTCATACCAATTCTTTGCGATTTCAGCTCCCAAGCATACAATCTACAAAATGAACACAAAATACATGAAAACTAACTAAGAAACATGAGATTAAGCAACTAATTCAAGTAACAGATACCGGATAAGTAGGTATAAAACCTACTTATCAAATACCCCAAACTTAAACCTTTGCATTGTCCTCAAGCAAAACACACTGGCAACAATGCTATGCTGATGCAACTAATCTACATGCCTACGAATCCAAAGAAATGATGAAACAAGTCTATTCAACCAGCCTTAGAAAAATCAAGTAAACATCATAATACATCATATCAAAACCAATCAATAACTTCTCAATCAATCATCAAATCTTAGATTGTTATCACTAATATAGTGCGTGTGTGCTCCACAATAATGTTAACTGATATAAAATTAAATTTAACACATAACAAGTCTCTTCGAAGGCATCATACAGAGTAAACTCAAGAAATCCAAAAACAAGCTAGATCCAACTACAATCAAACAATAACCAATATCGAGGGTCAACATGGGATACTTATCCTTTATTTTTCATCTACGGGGGCTTTTTCATCTTATTTCCCGTTTTATTCAAATTTTTTTTGAATGATGGATAGTGAGTGCGTTTTACGCTCCATCTCACGCCTGTGTTTATGGGGAGTGCATTTCACACTTTTTTTCGACCGACCACAAGACTGAATTTATTCAACTCAATATCTTTTTTTTTCTTTTTTTTTCTTTTTTTATTTTTTTAGCTTATATACCCCAAATAATCCCCCAAACTTAGGTTCTTATCTAACTTTAGCCATCACTACTTATTCTTGTTATTCTTTCATTCAAACTAGCATTATCCTTTAGAGTCCGATTATGTATTAATTTAAACTCAATTAGTCAACAAGTTGTTTTTACTGTGCTATCCTTATTATACCAGTTTCAAACAGAAAAAGACTCAATTCATAACAAGAAATCACATCAAAGCTCTAATAGTCAGTACTATACTTGTCTACCCAATTCCAATCTTTTCATTGGCCAAAAAAAACTTTAAATATCAAACAGCCGGACTCATGCAAAATGTACTAAATGATATATAAACATAGTAAACTAATTTTTTTTCTTCTCAAGAAACTGAATGCAAAAACTAAATGTACCTATATGAACTACAATGTAAATAACCAATGTAACTAACTAACTATATTCAATACGACATTAAAATGCCCCCCAAACTTATACTAGACAATGTACTCAATGGATGAAATAAAAAAATTCAAAGAGAGGACTTCCTTGAAAATACAGCATGTTCCTCCTTGTCTGCTAAGTCTGAAGAATAGGCCAGACACATTGAAATAGATCGGGCACCACACTTGAGTTGGACTTGAATAACATGAAAACACAATAGAAGAAAGTTTATTAATTCCTAATAAATGCAAATTTATTAACTAATATTATAAAACCTAATAAAAATATAAATAAAAATTAAACTTGGGTTGCCTCCCAATAAGCACTTAATTTATAGTCCTTCAGCCATACTTTGTCTTGTCAACGCTATCCAATTCCTCTTCGATAATTGAGGAACCCTCCATCCATTGGAAATAATGTAACTTTTGGTAGGTTCCCAATTGTGATAGCCATTGCTTTAAAGTCACCTAGCATGCTTTGATTTGGTATGATCTCAATCAAGAACGTCCCATAGCTAGGTGTTTTCTCCATTGTGTATGTGATCACTTTGGGGCATGGAAGCTTGTCACACACAATGGGCTCTTCGTCTATCTTCTCTGTCTCGTCCCACCATGGATTTAAAATTGTACTCGCTCTTTTGTCATCAAGAGCTTCGCCGATGACATGACTACTAAGTGGGCATGCTTTTGCAAATCTGACTGACTCTTTGATCTTTGGTGGAGACCCATTTAGATCTTCATCGACCTCTATTTCATTATCCCCAATTATCTCCACACTTTTGATATCTTGTGGCTCATCCAGTCGCATATTTGGTTTCGGGTTCTCCGTCAATTTTGTCATCCATGTCATAAAGCCAAGTATTTAGAGAAAGATTTCTTATGGCTTAATTTGGTCATTTGCTCTATCTGATCCGTAAGATTTTGAATTGACCTCGCTTGATTACTCATCTTCTCCTCATTTGTTGCTACGAACTTGGAAAACAATTCCTCCAACCTTGAATTATCTGTCTCTTGTGACACTAGAGGTGGACATGAAAATTCCGGTGTGTATGATGGATTTAGAGCGTATTGTTGGTCATCATAATTATAGCTCCATGAAAAATCCGTGTGATACCCCCAATCTTGGTGATATTTAGGATCAACATAGTTATTGAGGTAATCACCACTATATTGTACCGGTTCAAAACTGATGATGCATTGATGACTTTGATGGTTGCCAGCACAATAGTCACACGTAACTGCCATCCTTCGACTCCTTTGGGCTGCGATATCCTCCAACGTCTTCGAATTTGCTTCAATTTGTACTGGCTCTGCGGAAATTGCATTAAGTCCATCAATCTCTGTTTCCCTTGGTTGGGTCATGTTTGTGTATGACCATTGATACGCAAAGTCATCCATGCTACCTGAAAAGAGAGAAATATAGGAAGAGAAATAAAAATAAAAATAAAAATGTTTAAATTAAGACTAATTTGATTGAAATTAATATTGGTAAATAATTATTAAATTAATTCCCAGCAACGACGTAAAACCTACTTATCAGCTACTACGTTCAAGTAAGCAACTAATTCAGGTAACAAATACTGGATAAGTAGGTATAAAACCTACTTATCAGCTACTACGTTTGCTTTTCCAGGATGGTATTAGATGCTATCACTACAAGAAAATCGGCTATTTCCGACGGACGTATCCACGACGGATTAAATTCGGTCGAAATAGGTTTAATACCGAGGGACTAATGCGTCGAATATAAGTCCTTCGAAAATAACACAATCTGACGGAATTCCGTCGAATGTAGACCTCTCCAATTGGCACCAAATTTTGCACCACCGCGAAAGGTAATTTTGACGAACAAACGTTAATTCCGAGGGACGTTTTGTTGATGTTAAGTTATTTCTGAAGGACTTATGGCCGACGGACATTCCGCCGGAGATAACAAATATAAATTTTCATCTTCTGCCTTTTCATTTCAGACGCTCAGCTTTATCTCTCATTCTCTCTCATTTTCCTTCCCTCTCTCACACTCTCCTTCCCTCTCTCATCCCTCCCGCCCCCACCCACACCCATCTGGTCATCAGTCCCCCCTCCCCCTCCCTCTGCCCTTCGTCGTCGTTCCCCCCCTGTCTCCCCAGTCTCTCCCACTGCCCTGCACTACCCCCTCCCCGGTCCCCCCACTGCCTTGTACTCCCACCCCTCTCCCCGGTCCCCCACCACCTTGCACTTCCCCCCCAGCCTTGTCTCGATACCACACCCCCAGGTACCCCCCACTCCCTCTCATCTCCCTGGTCCAACGTCGAGCTAACGTCGTTGCCACATG
The DNA here is from genome assembly GCA_020205615.1 of Panax quinquefolius. Lineage (NCBI taxonomy): Eukaryota > Viridiplantae > Streptophyta > Magnoliopsida > Apiales > Araliaceae > Panax > Panax quinquefolius. Next base: position 84,371,462 of record CM035169.1, on the reverse strand, counting down.
TTGAGTTCCTTTTGGGTGAAGAAATATTTGAGGATTTTATAATCTTTATAGATCTCCACTTTCTCTCCATACAGGTAGTGTCTCCAGATCTTCAACGCGAAAACGACTACTGCCAACTCCAGATCATGAGTATGATAAATCCTCTCATATTTGTTGAGTTATCGCGAGGCATAGGCTATGACTTTCCCATGTTTCATGAGAACACATCCTAACCCTTTGCCCGTAGCATCGCTGTAGATAACAAATCCATCCGAACCAAATGGTATTGTTAGAACAGGTACCAAAATGAGTCTCCTCTTGATTTCTTGGAAACTCTTCTCGCATTCCTCGCTCCATATGAATTTATATATTTCCTAGTCAGCTGAGTTAACGGAGAAGCGATTTGAGAAAATCTTTCCACGAATCTCCGATAATAACCATCTAAGCCCAGAAAGCTACGTACTTCGGTTGCTCCCAACTTTGTATTGCTTCACTCTTCACTGGGTCAATAGATACTCCATGTTTTGACACCACGTGCCCAAAGAATGCTACTTCCTCAAGCCAGAACTCACATTTCTTCAGCTTGGCATATAGCTTGTTATTATGAAGCCTTTGAAGTACCTACTTCAAATGGTGCTCATGATCTTCATAACTTTTGGAATAAATGAGGATGTCATCAATAAAGACAACAACGAATTGATCTAAATATTCCTTGAACACACGGTTCATCATATCCATGAAAGCAACATGAGCATTAGTCAATCCAAAAGAACTGACTAAGAATTCATAATGCCTGTACCGAGTTCTGAAGGTAGTCTTTAGAATATCCATAGTTTTAATCTTTAGCTGATGTTATCCAGAATGAAGATAGATCTTTGAAAAGAATTGTTCTCGTTTCAATTGGTCGAACAAGTCATCAATGCGAGGTAGCGGATACCTATTCTTGATGGTTACATGGTTCAATTCCTGGTAGTCAATACAAAGTCGCATACTACCGTCTTTCTTCTTTACGAATAACATAAGAGCACCCCAAGAAGATGTACTAGGACGAATGAAACCGATGTCTAACAACTCCTGTAGTTAGGCCTTTAACTCCTGAAGTTAAATAGGAGCCATTCGATATGGGGTTTTAGAAATGGGTTTTGTACCTGGTTCAAGGTCAATAAAGAAATCAACTTCACGTTCTGGGGGTAGACCGGGAAGTTCCTCAGGAAATACGTCAGGAAATTCACTAACAACAGAAATATTATTCAACTCTATTGTATTTTTGTTCAAGTCCATGACATGGGCTAAGAGTGCTTGACATCCGTTATTCAATAAACGAATGGCTTTATAGCTTCATATGATAGTGATTGAGGTTTGGTTGCTTGAATTTGCATAACAGGTTGGTTAGGAATATGAAAACTAACAACCTTACAAAAGACAATAAATTTTAGCATGATGAGTGGTTAACCAATCAATCCCTAAATCACATCAAATGCAAGTATTTTCAAAGAAATAAGATCGATAGGTAATGTGATGGTCCCAACTTGAATCAAGCAAGATTTTATAAACAGTGGATGTAATGAAAGTTTTTTCTAACGGAGTCTCAACAGATAAGTCAAAGTCTAATTTCTCCGGAGTCAAGTTCAAACGTTGAGCACAAACAGGAGAGATAAAATAATGGGTAGAACATGTATCTAGTAAGGTATACACTTTGTAAGAGTTTATGATTAACTTACCCGTGATCACTTCGTTTGGGTTCCTCGCGTTTTGGTAGTCACAAAAAACGCACTTCCAAGAACCACTTACTTTGACTTATCTGGGACAGCCTTTGGAGTCACCATTCCTGCTGGACATGGTTTCGCTACAGGACAATCTCTAGCTACATGATGTAACAATCCAGAATTTTAAATTGTAATTCCAAGTATTTATTGAATTATATAAATATTTTAATTAATGTGTTTATTATTGAATAAATGTTTGTTTAATGTGATTGGATTTGATTATTTATTTGTTAAATAAATAATTTATGAGTTAAGGAAATTAATTATTATGAGATAATATTCTAATTTAATTTAATAATTAAGTTAGAGAGTTGATAGAGATTAAATGAATTATTATAATATTTTTAATTTAATTTGGTAATAAAAGTGTGACAATAAACTATACTATAAATGAGTTATTAAATAAATTAAAGGTGTTTAATTTAGTTTTGCCAAACAAGGCTTAAAGACATTAAGTCTTTATTTTTGAAAGTGTTTTGCCAAACACAGCCTTACGGCTTTTGAATTTTGAATTTGAATTATAATAAATAAAATAAATCAAAATAATAAAAAAATATATTCTAACTGATATACGTTTAGATTATTTTGTAACTATTAATTAGTAACTAGGCTTATAATGGCCATCAGTTTTTTTCTTTATGCATAGTGATAGTTTGTTTATACTGAGCCTAAGAAGAGAATCTGCAGAGAGAATAGAGAGAATTTGAGAGAGATTTATGTGATTCCAAGCAATTCTCGATGTTTTAGCAGGGATTATCCAAGCAATTGAAGGTATATTTTCAAACCCTTTATATTTCATATATGAAAGTTCTGTGTTCATGAATTTCAAAGTCTTTGTAAATTCAAATTAAATGATTTGTTGATATACCAACTGATTAATTGTATTTATATGTATTTGTAATGTTAGAACTAGCATCTAGACAGGATTTAGTATACTAATTACGTTCAAAAATAAGAAAAACTGATTACAGTGCATGTGTGTATGAATATGGCTTGTTGAAGTTCAAAATTGATACTTGGTTTGTAAACTAGTCAGTAAATCGAGTCTTGAATGTATTAATTCAGTATGTAACAAAGAGAAAGTAGCTTGAATACGTTAATTTGGTGTAAAATGGTGATCACAGTGTAAACTTTTTCAAGTATGTTAAAAATGGAGTTTTGGCAAAAATATGGAATTCAAAATACTTATTTTGATTGTAGTAGTCGTTAATTATTCTAAATTAGTATATATATGATGGGTAATGTTTATATGAAATCTATGTAAGTATTATGGGTTAAATTGGTTGCTAGAAACTAAGCGTAGGACAAATTTGGTTTTGCCTGTTCTCGCGTTGCCCGGAACTGAATTTTGGTGTCGCAACGCCAAGTCTCGCGCCGCAGCGCCAAGTCTCGCACCGCAGTGCCAACTCCAGGCCTATGCCTCGCGCCGCAACGCCAACACCACGCCATAACGCCAGACTGTCTGCCCTAGTGTAAATCAAGCCGCAACGTCATTTGTTAATGATATGGCCAAAATGTTGTTTTTATTGTACAAAAATCTGTAATTTTTGACAAAGTGAAATGTTAGGACTGTTGAAATGTAATTTTTATATTGTGGTGTTTTAGTACCAAGGGTGAGAATATTATTAACAATTAATGAGTTATATTATCGCATTACTAGTGTGACTTGACTGTATGATTAAGACCAAACCATACATGAAATAGATACTTAATTGTATACAGAGTATATGTAGTAACTAATTATGTCATAATGACATGTGTATAGGATATTGTGAATCGACTTATTACGGTTTAGCTTACATGCAAGGCAAGTTTCTTATCTTTAATTTGTTTCTTAGTATGCAAGTTTTCTTTACCCAACCTTGTTTACTGTTGAGCAGTTATTCCTAATCCTATTTATACAATTTAAATATATTCGTGGAAACCTATTTAACCTAACTCTTACTTTGAGAAGGTTTTCTACTTTAACTTGTTTCTTAGCATGCAAGCTTCTAAATTTTGATACACTTATGTTGAATAAGTTTTATCGTTCAAATTGCTATTTATTATGCATGCTCAATACACAATTCTAAACAAAATTCTAACCTTATCTTAATATTGTTCAAGCAAGGTATGTTACGTTATTCAATGCTTATTCTTTTAGTTTATTTCTAAAGCATGACCTTAATATACAATGTTGATTCATTTATGACTTATTCCATAGCATATTTTTATTACATTTTATTCAACTAATCCTTAGTTGATGTTCGTTAAACTCTAAATTACCTTGAAACTTATCCAAACCAAACTTACTTTGGTGCGGACTTGTATTCTAAATACTGAGATGAGCAACCCTATTACAGGGGATAATTTACGCAAAGCATTTAGATATTTGTGCAAAATACATTGTACGAAGGGATGACCCCCTTAAGTACGAGAAGTTCTTACGGTCTTGTGACTGTTTAGGTTTAAGTTGAAAGAATACTTATAACTTTCGACATAGTTCGTGGTCTTGTGGCCCTCAGATATATACTTCAATTTCTGTTCTTGATTATCATTGATAAAGAATAGTATTCTCTCCTACTGAGCTTATTCATTTGGTAGTTGTTATGATATTTTATTCATTGTCATTTCAAGTTAGCATTGTTTACTCACTCTTGCTTATATAAATATTATAGCTAAAGTTGCGAAGGTCGATGAACCAACCACTAGTAAATGGAAATGAAAGATGAACAAGTATTAAAGACTTGTAAACCTGTTGACTTTTATATTGTCAGACTCTGATTTAAATATTGTGATGTAGTTATTTAATTTTTCTGCATTTGATGTTTGTATTTAAAGGTTAGACAACCTGGGAGATTTTATCAAACTTATTGATGTAATCCTTTAATGGGAAGGTTTATTGTTAAATTTTTTTAAATTTGGGTAGTTAGAAATTAATGTTTATATCAAATGACCACCAAATCTTGTGGGAATGAAGTACCCGAATTTGGGGTGTCACATATGACCTTCCTTTCCACAGTTATAACACACCTTAGATTATTGTGGGCAGTTTGGGCTGATGTGTCCCTCTTTCCTGCATTTATAACATACGACCGGTGGTCGTTCTCCTCCCCTAGGAACAGTTGATACTGGTGATGACGTCTTCACGTTGTCATTATTATACCTTCTCTTTTTGAAATCTCCCCCTGGCTCGCTTCTTCTATTATCATAGCCCCGATTACCACCAGAGTGGTTATCTATTTTGTCCGGATATTTTCCTCCCCGCTGGTTGTCATTTCTCCGATGACTTTTGCCACCGGTATGACCCTGGTTGTGGTTCCTCGGTTGAACATACTCATTATCTTGCTCTAATAATTAGCCCTGTTCACAACATCTGAATATAGAGAAAATTTGTTAGAGACAAGGTATTGACGAATTTCTGGTTTCAAACCTCTTAGAAACATTCGCGTCATACGTTTCTCATTCTCTACCAAATGAGGTGCAAACCTGGATAACTCTGCGAACTTAGCCTCGTACTGGGACATAGTCATGTTGTTCTATTCCAGTCTAATAAACTCTACCTCCTTCATATGACGAATACTTTCAAGAAAGTACTTGTTATTGAACAATTTCTGAAATGTTTCCAAAGACATGTTGAGTGCAGCAGGATGGGTATGCTTCACAGATTCCCACCAGTAATTTTCCTCACCACGGAACATAAAGGTGGCGAATGGAACCTTCTGTTCCTCCGTGCATCCCAAGACATCAAATATCTTGATAATTTGCTTAGCCCGCGTTTCTGCCTTGATCGGATCCGGCTTTCCTAAAAATTCTGTTGGTCCCAACTCTTTCAACTGCTTGGCTGTGACAAGCCACGCGTTGCTATTATTTCCACCCGTATTTTGTACACGAGTCTCCCTCGTCTAATTTTGCATGAATTGCAAAAAGCTTCTAAACATCACATCATTCATCGTTTGATCGGTGGTGTTGTTTATAGGAGGAACATTGCCGTCCTGTTGCACGTTCTCCTGCTTAGTGATTAAAGGTGTCTCCACAGTCTCATTCACTCCATTGTTAACATTTTCAGCTGTCATTCTCATATACTGCCATAAAAAAGGGTTAATTAAAGAAATTGACATACCACATATTATCCCTATGTTCCGACCGACCAATTAAATACTAAATAAGCTTAGGTAGGACACACTAGCGAAGGATTTACTCGTCTCTCCCCTCCAAGTTCTATTCCACGATTTCTGCCAAAGACCATATCCCTAAGCTCTGATACCAACTGTGACATCTCCAAAATAGGACCACACAACCCATTCTGAGTCGCCAATACATGGAACAGAAAACAACTACAACTTCATTATTACAATTGTCGTGCAAAATACGACAACACATATGTTCTAAGTTTAAATACAAATATTGTCTTCTAGATAATATTCAAACTCAAATAAGTCCTCATTAAAATTATTGATATACTATTTTACAAAATAGTGAGGATCGCTAAAACAAGTGACTTAAAACATCACTCCACACCCCGACTAGTTCCCGCTATATTCGTACCTCCTAAGAAGGAAAATGGAACAAAAAGGAAAAGGGTGAGCTCAACTAGCCCAGTAAAGAATATTATGACTAAGATAATGTACAACAAATTATCGTTAGCCTTTAATAAATCAGATAAAATATAATGGACAACAAGTTTTAGATCACTATTCGCAGTTAGAAGAGTTAAGTAGAGAATAAAATCTACTATCTTCTATGATTTAAAAGTCCATCATCAATATTTTATCCCTGTAACATCAATTAATATACATCTTGAATCAAATATTCATCTTTGCACTACAGACCAAAGATATTCATCAGATAATCATTCATCTTTGCACTATAGGCCAAAAATATTCAGTTATATCATCATTTAAGACTGAGGATGATGAAAAATATTTTAAAGAAACGAATCCAATGAGATAAAAGGACAAAGATTAGGAAATCGTACTTTAGATAATCCAAGTTCAAAAATACTCTGTAATAAATCACGGTGGAGTAAAATTGAAGAATGAAGATCAAAACATGGATATAATCAAAGATTGTAACCATAATTGACATCTTGGATAAAGAAGAAAAAATTTCATTTTTCTGTGAATAGTGTCGTAGACGTGAATAGTAACCCCGACACGAAAAGGAAGAAATTTCATAAGAAAAATCATACTTTGTGAATAGTACTCGTGAATAGTAACCTCAACATAACAAGGTAAAAATTTCAAAATAAAATTCAAACCAACATTTCGGTATAATGATATTGAACGAAATAAAATCATTTACGAAGAAAATAATATCCCTTACTTCAAAAGAATTGTACTTCTGACTAGAATATTGAATATAATGTTGAAGGAAACTTGCACTTAATCACAACTCTCCAAGTATCTAAATACTCACAAAAATACGCTCGATATTATATATAGACAGAATTTTTTTGATTCTGGTGTGATTTTCAATTCAAACATAAGCACCCTATTTATAGGAAAATGCTAGAACGCCAAAGTAGACTTAACCTGCTACCTGATAGCTTTACCTGCTGCTATTCACACCCACCACCATTAAAAAAAAATTCTTAGTACACCAACAAGGACAAGAGTGGGGCCCATAAATTCTACAAAATTTCCAAAAATGTTTTAAATATAAACAATATTCCGAAACTTCAATAATTCATAATAAATAGCCCTTTTATCAGAAAAATACGAATTTGATGTCCCTTTAATAGGAAATTTAATTCTATACAATTTTGTAGAAGAAAGTTTTTCCAAATTTCAAACAGAAAATTGCTGAAATCCACATACAGATAATTTTTAATACCTTTATTCCGACAAAATACTGATAAAGCACCTCTACATTAATTCCTTCATTTATATCCACATAAAAATAAATATTTCTTTATCATATTAATCAGTAATTAATTATTCACAAATAATATTATAGAATCACAATAATGACAACTAGTTCGTTCTCAGGAAAGAGGGGGCTTTCCGACAAGGATTTCTCCTTACTGGCGCGCAATTAGGTGACCAAACCTCTTTCCTAGACAGAACTTCCTTAGTCATTGCCAATAATGCTATCTAATAATATTATTCAAATAATATGAATTATTGATCTGATAATGGGAAATACTATGCAGTGATAATTATTGAAACAACAATAATATTAAATATCAACGTAATAATTATTGAATCAATAAAATAAAATATTGAACATTAATTACTGTAGCAATTAATGAGTAGTGCATTCTTACGTAAGAATAAATAATCCAAAAAAATATTGTGCAATACCGTGTGCAACTATGTAACCACGCGTATTACTGTATTTTAACCATTGAGTATTCCAACAGTGTTAACGGAAACAATTACGTCATTATTTAAAAAAACTCAAACTTGTCATTTTCTTCATCCGATCGTTTTCCGTTTTGGGGCCAACAAATGGCTGCACCATCGTACGAATATTCCCCGACAACAAGAATATTCCACGGCCAAATGAATATTCCCTTACATCAATGAATATTTTATAACCACTTGCTTATTTTGCAAAATTTGCACATTTCATCCATAACCAAAGCATTATATCAAATTAACACCTTATTATTCACAATAATAATTAAAGGAAATTCAATTTTATTACTAAAAAGTTGGGGTCTTACAATATATATATTGAATATTTATTATTCATGAGATGAATATTATTTATTGATGCATATGTTGATATGTATGATAATAAATGGTATTGATTATGGACTATTGACCAATGTGATTGAATTTTTATTTTAGTTGGATGCATGAATGTATGAGTTTTATTAAATGGGGTCTGCGTACCTCGTCTTCTCTAATTTTTTCTTAATGTAAATTCTATCTCCCTCCTATGTACTTCCCCTTGACTGTTGATCAATGCTTCTATTTATTTTAAATAGTTTTGTAATAGGAGTAGTTAGAATTATTTTGAAGAATTGGAGATCAAGAAGCAAAGAGCCCTTAAAAACCCGTTTGTAATGTATCCCGAGATTTAAATATAATAGTTATATTTAAATTTAATTATTACACCCTAGGTTTGACCTTTTGGATCACTTGGTGGCTCTAGTGAACCAAACTAGAATAAAGTCCATAATCAATCCAGGTAGAATATAATATTCTATATATGCATGCTTATACTATATATATTATGCAAACATGTTTCACATGTTAATTAATATGACTTGTACTTTATATATATATATATATATATATATATATATATATATATATATATGTGTGTGTGTGTGTGTGTGTGTGTGTGTGTGTGTGTGTGTGTGTGTGCAAACGCGCTAAACAATATGATACAAATTAATAACAAACCCCTCAAATTTTTATAATAAGTCCTAAGCGTTCAAAGATGTTTGGAATATCGAACGTCGCCTTCTAGCATGATAAAAAATAATAGAGTATCAATTAATTATTATAAGTTTGTTGTGTCACCACAAGGCTTATCTTAATTTTTTGAGATGTTAATTGTATCACATTTGATGCTTATAAAGAAAATTGAACAATGTTGTTTTGTTGTGTCACCACAAGGATAATGTTTTTCTTTTTTGAATATATGGAGTGCTAGGTTAGACTTAACTTAGATAATTTTGATTCGGATGTGCCACCACTTGATTAAAATAATCCATTAGGCAAAATAAAAGGAGTTACATGATGATGTAATTGACAAGAGTTGTCTACCTATTTATTTATATATAGTTTGTTGTGTCACCACAAGGCTATATACATTTAAAATGGGATCCTTATTCTCACTAGCAAATCTTTAATTAGATTTTACCGAACTATATAAGTGAGGGTAATATAGTTTGAAGAAAATAGCGGGAGATACCAATTTAAAACAAGACCTAATATATTTTGGTAATTAATAAAAGAATGTATGCTAAAAATGTTGTTAATTACAAATTCAAACACAAAATTTTACAATGTCTAAAATTACTATCATTGCGTAGCATATTATATGCTAAATTAACCGGAACGAATTAAACGGATTGGTTAAGGAAACTGAGAATAGTTCTCATGGCTGAAAAGCTATCTTATGTCCTTAATGCGTCTATCCCTGCAATGGTTGCAGACAACGCCTCTGAGGAAGAGATTGCTACTTTTAAAAAGTGGCAAGATGATGCACAGTTGGCTCAATACATCATGCTCGCATTTATGAGTAACAAGCTTCAGCGTCAGCATGAAACTATGGATGATCCTACTATACTGCTGCACATCAAGTAGTTTATGGTGAGGAAAGTAGGACTGATAGATATCATATATCTAAGGAGCTCTTTCGATCTAGAATAACCGATGACACTACAATACAGACAAAACTCCTTAACATGATCAATTTGATTGAACAATTAGGACAACATGTTTTGTCATGGATGGAGAGTTGAGCCAAGATTTGATATTGCTGTCACTTCAGACTCCTTCTCACAATTGTTGTGAATTTTCATATGAACAAGCTAGATATTAGTCTCGCTGATTTGCTTAACATGTTGAAAATGTTGATAGTCACTTTCCAACCAAGAAAGACCAAGTCTTAATGGTAGGGGCCAAAGGATCTTCTTAAAAGAAGAACGATTCAATGAAGGTAAATAGAAAGGCAAAAACAATAGATAATAAGAACAAAATTGTATGGATAACAAATGAGTTTGCTTCCACTGCAATAAGGCAAGACATTGGAAAGGAGACTTCGAGAAGAATCTTGCAGAGTCTAACTAGAAGAAGCTTAGTGAAGTTTCGATTACAAATACAGTTTTTTTCATGATTAAAATTAATCTTTTTGTAAGTTAAGGTTCTACTTGGGTATTGGATACCGACTCTAATTCTCATAAATATAGATTTATTAAGGAACCAAGCTGAAGTAGAAATCTAAATAAGGGATAAGTAATCCTATGTGTGGGAAATGAAGCAAAGGTTGCTGCATTAGCCATATGAATTTATAGTTTAGCGTAGCCTACGGGAAAGTCTATTAAGTCAATAAGTTGTTATTGTATTCCACTTCTCTTTCGAAACATTATTTCCATTTTGTTGTTGGACAACAAAATTTTTTGTTATTATATTTAAGAATAATTGTTGTTCTATTTATAATAATAATGTTTTGTATAGAACTGAAATATTACTTAATTGATTTTGTGTACTTGACTTACGTGAAAAATTATTTTATAAATTGAATAAACTAGTATAAGAAAAGGAGATGATCATTCAAAGAGTTGAATATTTGTATTTGATGAAATACAAGTGTGAATTATTTGAAAGGTTCAAATAATTCAGAAGTGAAACTAATTTAAAAGTATTAGAATTCTTCGATCGGGTTGAGGAAGGAATACTTGTGCAATAAGTTTCTAGATCATCTCAAATGGTTTTCTCATAATGGACGCCTACTGATACGTAATAATTGATTGAAGAAGTATCTAAAAGGAAAAATTCTACCTTGTTGGACATGGTGCGGTCCATAATAATTTTTACCGACATTCCAGTATCCTTATGGGTTATGCCCTAGAAATGACTGCATATCTATGAAAAAGGTAACCTCAAAATTCAGCCCCAAGACTCCATAAAAGTTATGGACATGGAGAATTCATAATCTTAAGTATGTTAAGATAAGGGGTTGTCCAGCTTATGTGAAAATGTTTCAAAGGATAAGCTTGGGACAAGATTTGACAAGTGCAAATTTGTCGGACATCCTAAAGTAAGTTTAGGGTATATGTTTTATAATCCTTCTTAGCAAAAGGTTTTTGTTGCAAAACACGCTGCCTTCTAGGATAAATGTATTTATCATTGAAGGGGCTAGTGGGAGGATAATAGAATCTTGAAGAGTTCAAGAACCACAAAGCACTATAAATCAAATAAGAGGAACCTATAGATAGATCTATTGTACCACAACCGAATCGTAAATTTGGAATAGTATCAAAGATACCTTGGAGGTATGGATTCATCATAAATGATGATGACGAGGTACGCATTATAGAAGATGATGAACAGTTACATACGATGAGCTAAGAGTTGTAGATACTCAAAGAAATGGATTGAATCAAGCCTCTCAAAAATGGAACATTCATTTTGATGAGACAATCAAAATAGTTTGATTTTACCAAAAATAAGAATGAACCTAGTGTGTACAAAAGGGTCAGTGGGAGCGTCGTGACATTCATAGTATTATATGTTGATATAGTACAGATAAGGAATGACATACCAATGCTATAATTAGTACAGATAAAGTTGTCTAAACATTCCTCCATGAATAATTTGGGAAGAGTATCTTAATTGGGGATATAAATCTATAAAGATAGATTTAAAAATATACTTGGCTTAACCCAAGAAACGTATATTCATTTGATGCTAAATCCATTTAGCATGGAAAACTCCAAGAGATGTCTCATGTTGATGAGCCATGGAGTGTATCTCTATTTATAGTCCCCATAGACTCCTGAAAAGAGAGATCGCATGAGTGACCATTATGTATGCAATGAAATATATGAGACCTGGTGACGATCGACCATATTTTGGAGAAGATCATTGTAAGACATTGAAAAATATCTTAAATTACTTAACCGACACTAAGGATGTGATTAAAATTTATGGTGGGTCTTAATTAAAACTAGAGGGCTTAAAGACTAAGGTTTTTTTTTTCCAAACTGACCAAGACGACAACAAATTCACTTTAGGGTAAATAGTTACCTTGAACAGTGGTGCAGTGAATTGGAATTGTTCCAAATAGCAAAGAGTTGCAGGTTTAGTGATAAAGACAAAGTATATAGCTATAAATGAAGCTGCAAGTTGATTTTTTAGATGATCAGTTCATTACAGAACTAAGAATAGTTCCTAATTCTCATCTTAGATCTAAACACGCGGTTATGGAACTTTCATTTGATTAGAGTAATATTTGAAAGATGGGAAATCACTATAGAGATAGTGGACTCTCAAGAACAAAATTACATATCCATTTACTGAAGCTTATCCAATAGCAGGATGATCGTCACTTAGAAAATAAGTGTATGAGATACCATGACGATTGACTTTAGTGCAAGTGGGAGATTGAAAATAGTATGCACACAAGCCAATCATGTTGATGATAAAGCATATACTTTGTAACAATCTTATTCATTTATTAATAAAAGTATTCATTTACTAAAGGTTTTAATTTATCTACATGGTGTTGTTTTAATAATATGTGATAAACCCATAGTTTTAAACAATGCTTTTAGAATCATGATGAGATCATGCTAATGATATCTAAATTCTTAGAAAGCTTAAAAACTAAAATGTTCCCAATCAATGGATTACTAAAAAGGGGATTAGTGATTCCGAATAGATTAGTACATGCGTTGCTTGCTCATTGGATGAGGATAATTGATCTCATGATCATTTATGTGGAGACACTAAAGCAAGTATGTAGGTGCTTATTAGAGAATAAGTACACTGAACGTGGATCGCTAAGGAATACCTAATAGTGTTTTACTTGCCTGTTAATAGGAATTCCTTTAGTGATAGTAGTACAAGTGATCCTTGGACTTGAGATCATCATAGAATGTTGTGTATGATGAATTATACTTTAACTTATTCCTTAATACTCTAAGGGTATATCAAAGGGTATGCTTGGGTATAATAAGTTGTATATGAAGATAATGTATGATCAATAAAGAATTTATAGCTTCTAGTAAAAGAAGAGAAATGTCCTATGTGATTCAATAAATGACAATCCAGTAGTCCTTGGCCAAGAAAGAATGAAATTAAAAATGAGTTTCTAATTTGCATTATTTGGAGTTGTGCATTTGAGAATCGAAATATATAGAATTAAATAAAATAAGACTTGACAGTAATTTCATGTCTTATATTTAATTGGGACATTGTATGGTGGAAGAATTGAATTGTACGGTAACTATTTACTCAAAGGTTCTTTTATGATTAATGTTAAAATCTATATTATCTAAAAAGTCGTTAATGTAATAACCCGATATTTTCTATATAAATAAAATAGAAATTTTGCGTAATTTTTTTTTTTTTTTTAAGGATGAGGATTTGTACAAGATAAGGTGTATATGTATTTATGTGGTAAATAAAATATATTTATTACATGAATATTTACAAATAATTTTATTTTAGAATTAATGATCATTATAAATTATATTTTTATAATAATTAATTTTATTGTAGAAATGTTTTTATTATTTATTTTTCAAAGGAAATATGATATCATATTATTTAAATAATATAAGGAATGGTTATTGTAGTTATTATAATTATTATTTATTTATATGAATTTTAGCTTGGATTATTAAGTTAAATATTTTAACTTAATTAATAAAGTTGTTTATGCAAGGTAAATCAGATATTGAATCCAAACCCTAATTCTGGTTTTGGAACAAGGAATGGTAATAATAATAATATAATATTAATTATATTTTTGATTTTTCAGTACTATAAATATGTACTGTATACGTGGACCAATAATGGTTGGTTAATTATGGCGTTATATGATAAACCCTAGTATTACTATGTGAAACCCTAATTTAAAATACAAATTAGAGTTCAAGATAGTTAGGTAATAGTGTTAATGTGATCAATGTCGGATATTATAAATATAAATGCTAATTAGGTAAACCCTAATTATTGACTAGAAACCGTAATGGTGAAATTAAAACCCTAATCGATATTTAGGAACCCTAACTGTCAAATTGGGAAACCCAAATTACTAATTTAGGATGTTTAATGCTCATTAGCGGAATTTAAACCCTAAATGATCATGATTAATGTGATTAGAAACCCTAATTACAAATTGTTAACCCTAATTATTAAATTATTAACCCTAATTATCAAATGGGTACTCTAATTGATAAATTAGTGAACTTAATTATAATTAGTAAATTATAAATCCTAATGTTCCCGTACAATATAATTACTAAACCTAATCTAATTAGGGATTTCTAAATTACAATTTTAGAAACTAAAATTTTATATTTTTCAAACCCTAAGTGCTAAATTTTATAAATGCTATATGCTAAACCTTAGGGTTAAACCCTAAGGGTCAAACCCTAAGGGTTTGCCAAGTTCCATTTTTACCATTAAATTGGAAAGACAAATGACAATTATGCCCTTTGCACTATTAAAGCTACAAACATAGGTTTTGACTCTAGGTGAAGTGGGTGAACAAACCAACAACTTCATGTGCTCTATAATTGCCAACACTCAACTTATATATCAACCATTCATGCATCATGGAATTCTATTTATAGCATTGGAGAGAGAAAAAAAATCATTTGCAAGCTCATTTTCTCTCCAAACACTTAACCTATTTCTCTCCCTCAAGACCAACGAAATTCTAAGGCATTTCAGTCACAAAACCGAGCCCCACTATCATCCCTAACAAATTAGAAGCTTTGAATCAAAAATTAATCATAGAATGTATAAAACCCTAGCTTGATTTCTGTCCAATTTTCTGTTGTTTGATGTTTGAAATTTTTGTTAAAATATGTTGGTTATAGTGTCTAATGATGATCTGGGTTGCTAGATGTTGAATCCATAACATCTAGATGCTCGGATTTGAAGATTTACAAAATCTGGAAAAATTTTGTTTTGTTTTTTGACAACGAATGGCAGGCCTTTCATCTCTGTGATCTTTAATGCTTTTTGTGTTTTGAAACTTTGTAGTTATAGTCTGATATGTGCTCTTTTATCTGAGCTTGAAATCAGGCTTATATCATATGTGGATGTAAAGTTATGGAAGGTCAAACTGCGTTGACCGACCATTACTTGCAAAGTTTCTGGGTAACCCAGGTGTTCCCAGGTCGGTCTAACATCTTATTTAGGGTCTTTGATCTTGCAGGTTATACATGTTTTGTAAAGGTTGTTGAATCCATGTTATAGTATGTTAGTTTATCTCTAGATCCGTGATTTGTGTGACTCTAAATATCAAGTGTACAAGATTTTGTGGCTGGTCAAAGGAGGTCAGACGTTCATGAAATCAGTTTTCTGGGTAACCCAGAAAACTGATGAACATGACGACTGACAGGCTTTGACCGGCATATATCTTCATGATGTTATGTTTTTATGGAGATTTTTTGTAATGGATCTGTAGTATCACATGTTATCTACAGGCTGGATGCACTATATCACAAAAACATCACATAAATCACAAGTTGTGGAGGCCCAAATATGAGCAGTCGAACTGTTCTTCATTTCTAGGTAACCCAGAAAATGAAGAACATCTCTAACAGCTTGTTCTAGGCCTCAGATCTCGTTTGTTTGATGCTTGTTAGCCATGTTTATTGTTGGGTCTTGTCGTGTTGAATTTGTACTACACAATCAGACCAAAAGCATTCACAGAAACACATTACACAGTTCATAATTAATGGTCAAAGTAGCTAACCCGAAGCTGACTATGAATGTTCTTGAAGGCTCAAGAAAACCATAGACTACACTGTTTGTCGCTAAAGGTCTATAGCGACAGTTTTATTAATTTTAATTAATTAAAATTTCAAAAATCATTTAAAAATAGGAATTAAATTCCAAAAATTACAAAAATTATTTAAAAAATTATTTTAAGTTATAAAAATTAACTTTTAATAATTTGAAATATTTTTCATAAATATTAGTATTTATTTAAATATTATTGGTAATTAATTTATTTATTAAATGAATTAAATAAATTAATTAAAAATGATAGGGCTTGATATAAAAGATAAATCTAAGTTGTGTAAGCTGCAGACAAGGCAAGTATCTAACCCTTTGCATTTACTTTATGCAATGGACATGCGTAAGATAATATCTAAACTATTCTTTTCAAATGTTCAAATATTTTAACCTTTGTATATACTTATGCAATGATTCTGTATAAGTACGTTATTAAATTAAAATCTGTTGTACAAGTTCCTTAATTCTGTTATTGTAGATCAAGAAATATATTCTGTTCGTTAATTTTTAAACATGGTTATACAAGTCTCCTCACTTGGATAATCATTATATTTTATCACATGTTCAAACATACTTATCGGTGTCCTGTATGTACAAGTTGAATTAAAAGTCGTCTAAGCTATTTGATCTGGTTAGACACTAACTTAAAATTGTTGTTGAACAAGATAAGAACTTTATTGTTATCCAACTGAATTATTTTTGTTCGGATTCAAGACTGGTATGAACATCCCAAATATGGAAAACTTTTACGCGCCTAAGGCGAAAATGCTGGACGAAAATATCGTCTTATAATGTAGTATTGATCAATATAGGGCATAACGGGCTGATCACCCCCCGTGCCCGTAAGTTATGCCGGTTTACAGATGAAGTTTTGTTTAACCTTTTCGAAAATAGAAAACAATGTTCATAGTCTGTCAAATGATCATCATTTATAGTCAATACGTAGTTTCAAAAATTTGAAATCGAAATGATATGTTGTTTATTATTGGTTCAACTTACTTCACAACTGTTAATTCGTTGTAAAAGTATCGTTCAAAGAAAATATTTAATTCATTCAGCAAAATGTTATTGTTACTATTACTTGCTGGGCACTCAAATGCTCATCCTTGCTTAATTTAAATGTTTTCAGCTAAGTATGAACAACTTGAAGGCTCTGCCAAGAACAAAGGGAAAGGGAAGGTCACTGAATGAAAGATAATGCTATCTTTTGTAATAAATAGACTTTATTAGGATAATGATGATATATATTAATTATCATGTAATGTAACAAATGTTTGAAGGTTTCGTACTTGGGATTGAAAACTCTGATAATATGTAAATTAAATTTGATAATCTATATTATTGTTATTATTATTAGTATTATTCCGCTCATAGAAATGGTATCGTGAAGCACTGAGTTCAGGTTTCAAGTACCTGAATTTGGAGGTGTCATAGTTAATCCCTAAGGAAACTTATCCCTATTGTAGAATAAATATTATTTATTTATATAAATTAATAGTTTAATTTATTTATTTAAATAAGATTAAAATTATTGTAATTGATTTATTCACAACCGATTTAATATGGAGAACCTAAAGGGTCACACCGCAAAAGAAAGAATATTTATTTGAGAAGTAAATGACATAATCATAATAATAAGTTAAGTGTATTTAATTTAATCTATGGTGATAGAATAAATTAAATAGATTAATATTTATTATTTAATATTTTGGAAATATTAAATATAAATTAATAAGAGGAGTCTTATTATTATTATTATTACTATTATTATTATTTAATTTCTAAAGGAGTGTGGAAATTAATTAATAAGAGTACTCTCATATATTCCTAAAAGGATTAGGAGGCTAATTAATTAAAAACTTTAATTATTTATTCCTAATAAGATTGAGAGCCTACTTAATTAAAATAAAACCTAATTCCTTAATTGTTAAGGAGGGTTGCCTACATTTATAAATAAGAGGAGTCTTATTATGGGTGAGGGTGGTTGATGTTTTCACAAGACACGTGAATAAAAATTCTAAGAGTTGGAAGAGTACACCTTTTTCTATGAGAGATAGAAAAACTAGGATTTTACCAAACACACATCTTCTTGAATCTTTCTTCTTCATTGGTGGATAACCTCTAGAGGCCAAACACTTGGGTGGCTAACTTTGATCAAATGAAGGAATCAAACCTGGTGGATTCAAGTTGAACACGAAAAGGATTTGGAGGTGAACTTGTACCTGAGGAAGCTCGAATCTTCAAGAGTATAATTTTTATTCTTCATCTTTTCATTTAATTAATAATTGTGCATAAAAGATGATCCGGGTATATGGTTTATAAAATTTTAAAAATCCATTTTTTTACGCTTCCACTTTACTTTGATACAATTTGATTGTGTCCATGAATCTTACAAACCTAACACCATGATGATGTCGGCTTTGAATTATTTCATAATTTCTTCCTTAACTTTCAAACTCCACTCAGATTTCAATGTCTGAGCTTCTGTTTGACTGGCTTGAATCCCTCTTTAATGGGCAGGTGATGAATGACAATTTCAATTGACAAACCGATCATGTCTTCATGAGACCATGTAAACACATCCTAGAATTGGGTCAATAAAGCAACCATGTCATTCCTTTGGCTTGGGGTAAGGTCCATGCTAATCTAGATTTGCTTGGGGTTTTTTGAGGTTCCGAGGTTGAATGAGGTGGATTGATTAAGGTTTGGTTTGGGTTTATCTTCGACCCATTCTTTGATCTCCTCAGGCACCTCATAGCCCTCTTGCTCAATCTCCATTAAGTTGGAGTCTAACTTTACATCAAAGTTGCAGTCAGTGTGAAGAATTGGCATTCCATCAGCAAGTTTAGACAAACCTAACTCTGGAGTCCTGAAAACAAAATTATTTCACTTAATATATGAAACTTTTTGATCATACAAATTGTTAGCATGACATGACAAAAGTAGTTGCTAATACCATGTAATAAAAGTAAGCAGGTAATGATATCTACATGGTAGAGGGTTTTTCTTCCCTTTTTACCCTTTTTGGCAAATACAAAGAGTGCTGCTCCAATTGCTTAGGGTTAAGTCATGGTGGATAGCTGTGATGAAGGGGTTGTTGTCATCCTACTCCTCTTGGATAATGACCATGACTGAGTTCACATCAATGTCAATGTTTTTCTTCGATAATTTCTCCTAAGCCATATTGATGCGAGGGATCAGGATCTGATCATCTGAATAGTCATCATTTGGGATATCCTTGTTCATAACCTCGGTATGTACCAGGAAGTACATCTTTGATAACCGTCTCTTTATGTCTTATTTGCGCCTTTAATTCATTGCCTCAATGTCTGAGTCTGAAATTAGGACTTCTTTCCCATGAGCCGGTTTGGGCTTAGGAAGTAGCATACCCGCCACGGAAACATGAATTTTCCTTAGAAACTGTACCAAATGTGCATATGTGTGTTTAGGCAATAGAATTGTAGATGAAGGAACCAATGTATGCTTGTGCGGGTTCCTGTGACTTGACCTAGAGGAATAGCCTAATCTGGCCTTCCTTGTCTGACTTGAAATTTAAATTAGGCTTTTGATTCCTTGCTGATTTTTTCCTAACCCATGTCCAGGTTGGAAACTGAAGGATATCATCTCTTGTCTGGCCGAAATTACTTTGGCGGAAACTCTGGGTTTCAAAGCTGGAGCCCCAATAGGTTGATAGTGAGTGTTGCACCCCTCAAGGGCTTGGAAGCTGACAGGCTCAACTCCTTCATTGAAACTTATTAGAGGTATATCACTTTGGACAGGATACTCTAGTTCAGCATTGACAGTGACCAGATTACTGTTGATGATATACTTCAGTTGTTAATGAAGAGTGGATGGGACGGCTCCCGCCATATGGATCCAAGGTCTTCCTAACAGTAAATTATATCGTGTAGTGTTTTTGAGTACTTGAAAGGATATATAGATGGTATGTGGACAAATTTCCACTGCCAATTCAACCTCTCCTACGTCATCTTGTCGAGACCCATCGAAGGCTCTTATGATTGTGTGGCTGCTTTAGATCCGGTTGGGATTGATCTTCATTCTTTCCAACATAGCATATGGGCAGATGTCCAGGGATGATAATCCATCTATTAGAACACCTTGCAATGACCCGTCCCTTTGGGGGGTATGTCATCATCAGTGAAATATATCATATTACTATTGAAAATGTGATCTACTAGATTATGAAACTTTTCAACATCCACCGTCTTTGGCAGGTGGGCTTTTTCTAATATATTCATTAAGACCTTCTGATGATCTTCAGAAGAGAATACCAAGTCCATAATTGATATCTGTTGAGGTGCTTCTTTCAAGATTTGCACCACCTTGGCTTAATTATGTCCCATCTTGCGGAGGAATTCTTTGATTTTCTGCTTGGGAACTTTCCCCTTAAATCTGATGACTAACTTCATCACTCGTTGAGGGAGATACAACGGGTTTTCCTTGGATACCGCATCAGTTGTATTCGATGTTGATCCTTTAACCTCCACATAGCTCCATGGTACTTTTTTCAGGCTAGTGATAGGGTACTGCGGCCTGAATAGCAATATCAGTGGTTTTGGTGAAGCCACCTTCAGAGGGTTATCAACTCCTTTGAGCTTAATTGATTGAATTGTAAGGGGTGTTGCAGACAAGTCTCCCTCAGAGGATATGAATGCTATGACTTCGCTCCATCTTGGTGCTCATGGAGGAAATGTCTTCCCACTCTCAGGCAATACATGTTCATTGTCTACCATTTGCAGTTTACGGCTTTTAATAATATTTTGGATGAAATGCCGAAGTTCGCAACACCTTTCAGTGCTGTGACCACGATTATTGGAGTGGTATTAATAGACCCTGGTAGCATCAAATTTCTTTGAACGTGGATTGATTGGGGGTAGCAGTGCTGTAATAACCTGAGAATTTAGATATTTACTAAAATCATAAAAGATTTAATTAAGGTTAAATATTAAACCTAGACATAAAATAAGTGTATGGATTTCACATTTTTGGAAAGGAATTTTTGTGAATTTAAAAACTTTGGTGAAGGTTTATAGTGTTAAGGGTATAAGTGTATATGTTCTGTGTATATGGTCATATATGTGTACTTGTGGTTAAGGGTCAAGGGTTGACCAGATAAACTATATCAGTCATAAACCCTAATAATATTTTAAGAACATCGACGTTAAGTTAGAAAACCCTAACGATTGTTAAGAAACCCTATTACCGGTTCTGGAAACCGTAGTTTAAGTTTTAGGAATCCAAAACCCTAATTCGGAATATTAAAATCCTAATTGGGAAGCTTGAAGATAGTATAAGATTTTTATGTTATTGATTTTTTATTTAATTAGGGATAGCCCTAATTGAATTATTAGAAAACCCTAATTGTTCATCTAGAAACCCTAATGTACAATTATGGAACCTAATTGCTAAATTAGTAATTCTAATTAAGGAAATATTAACCCTAATTAGCAAGCTTGGAAGTAATTAGTAAACTCTAATGTAATTAGGAAACCCTAATTATAAATTAGAAATCTTAATTTTCTATTTTTAGAACCTAATTAGAAAGCCTAGAATTTAAATTTATGTAATCTTAGGGTTAAACCCTAAGGGTCAAACCCTAAGGGTTAAAATGTAAGACCCCAACTTTTATGAATAAAGATGAATTTTCTATAAATATCATTTTTGAATATTATGGAATGAATTTGATATAATGTTATAGTTGTGGGTAATATTTAAAAATTTTGCAAAGTACGCAAGTTGTTATATAATATTCGACTGGTCAGGGAATATTCTTTTTAACAGAGAATATTCGTACAACGGCACAATCATTGGTGGACCCCACAACGAAATTATTGTCGGATTGAGAAAATGACAAAAATATCTTTTTATAAAATAACGGCAAAAGCTTTACCGTTAACACTGTTGGAATACCTGGTGGTTAAAATACAGTAATACACGTTGTTGCACAGTAGCACATGGTATTGCACAGTATTTTTGAATGATTGATTCTTACGTAAGAAGGCATTACTCAATAATTGTTACAGTAATTATTGTTCAATATTTTATTTTACTGGTTCAATAATTGCTACGTTGATATTTTATATTATTGTTGTTTCAATAATTGTTATTTACATAATATTTCCTATTATTAGATCAATAATTCATATTATTTGAATAATATTATTAGATAGCATTATTGGCAATGTCTAGAAAGTTCATCGAGGAGAGGTTTGGTCACCTAATTGCTTGAAAGAAGGAGAAATCATTATTGGAAAGCCCTCTCTTTCTTTGAGGAGCTATGCAGTTGTCATTATTGTGATTCTGTAATATTATTTATGAATAATTAATTATTTATTTATATGATAATAAAATATTTATTTTATGTGGACACAAATGATAGATAAGAAAATATTTATTCGAAGTGGATTTAAACTAAGGAATTTTTAGCATGTGACATTTGTTGAAAGTTGGTATTTTATCTTTTTCGATAAAATAATTCATTCAAATATATTATTATAATATTACATTATAGTAGTATGATGTGATTATATAATAGTACGTTTTTTTATAATTTGAATGGTAGCATTATTATAGTAAATTCATGGTATAAAAGTAAAAGGAGGTGGAAGAGAACAAATTGAATTTGAATTCCTGTGATGCAAGCGATGATGTCATCGGACGATGAGGTAAGCGATGATGTTATCGGAAGATGAGGTATGCAATGATGTATTATGATCGATGACGTCAGCGGTGATGTCATAAATTATGGCAAAAAGACTATTTTACCCTTACATTGCCAAGCCTATAAATAGAAGCTCATTTCTTCATTATTTTTTAACAATTCATTCAAGCTATAGAGAGATAAAGTATAGAGAGAATAAGAGAGAAAGAAGAAGAGTATTATGTTACTACACTATTGTAGTATCCAATCTCCTACTAAAGTAAGGAGTATTATTCTTTCGTATTCATGAAAAGAGTTATTTTCTTTCAATACTCATAAGGGTTGTTATTCCATTCTTTATTATTCTGTTGGAATAACCTGTCTGTGCTGTCTATCGCATGCTTGGTGAATTCTATTGTTATTCCATTCTTTATTATTACATTGGAACATCCATGCATGCGGATTACGCGCACACAGTTTCCATTCTTTATTATTCATTTGGAACATCATGTCTGCATGGATTACGCGTGACCAGTTCCATTCTTTATTATTTTGTTGGAATAATGCATTTCACGGATTACCACATTACCATGGCGACAAAAATCCATTTATGGTTTCATATATTCTATTATACTCGGTTGGTTAATGTTTTGGCTTCTATACTCCATGAAATTAGTGGAATATACTTGATATTTACGCTTCTTCCAGTATCTTTTCATGGAAATATTATTCTGAGAATTCTTAAATTTTACTCCACAAAGCAGTATCATGTTGACAATTTGGACGTTATTGAGTTCAGGATAAATTAACTTATATATTTTAAAATTTATTCTTTAACATGTTTTAATTTATTGTCATCATCCTCATGTTTATAATATGTTGAAAGTCATCTGTGGCCTGTAGTGCATAGATGGACTTGGTATGATTATGACCAGGGATTATTCGGTATAATCATACCCGTAATGTTACAAGTGATGTGGTAAAAATCATCATTGGCCGTAGTGCATTGATGGCTAGTTGTTGGCATGATCATGACCATTGATGAATACACGAATATTGTAAGACCCCAACTTTTATGAATAAAAATGAATTTTCTATAAACATCATTTTTGAATATTATGAAGTGAATTTTATAATATGTTATAGTTGTGGGTAATATATATAAATTTTGCAAAGTACGCAAGTTGTTATATAATATTCGATTGGTTGGGGAATATTCGCTTTTAACAGGAATATTCGCAATATGCGACGACAATCATTGGTGGACCCCACAATGTAATTATTGTTTGGATTGAGAAAACGATAAAATATCTTTTTATGAAAATAATTATGAAAATTTTACCGTTATCTTGTTGAACTACTCTCAGAGTAAAAGTACGATGTCTACGTGGTCGTGCATAGTAGCATACACGATATTGATTATTGATGCTTACGTTAGAAGTCGCTCGGTTTTGTTTAATTATTACCACAGTAGTTGATGTAAATTTTGCTTATTTTATTAACCCCATTTACCCATTTTTCAAAATAATCGGTAGAAATTTATTCTTTATTATAAGGGTGGGGGCCACATGTGGAGTAAATGGATGAAATGAAAATGGGGTGGGGGGTAGGTAACGTAATAAGAAGGGAATTGATATTATATATATATATATATATTTTTTTTTTTTTAAAACATGTGTTTTTTATATATTTATATATATATATATATTATATATTTGTTTGTTTTATTCTTGTTTTAACATTGAAATTTAGTAAGCTTGCACCCGTGAATGCTACACTTGATCCGTGAGATTTTTATTCGGTGCACCGTGATCAAACAGTATCCTCCAAATTCTCCTATAAATAGAAGCTTATTCCTTCATTATTTCTTACGAATTAATTGAAACTCTAGAGAGAGAAACTATAGAGAGAAAGAAGAAAGTATTCTGTTACTTCACTACTTATATATCCAGTACTCTTCCTCTTAAGGTAGGGAATATTACTTGTTGTACTCGTAACGGGTGTTATTCTTTTGTATTCATGAAGAGAACTTATATTATTCCATTCTTTATTATTTTGTTGGAATAACCTGTATACGCGGGCTACCCTATACTTGGTGACATTCTTCTATTATTTCATCTTTACTATTCTGTTAGAATATCCTGTCTGTACGTTTTACGTCGGACCTGATTTCGTCTTTATTATTCTGTTGGAATATCCTGTCTGTGCATTTTACGCCGAACCTGGTTCCGTTTTTATTATTATTCTGTTGGAATATCCCGTCTGTGCATTTTTCACCGGACCTGATTCCGACCTTATTAGTATTCTATTGGAATAACCTGTCTATGCGAAATACCACATGCATGGTGATTTCAGTTATTATTCCATTCTTTATTATTCTGTTGGAACATCTTGTCGGTGAGAATTTCGCCTGATCTGGTTCCGTTATTTAGTATTCTGTTGGAATAACCTGTCTATACATAGTACCGCATGCATGGTGATTTCTTTTGTTATTCCATTCTTTATTATACTTAGTTGGTTAAAGTTTTGGCTTCTATACTCCATGAAATTAGTGGAATATCCGTGATAATTGCGCTTCATCAAGTATCTTTTCATGGAAATATTCTTCTGAGCATTCTTGAATTTTACTCTACAAAGCAGTATCATGTTGACAATTTGGACGTTATTGGTTCTTGGACAAATTAATTCTTAAACTTGTTTTATTGAATTCTTATATCATTGTCATCATCCTCATAATTATTTTTTTTTGAAAGTCATATGTGGCCTGTAGTGCATAGATGGACTTGGTATGATCATGACCAGGGATTATTCGGTGTAATCATGACCGTAATGTTACAAATGATGTGGTAAAAGTCCTCATTGGCCCGTAGTGCATTGATGGACAGTTGTTGACATGACCATGACCATTAATGAATACACAAATATTCTTGACCCGTAGTGCATGGATAATTGTGGTCGTGATACTAAAGAACATCCTTGGCCGTAGTGCAGGGGTGATTAGATGATGTGGATTATTTATTAAGCTGAGTCCCAGCGATAAAAGTGATGAAAAACCTTTTCAATCATAAAAGATAGTAGATTTTATTCTCTACTTGACTCTTTTAAGGGATTGCTTGTTCCTCTGCAGTTAAACTTGATGTTTGTTATATTGTATCAGTTTAACACTGTTTAAGGCTAATGATAATTTATTCTGCATTATCCTAGTCATAATATTTCTTATTGGGCTAGTTGAGCTCACCTTTCTTTCACCGTTTCTTCTCTTGAAATGAATGAGAATATAGGCTGAACGAGCCTGGGGAACCGGAGTGATGGTCCTAGATGGTGCATTAGTAATCCTCACTATTCTGTGGAATAGTGTGATAATAATTGTAATGAGGACTCCTTTTGAGTTTGTATACTCTCTAGTAGACAATATTTGTATTCAAACTCATAGTTTATGTTTTGTCGTATTGTTGTACCTGCGGTTGTATTATTAAGTTGTATTTGATTTCTGTACCATGTATCTGGCGACTCAAGATGGGTGATGTATACCTAATTTTGGGGGCGTCACAATTGGTATCAAAGCTTAGGGATATGATCCCTGGCTAAGATGTGAGACTAGAACTATGAGGGGAGAGACGGGGAATTCCTTCACTAGTATGACCTACATAAATTTATTTTGTATTTAAATTGGTTGGTCAAAGTTTAGAGATAATATGTTACATATCAACTAACCCTTGTTTTGTGGAAGTATCTGAAAATGACATCCAAGAATGTTGAGAATAGCAATGGAGCACAAGAGACCGTTGAGTCTCCACATATCAATAATCAGGATAATATGCATCAGGAAGGCGACAATCCTCATGCACACAACAACACAGACCAAATGATGAATGAAGGATTGTTCAGTGGCTTTATGCAATTCATGTAACATCAGACGAGAGCGGCTCCTGTCTGAAATGTAGGTGGAAACACTGGAAACTATCGGACGGTCACCGCTAAACAGTTCAAGGAGCTGGGACCACCGGAGTTTATTGGAGAGCCAAAACCACTTAAGGCGGAAGCATGGATAAAGCAGATCACCAAGATATTTGATGTCTTGGGATGCTCCGAGGAGCAAAGGTTCCTTCGCCACCTTAATGTTGCGTGAAGAGGCGATTCTTCGTGGGAATCTATAAAACGCATCAAACTGACTGGCCTTTTCAAGATGTCTTGGGAGAAGTTCCAAGAGCTATTCAACGATAAGTACTTTCCCGAGAGTATTCGTCACATGAAAGAAGTGGAGTTTATCAAATTGGAACAAAACAATATGACCGTGTCGCAATACGAGGCTAAATTTGCGTAGTTATCCCGGTTTGCATCCCATTTGGTCGATAATGAGGAGCGAATGACGAGAATGTTTTTAAATGGTTTGAAACCGGAGATACGTCAATATCTTATTTCTCATAAACTGTGTTTGTACTCAGATGTTGTAAATAGGGCTCAATTATTGGAGTGCGGTAACGAATCAACGCAAATAAGAGAAAGCAGCCGGCAGCATGAAAATACCAGTGGTATTAGTCATCGAAATGGTGATAACAAACGTGGAGGGAATTAACATGCCAGAAATGGTAACCACTTCGGTGGTAATCATGGCCAAGACAGTAAAAATGGACATTTCAAGAAAAGGAGATTCAACAATGATGGAAGGACGTCAACACCAAAGACCGCGTTGTTAAGGAAGGAGAACGACCACCTATCATATGCTTCAAAATGCGGAGGGAGGGACACATCGGTCAAATCTGCTGGCGATGTCAGTCAAAGCATGTTATAATTATGGAAGAGAAGGTCACTTAGCCCGATTTTGTCGTTCACCAAGATAAGTTCAGCCGGATGGAGGCACCAAAGGTCGTCCCAAAAAAAAAAAAAGCCTAGAGTCAAGAGAGGCGTTTGTTGTGACCTCCAAGATAGCAAGGAACCCGAATGAGGTCATCACGGTAAGCTTATCATAAACTCTAGCGAAGTTTATACCTTATTTGATACCCAGGTTCTACCCATTCGCTTATTTCTCCTACTTGCGCTCAACGATTAAATTTGACTTCGGAGAAATTAGACTTTGACTTATCTCAGAAAACTCCATTGGGAGAAACCTTCATTGCATCCAATCGCTTATAAGTCTTGTTTGGTTCAAATCGGTACCTCACATTACTCCGTCGATCTTATTTCATTAAAAATACTTCCATTTGACGTAATTCTAGGGATTGATTGGTTAACTACTCATCATGCAAAAATTGATTATTTTCGTAAGATTGTTAGCTTTCATATTCTAAACCAATCATATATCTAATTCAAGCCACCAAACCATTAAAATCAATCATCGTCATCTCAAGCCATAAAGCTATTTGTTTATTGGAAAAGCGGATGTCAAGCTTTCTTAGCTCATGTCACGGATCTAAACAAAAATACGCCGCTTTGAATGATATTCCTATTGTTAATGAATTTCTGACGTATTCCTCAAGAACTTCCGCCTACCCCAGGCGTGAAATTGAATTTTGTATCGACCTTGAACCTGGTACAAAACCTATTTCCAATGCCCCATATCGAATGGCTCCTATTGAACTTCAAGAGTTAAAGACCCAACTATAGGAATTGTTAGACATCGGTTTCATTCGTCCTAGTACTTTTCCTTGGGGTGCTCCTGTTCTATTCGTGAAAAAGAAAGACGGTAGTATGCGACTTTGTATTGATTATCGGGAGTTGAATCATGTCACCATCAAAAATAGGTACCCATTGCCACGTATTGATGACCTGTTTGACCAGTTGTAAGGCGCCAAATTCTTTTAAAAAATTGATCTTCGTTCCGGATATCACCAATTGAAGATTATAACTGATGACATTCCAAAGACGGCTTTCAGAACTCAGTACAGGCATTATGAATTCCTAGTCATGTCCTTTGGATTGACTAATGCTCTTGCTGCCTTCATGGTTATAACCGAATATTCAAAGAATATTTGGATCACTTTGTGGTCATCTTTATTGATGACATCCTTATTTATTCCAAAAGCCGTGAAGATCATGAGCAACACTTGAGGCTGATACTCCAAAAGCTTCGTGAATATAAGATTTATGCCAAGTTGAAGAAATGCGAGTTCTGGCATGAGGAGGTAGCATTCCTTGGGCACGTGGTATCAAGTCATTGAATATATGTTGACCCAGCAAAGATTGAAGCTATTCAAAGCTGGGAGCAACCTAAATCAGTGACCGAAGTACGTAGCTTTCTCGTCTTAGCTGGTTATTATCGGAGATTCGTAGAAAGGTTTTCTCGAATCGCTACTCCACTAACTCAGCTTACTCAGAAAGATACAAAGTTCGGTTGGAGCGAGGAATGTGAGAAGAGTTTTCAAGAACTCAAGAGGAGACTCATTTCAGCACCTGTTCTGACAATACCATCTGGTTCGGAGGGATTTGTCATCTATAATGATTCTTCAGGAAAAGGCTTAGGATGTGTTCTCATGCAACATAAGAAAGTCATAGCCTATGCCTCACGACAACTCAAAGAATATGAGAGGAATTATCCTACTCATGATCTAGAGTTGGCAGCTGTTGTCTTCGCACTAGAGATTTGGAGGCATTACTTGTACGGGGAGAGAGTGGAGATCTTTACGGATCATAAAAGCCTCAAATATTTCTTCACTCAAAAGGAACTCAATATGGGACAACGACGTTGGCTTTAACTGTTGAAAGATTATGATCATACCATCTAATACCATCCTAGAAAAGCGAACGTGGTAGCTGACGCATTGAGTAAAAGATCATATGCAAGTGCGAATGCGATATTGCCAATGCAAAGGCCCATTCTGTGTGACTTGCAAAGGATGGAGATAGAGTTAAAGACTCCAAGGACCCATGTGATGATGGTGAATATACAAGTAGAACCGACTTTAATTGATAAAGTTAAAGCTGCTCAAGCTACAGACCTGGAGCTGATGCGTATGAGGAAGAAAGTGCAAGAAGGTGCTATGCCGAAAGTAAGAATCGATGAAGAAGGAATACTTCAAGTAAACTCCAGACTTTGTATTCCTAACGACCCTGATTTAAAGTATAAAATCATGATGGAGGCGCATAACACACCGTATGCAATCCATCCAGGGAGTACCAAAATGTATCATGATATTCGTCATACATTTTGGTGGAGCAATATGAAGAGAGAGATAGCGCTGTTTATCTCAAGGTGTCTAACGTGTCAACGAGTCAAGGCGCAGCATCAAGTACCAAAAGGTTCATTGCAACCACTTAAAATTCCAGAATGGAAGTGGGAGCACATTACCATGGATTTCGTTACTGGTCTTCCCAAAGTTTCTCAAGGTATAGATGCGATTTGGGTCATTGTTGATAGATTGACCAAGTCTGCTCATTTCTTACCGATACGAGAAGCTTATACACTTGAACGTCTTACTCGTATGTATATAAACGAGGTTGTAAGATTGCATGGTATGCCAGTATCCATAGTTTCTGATCAAGACCCAAGATTCACTTCAAGATTTTGGGTTAGTTTGCAAAAAGCTATGGGCACGGATTCTGATTTAGCTTCGGCTTATCATCCTCGAGACCAGACGGGCGATGAGAGGACGATTTAAACTCTTGAAGATCTTTTAAGACTCTGTGTCCTTGACTTCAAGGGAAGTTGGGACAAGTTCTTATCATTGGTGGAGTTTTCCTACAACAATAGTTATCAAGCAAGAATTGGCATGGCTCCATTCGAAGCGTTGTATGAAAGAAAGTGTCGTTCTCCTATATGCTGAGATGAGGTGGGTGAAGCAACGTTGTTGGGACAGGAGTTGGTATGTATGACTACGGAAAAGATTCAAACGATCTGACAACGTATAAAAACCTCACAAGATCGACAAAAGAGTTATGCTGATCTTCATCGAAAGGACGTGGAATTCGATATAGGAGATCATGTGTTGTTACGTGTTGCTCCATAGAAAGGAGTTACGAGATTTGGAAAGATAGGAAAGCTCAATCCTCGATTCATTGGCCCATTTTTAATCCTCGATCGAGTAGGAACTGTGGCCTATAGACTCGCTTTACCGCCAAGTATGTCTCGTGTTCATAACCTTTTTCACATATCCATGTTACGTAAATATGTGGAAGACCCAAACAACATTATTGAGTTAGAACTGGATGAAATAGCAGAAGATTTGACATATGAAGAAGTTCCTGTTCAAATCTTGGATAAGAATGATCATATTCTACGCTCCAAGGTTATACCTCAAGTCAAAGTTTTGTGGAGAAACCACGATGTTGAGGAAATGACTTGGGAGTTAGAATCTGAAATGAAATCAAGGTATCCTTACCTTTTCGACATACCAGGTACGTACTCTAATTTCGAGGGAGAAATTTCTTAAGAAGGGGAGGTTGTAAGACCCCAACTTTTATGAATAAAAATGAATTTTCTATAAATATAATTTTTGAATATTATGAAGTGAATTTGATATTATGTTATAGTTGTGGGTAATATTTATAAATTTTGCAAAGTACGCAAGTTGTTATATAATATTTGATTGGTCGGGGAATGTTCGTTTTAACAGGGAATATTAAATGCGATGGCACAATCATTGGTGAACCCCACAATGTAATTATTATTTGATTGAGAAAATGATAAAAATATCTTTTTATGAAAATAACGGCGGAAGTTTTACAGTTAATATTGTTTAACTACTCGGTAGTAAAAGTACAGTAATACGCGTGGTTGCATAGTAGCACACGATATTGATTATTGATGCTTACGTTAGAAGTCACTCAGTTTTGTTTAATTATTGCCACAGTAGTTGATGTAAATTTTTCTTATTTTATGAACCCCATTTACCCATTTTTCAAAATAATCGGTAGAAATTTATTCTTTATTATAAGGGTGGGGGCCACATGTGGGGGCCACTTGTGGAGTAAATGGATGAAATGAAAATGGGGTGGGGGGGAGGTTACGTAATAAGAAGGGAATTGATATTATATATATATATATATATATATATATATATATATATATAAAACATGTGTTTTTTTATATATTTATATATATATTATATATTTGTTTGTTTTATTCTTTCTTTAACATTGAAATTCAGTAAGCTTGCACCCGTGAATGCTACACTTGATCCGTGAGATTTTTATTCGGTGCACCGTGATCAAACAGTATCCTCCAAATTCTCCTATAAATAGAAGCTTATTCCTTCATTATTTCTTACGAATTAATTGAAACTCTAGAGAGAGAAACTATAGAGAGAAAGAAGAAAGTATTCTGTTACTTCACTACTTATATATCCAGTACTCTTCTTCTTAAGGTAGGGAATATTATTTGTTGTACTCGTAAGGGGTGTTATTCTTTTGTATTCATGAAGAGAACTTATATTATTTCATTCTTTATTATTCTGTTGGAATAACCTATATACGCGGGCTACCCTATACTTGGTGACATTCTTCTATTATTCCGTCTTTACTATCTTGTTGGAATATCCTCATGCATGCGTTTTTACGTGGGACTGATTCCGCCTTTTATTATTCTCGTTGGAATATATCATATGCATGCGTTTTTACGGGACTGGTTTCCGCTTTTATTATTATTACATTGGAATATCACATGCATGCATTTTTACTTACGGACTTCGATTCCGTCCTTATTAGTATTCTGTTGGAATAACCTGTCTATGCAAAATGCCGCATGCATGGTGATTTCAGTTGTTATTCCATTCTTTATTATGTTGTTGGAACATCCTGTCGGTGCGAATTTCGCCTGACCTGGTTCCGTTATTTAGTATTCTGTTGGAATAACCTGTCTATGCAAAGTACCGCATGCATGGTGATTTCTTTTGTTATTCCATTCTTTATTATACTCAGTTGGTTAAAGTTTTGACTTCTATACTACATGAAATTAGTGAAATATCCTTGATAATTGCGCTTCATCCAGTATCTTTTCATGAAAATATTCTTCTGAGCATTCTTGAATTTTACTCTATAAAACAGTATCATGTTGACAATTTGGACGTTATTGGTTCTTGGACAAATTAATTCTTGAATTTGTTTTATTGAATTCTTATATCATTGTCATCATCCTCATATTTATATTTTTTTTTGAAAGTCATATGTGGCCTGTAGTGCATAGATGGACTTGGTATGATCATGACCAGGGATTATTCGGTGTAATCATGACCGTAATGTTAAAAATGATGTGGTAAAAGTCCTCATTGGCCCGTAGTGCATTGATGGACAGTTATTGACATGACCATGACCATTAATGAATACACAAATATTCTTGACCCGTAGTGCATGGATAATTGTGGTCGTGATACTAAAGAACATCCTTAGCCGTAGTGCAGGGGTGATTAGATGATGTGGATTATTTATTAAGCTGAGTCCCAGCGATAAAAGTGATGAAAAACCTTTTCAATCATAAAAGATAGTAGATTTTATTCTCTACTTGACTCTTTTAATGGATTGCTTGTTTCTCTGCAGTTAAACTTGATGTTTGTTATATTGTATCAGTTTAACACTGTTTAAGGCTAATGATAATTTATTCTGCATTATCCTAGTCATAATATTTCTTATTGGGCTAGTTGAGCTCACCCTTTCTTTCACTGTTCTCTTCAGGAAATGAGAATATAGCTGGAATGAGTCGGGGAACGGAGTGATCGTCCTAGATGGTGCATTAGTAGTCCTCACTATTCTGTGAAATAGTGTGATAATAATTGTAATGAGGACTCCTTTTGAGTTTGTATACTCTCTAGTAGATAATATTTGTATTCAAACTCATAGTTTATGTTTTGTCGTATTGTACACGATAGTTGTATTATTAAGTTGTATTTGATTTCTGTACCATGTATCTGGCGACTGAAGATGGGTGATGTATACCTAATTTTGGGGGCGTCACAAATATCCTTGGCCCATAGTGCATGGATAATTTGTGGTCGTGATACTAATGAATATCATTGGCCGTAGTGCAGGGATGATGTGGATTATTTATTAAGCTGAGTCTCAGCGATAAAAGTAATGAAAAACCTTTTAAATCATAGAACATAGTAGATTTTAGTCTCTACTTGACTCTTCTAATGGATTACTTGTTCCGCTGCAGTTAAACTTGATGTTTGTTATATTTTATCAGTTTAACATTGTTGAAGGCTAATGATAAATTATTCTGCATTATCTTAGTCATAATATTTCTTACTGGGCTAGTTGAGCTCACCCTTTATTTCATTGTTCTCTTCAGGAAATGAGAACGTAGGAGGGACTAGTCGAGGAACGGAGTGACGGTCCAAATGATAGCATTAGTAGTCCTCACTATTCTACGAAATAGTGTGATAATAAATGTATTGAAGACTTATTTTGAGTTTGAATACTGTCTAGAAGACAATATTTGTATTAAAACTCACAGCTCATGTTGTATATTTAAGGTTGTATTTGTATTCTGTGCCATGTATTTGGCGACTCAGAATAGATGATGTATACCTATTTTGGGGGCGTCACATAAAACCTAAGGGTTGTGACAAGTTACCTTTATGCCATTTGCTTTACAAGTCCAATGACCAAATTACCCTTCTTGAATATTTTAATGAGGTAGAGTGTAGATCTAACCCTACTTGTGGTTGGTGACCAACCCTAAGCTAGCCATGTGGTTTAGTGAGCAACTTTAATCAGCCAACAACTAATCACATGATCAGCCATATGCATTACATCATTTAATATATAGATTGAGAAAGAGAAAAGTTCACTTTCAAGCCGATTTGTTCACTTACTCTCAACCAAAACTCTCTCCAAATCAAACCTACGAAAATATTAAGTAAATCAGTCACTAGTATGATAATTAGCAAGCCAGGAACAGATCACAAGGAACAGAATCAAAGCTCAAGCATCAAAGTGGTATAAACCCTAAAGTCTAGAAATCCTTAAAGATTTTTGTTCATGTTATGATTTGTTGTTTAAAGTTATGTTAGAAGGTGTCATTTAGTGATCTGGGTTGTTATAACTCAGATCCATAACACTTAGATGCTCCAAATTGAAGTTTTTAGAAATCTGGAAAAAGTTGAAAAAGTTGTCTGACAGCCTAATGTCAAGGCTTCAAGATCCGTGTGTGTGTTATGTGTTATGTGTGTTTTATGTTAGAGATCTATAGTATGCCATGTGGACTATGATTTGGAACTGAAATCAGGATCATATCATGTTTAGATTTCAAGTTATGAACGGTCAAACCTAGTTAACCGATCATAGAATGATTTTCTGGGCAACCCAGAAACCCAGAAATTCTAACAAGGTTTTCCAAGCCTTAGATCTTGATGTGTTTAAGTTGTTATGCTATGTTGTTGTTTCGATGTTGTAGTATGGCATTAGGACTACACAAGCAAGTTATCATATCACTTAGATAATAACCAGAGTGAAAGATAATCTTGGTCAAAGTAGCATTGACCAACTGCTCTTTACGAAATCTGGAAAACCCAGAAATCGTGAAGAACAGTGTCTGACCTGTACTTTGACCGGCTGAAATCTTGAGTTGGTGATGTTGTTAGACTAATCTGATATTATATAGTTGTACTCTAACATCACTAATACAAGTCTAAATCTTTATAACACACGAACAAGACCTGGACTAAAATATATAAGAATCCAAAGTAGGTGCCTCGACTGTTCTTCATTTTCTGGGTAACCCAGAAAATGAAGAACATGTCTGACAACGACTTTGATGGCCTATATCTTTCTGTTAAGATGCATAATGGCCATGAAAGTTCTTTGTAGTTGTAGTACTATATAAGTACTATAATCATAACACATTAGAATGTCTAGAAACGTGAAGATCCATGATCTATACTTGGTCAAAGTTGGAACCCGGTAAACTGCTATGAATGTTCTAGGTTTGGCCAAGAACACCTATAACGACGGGTTTGTCGCTATAGGTGTGACGCCCCCAAAATTAGGTATACGTCACCCATCTTGGGTCGCCACTTACATGGTACATAAATTCAAATACAACTTACTAATATAAGCGTGTGTATGCAATACGACATAAAGCGTGAGTTTGAATACAAATATTGTACACTAGATATTATACAAACTCAAAAGGAGTTCTCATTACAACTATTATCACACTATTTCACAGAATAGTGAGGACTACTAATGCTATCCTCTGGACCATTACTATGTTCCCCGACTCGTCCCAAATTTATGTTCTCATTTCACGAAGAGAACGGTGAAAGAAAGGGTGAGCTCAACTAGCCCAAAGAAAAATATTATGACTAAGATAATACAGAATAAATTATCATTAGCCTTCAACGTTGTTAAACCGATAAAATACAATAGACAACCAGGTTTAATCTGCAATGAAATATGCAATCCATTAAATGAGTCAAGTAGAAAATAAAGTCTACTATCTTTTAGGTTTTAAAAAGGTTTCATAAATTTTATCACTAAGACTCGGTTTAATGAATAAACCACAATATCTAATCATCCCCGCATTACCACGGTCAAGGATTTTCATCAAATTATCAATGGTCATGACTATCTTAATCACCCCGGTCATAATCATACCAAAACTAACCATCAACGCATTACGAATGCCAACGAGGACTTTTATCACATCATTTATAACAAGACATGATTATTATCTTAGAATGATCCTCGGTCATAATCATACTAAGTTCATCTATACACGTAAGCCATAATATAACATGAGGATGATGATAATGACATAATAATTAATAATTCAATAAAACAAGTTCAAGAATTATTTTATCCAGGAATTAGTAACGTCCAAATTGTCAACAAGATATTGTTTTGTAGAGTAAAATTCAAGAATGATCGAAGAATATTTCCATGAAAAGATCTTTGGATGAAATGCAAATATCAAGAATATTCTACTAATTTCATGGAGTATAGAAGTCAAAGTTTTAACCAACTGGGTATAATAAAGAATGGAATAACAAAGGAAATCACCATGCATGCGGTGCCGCAGATGTACGAGTTATTCAGCGAGAATAATAATAACGGAACCGTGTCGGTGAAATTCACACAAGCGGGATGATCCAATAGAATAATAAATGCTGAATAATAATAAACAATGGAACCAAGTCCGATGTAAAACACATACGCATGTGATATTCCAATGAGAATAATAAATGCGAATAATAAACAATGGAACTAGGTCCTGTAAAACACATGCAGACGTGATATTCCAATGTAATAATAAAGAATGGAATAAAAGAAGAACACCAAGTATAGGGGATTCCACAGATATCTGAGTTATTCCAATGTAATAAATAAGAATGGAATAATATAAGGATTTCACCAAGTATAGGGTATGTCACAGATATACGAAGTTATGTATAGGGTATTCCACTTTTTACAAAGTTATTCCAATGAGTTAATAATGAATGGAATAACGTAAGTTCTCTTCATGAATAAGAAGAATAACACCCCTTACGGCACAACAAAATAATATTCCCTACCTTAGAAGAACCTGAATATTGGCAAAGTGAAGTAGCGAATATTTTCTTCTTTCTATCTATAGTTTTTCTCTCTATAGATTCTCTCTATAATTTCTCTCTCTCTAGAGTTTCAAAGTGAATTAAGTAAGAAAATAATGAAGGAATGAGCTTCATTTATAGGAAAATAGAATGCATAGTAATTAATCCATGAACGGTCCAGATTGATTTACTTTAATCATGACGGTCCTTATTTAAAGCAAAATCTTTTAAATAAAATATCATATATTCTATTTATATAAAACATTTTACTATGCAAACACTATGCAACACTATGCAAAATACTATGCAAAACACTATGCAACACTATGCATAATACAATATAATATATTCTATTTATAGAATAACTTTAATAAAGTATTCTATTTTATATAAAAGATGTTTACGTTTTTATTACGAATAAAACAAAACGTCATTATCGATGTTCCCCCCACCAACATGTCATTATCACTATAATAATTAAAACAAAACGTCATTATCGCTATAATAATTCATATTAATAATCGAAAATAATTGAGTCAAACCGACCGACTTCTTACATAAATATCAATAATCAATACCGTAGTCTACTACTACGCAACAACGCAGACATCGTACTTTTACTACCGAGTAGTTCAACAGGTTTTAACGGTAAAACCTCAAAATCGTTATTTTCATAAAATATTTTGTTCGAATTGAATAGTAACTCATGAATAGTAATTTGTGAATAGTAACTCGTGAATAGTACTCTGACACAAAAAGTGTCCCAAATACTCGAGTGAACAATACTAGAGTGAATAGTAATTTCGGTGAATAGTAACCCGTGAATAGTAACTTGTGAATAGTAACTCCGACACAAAAAGTGTCCCAAATACTAGAGTGAACAATACTAGAGTGAATAGTAATTTTGGTGAATAGTAACCTGTGAATAGTAACTCATGAATAGTAACCGGGTATTTTATGACAACTTGTCTACTTTGAAAAATTTTCAAATATGACCCTTAACTTTAAACTTTTATCAATTTAACTATTCACCAAAATAGAAAAATTGAACACTTTTATTTCATAAAATTTGGGGTCTCACAATCTCCCCTCCTTATGGAATTTTGCCCTCGAAATTAGGGTACGTACCTGGTATGATAAAGAGGTGAAGATACCTTGAATACCTTTATCGTTGAAAACATTAAATTCATCTTTGCAATCCTGCCAAAGATATTCATTAACAATTCATCTTTGCACTACAGGCCAAAGATATACAACTCAGAAAACCAATAATCTTTGAGACGCAGCGACTTAATAATATCACAACCACGAATTATCCATGCACACTTGGCGCAAGGATATTCGTGTTTTCAATCTGGTCATGATTATCTTTGAATAATCCGTGTTCATAATCATACCAAGTCTATCAATGCACTACTGACCAAAGACGACTTTTACCACATCCATGAATTAATATTTCATTCTTTGAGACTCAAATTTCAATAATTAATCCATATCATCGAATCATCCTCGCACTACGTGCCGAGGATATTCATTAGTATCACGACCACGAATTATCCATCCACGCACTACTACCAAAGATAATCGTGTATTCATTAGTATCACAACCACAAATTATCCATGCACTACGGCCAAAGATAATCGTGTATTCATTAGTATCACGACCACAAATTATCCATGCACTACGGCCAAAGATAATCGTGTATTCATTAGTATCACGACCACAAATTATCCATGCACTATGTTCCAAAGATAATCGTGTATTCATTAGTATCACGACCATAAATTATCCATGCACTACGTGCCAAAGATAATCGTGTATTCATTAGTATCACGACCACAAATTATCTATGCACTACGTGCCAAAGATAATCGTGTATTCATTAGTATCACGACCACAAATTATCCATGCACTACGGCCAAAGATAATCGTGTTTTCAATTACGGTTATGATTATACCGAACAATTGTTAGGTTTGTAATATTCAAGAACACAATCATATTGCATAAAATAAGCGGAAGCGAGATAAAATCAGAGTTTAAAAAATTTACAAACCATAAACCCGGATCACCCTTTATGCACAATTATTAATTAAACGAAAAGATAAAGAATAAAATCATACCCTTGAAGATTGAGCTTCCTCAGGTACAAGTTCACCTCCAAATCCTTTTCGCGTTTAACTTGAATCCACCGGGTTTGGTTCCTTCCTTTGATCAACGTTAGCCACCCAAGTGTTTGGCCTCTAGAGGTGATCCACCAAGGAAGAATAGGAATTCAAGAAGAAGGGTATTTTGGCTCAAACCCTAGTTTTCTATCTCTATAGAAAAGAACGTACTCTCCCAACTATTGGAATTATTACGTATGTTGTAAAAGTCAACAACCCCCATCACCCATAATAAGACTCCTCTTATTAATAGATGTGGGCAACCCACCTTAACAATTAAGAAATTGGGTTTTATTTAATTAATTAAATTCTTTTAATTAATTAAGCTCCCTAATCTTATTAGGGATAATTAATTAAACTCCTTTAACTAATTTTCCTTCCTAATCCAATTAGGAATAAATGAGAGTACTTATATTAAATTAATTCCTAAACTCTTTTAGAAATTAAAATAATAATAATTGTAATAATATTAATAAGACTCCTCTTATTAATTTATATTTAATATTTCTAAAATATTAAATAATAAATATTAAGCTATTTAATTTATTCTATCACCATAGATTAAATTAAATATACATAACATATTATTACGATTATGCCATTAACTTCTTAAATAATTATTCTTCCTTTTATGGTGTGACCCTTTAGATTCTCCATATTAAACCTGGGTTGTGAATAAATCAATTAGAACAATTCTAATCTTATTTAAATAAATAAATTAAATAATTAATTTATTTAAATAAATAATATTTATTCTACTGATAGGGATAAGTCTCCTAGCGATCAACGACTTTCCGGATAATATAGATTTCAACATTAATCATTAAAGAACCTTTGAGTAAATAGTTACCGTGCACAATTCAATCCTTCCACCATACTGATGTCCCAATTAAATATAAGACATGGAATTACCGTCAAGTCTTATTTTATTTAATTATATGTATTTCGATCCTTAAATGCACAACTCAAATAATGCAAATTAGAAACTCCTTTCTAATTTCATTCGCCTTAACCAAGGACTACTGGGTTGTCATTTATCGAATCACATAGGACATTTCTCTTCTTTATTAGAAGTGGTAGATTCTTTGTTGATCATACATTATCTCCATGTACAACTTATTATACCCAAGCATACCCTTTGATATACCCTAAGGGTCTTAAGGAATAAGTCAAAGTATAACTCATCATACACAAGATACTATAATGATCTCAAGTCCAAGGATTACTTGTACTACTATCACTACAGGAATTCACTAATCCCCAATTTAGTAATCCAATGATTGGGAACTATTTTAGTTTTAAGCTTTCAAAGAATTTAGATCTCATTAGAATGATCATCATCATTATTCTAAAAGCATTGCTTAAAACTATGGGTTTATCACATATTATAAAACAGCATCATGTAGATAATTAAAAGCCTTTAATAAATTAATACTTTTTATTAATAAATGAATAAGATT
The DNA here is from genome assembly GCA_020205615.1 of Panax quinquefolius. Classification (NCBI taxonomy): domain Eukaryota; kingdom Viridiplantae; phylum Streptophyta; class Magnoliopsida; order Apiales; family Araliaceae; genus Panax; species Panax quinquefolius. The sequence continues at coordinate 84,330,547 of CM035169.1, read as the reverse complement.
GTTACAAAGTATATGCTTTATCATCAAACATGATTGGCTTGTGTGCATACTACTTTCAATCTCCCACTTGCACTAAAGCCAATCGTCATGGTATCTTATACTCTTCTTCTCTAAGTGACGATTATCCCGTTTGTTGGATAAGCTTTAGTTAATGGATATGTAATGTTGTTCATGAGAGTCCACTATCTCTATAGTGATTTCCCATCTTTCAATGATTCTAATAATCAAATGAAAGTGCCACAACACATGTTTAGATCCAAGATGAGACTTAGGAACTATTCCTAGTTACAGTAATGAACTTTTAATCCAAACAATCAACTTTCAAATTCATTTATAGCTATATACTTTATCTTTATCACTAAACCAACACCTCTTTCTTCGTTTGGAACCTTTCCAATTCAACGCACTAACCGCTCATGGTAACACTTTACCTTAAAGTGGATTTTCGTAAATCTTGTGCATCTGAAAAACTTGAGTCCGCTAAGCCCTCTAGTTTTAATTCAGACCCATCATGTATGATCACATCCTTAGTGCTGGTTAAGAACTTTAAGATGTTTTTCACTGACTCACAATGAACTTCTCCAGAATATGACTGATCAACATCAGGTCTCGTATATTTCATTGCATACATGATAGTTACTCATGCGATCTCTCTTTTCAGGAGTCTGTAGGGACTTTTAAGAGAAATACACTCCATAGCTCATCGACATGAAACATTCTTGGAGTTTGCCATGCTAAACGACTTTAGCATCAAATGAATATACGTTCCTTGGGTTAAGTCTAGCATTCTCTTAAATCTATCTATATAGATTTATATCCCCAATTAAGATACTCTTCCAAATCATTCATGGAGGAATGTTTAGACAACTTTATCTTTACTGATTGTAGCATTGGTATGTCATTCCTTATCCGTAGTATATCAACATATAATATTAGGAATGTCACGGCGCTCCCCTTTGTCCCTTTTGTACACACTAGAACTCTTACCTCATCGTATGTAATTGGATCATCATCTTCTATTATGTGTACCTCATCATCATCATCTATGATGAATCCATACCTCCTAGGTATCTTGATACTATTCCAGTTTTGATTATCTTGTGGTACAATAGGTCAATCTATAGGTTCCTCTTATTTGACTTATAGTGTTTTTGTGGTTCTTGAACTCTTCAAGATCTATTATCCTCCCACTAGCCCCTTCAATAATAAACACATTTATCTTGTAGAAGCGTGTTTTCGCAACAAACACCTTTTGCTAAGTAGGATTATAGAACATATACCCTAAACTTACTTTAGGATGTCCCACAAATTGACATTTGTCAAATCTTGTCCCAAGCTTATCCTTTGAAACCTTTTCACATAAGTTGGACAACCCCTTATCTTAACATACTTAAGATTAGGAATCCTCCATGTCCATAACTTTTATGGAGTCTTGAAATGGATTTTGAGGTTACCATTTTCGTGAATATCTGACCATTTCTAGGACATTATCCCGTATGATAGGATCTTTGGTAAGTCGGTAAAATTATTATGGACCGCACCATGTCCAACAAGGTACGAATTTTCCATTCAGATACATCAATCAATTATTGCGTATCAGGATGTGTCCATTATGAGAAAACCATTTGAGACGATCTAGAAACTTATTGCACAAGTATTTATTCCTTGATCCGATCAAAGAATCTTAATACATTGTCAATTTGTTTCACTTCTGAATTCTTTGAACCTTTCAAATAATTCATACTTGTATTTCAGCAAATACACACATTCAACTCTTTGAATGATCATCTCCTTTTCTTATACTAGTTTGTTCAATTTGCAAAATATATTTTTCACGTAAGTCAAGTATACAAAATCCATTAAGTAATATTCCAGTTCTATACGAAATATTATTATTATAAATAGAACAACAATTTGTTCTTAATTATAATACCAAAGATTTCATTGTCCAACAATAAAATGGAAATAATATTTTTAACAAGAATGGAATACAATAACAACTTATTGACTTAATAGATTTGCCGTAGGCATTGCTAAAACTATAAGTTTCTATGGCTAATATGGCAACCTTTGCTACATTTCCTTTTATAGGATTACTTATATTTGTTTAGCTTTCTACTTCAACTTGGTCCCTTCATAAATCTATATTTATGATAACCAAAGTCGGTATCCAATACCCAAGTAGAACCTTGACTTAAAGAAAATTTTATTTTAAATCATGAACAAATTTGTATTTATAACCAAAACTTCACTAAGCTTCTTTGGTTAGCCTCTGCAAGATGCTTCTTGTAAAGTTTCTTTCCGTGTCCAGCTTATTGCAGTGGAAGCAAACTCCTTTGTTATCCATATCAGTTTTGTTCTTATTATCCTTTGTTTTGGCCTTTTCTATTTACCTTCTTAGAATCATTCTTCTTTTCAGAAGATCCTTTGGCCCCTACTAATAAGACTTGATCTTTCTTGGTTGGAAAGTGACTCTCAACATTTTTCAATATGTTAAGCAAATCAGCGAGGTTGATATCTAGCTTGTTCATATGAAAAATTCACAACAATTGTGAAAAGAGTCCGGGAGTGAGTGCAAGATCAAATCTTGGCTCAACTCTCCATCCATGACAAAACCAATTGTCTAATTGATCAATCAAATTGATTATGTTAAGAACTTTTTGTCTGTACTATAGTGCCATTGGCCATTCTAGATCGGAAGAGCTCCTTAGATATCTGATATCTATCAGTCCTACTTTCCTCACCATCAACTACTTGATGTGCAGGAATATAGTAGGAGCATCCATAGTTTCATCTTGTGTGAAGCTCGTTACTTTCGTGGATGCGAGCATGGTGCATTGAGCCAATTGTGCATCATCTCTGCCACTTTCTAAAAGTAGAAATGTCTTCCTCGAGGCATTATGCGCAACCATTCGAGGATAGGCGTATTAAGGACATAAGATAGCTTTTTTCGACTATGAGAACTATTCTCAAATTCCTTAACCAATCCATTTAATTGATCCGGTTAATTTAGCATCTAATATGCTATGTCAGATGATAGTAATTTAGACATTGTAAAATTACGTAAATAAATTTGTAATTAACAACATTTTAACATACATTCTTTTATTAATTACCAAAATAAATTAGGTCTTGTTTTAAATTGGTATCTCCCACTATTATTTTCTTCAAACTATATTACCCTCACTTATATAGTTCGGGAAAATTCTAATTAAAGATTTGCTAGTGAGAATAAGGATCCCATTTCAAATGTATATAGCCTTGTGGTGACACAAACAAACTATATATAAATAAATAGGTAGACAACTTTTGTCAATTACATCAACTATGCAACTCCTTTTCTTTTGCCTCTTAGATTATTTTGATCAAGTGGTGACACATCCAATCAAAATTATCCAAGTTAAGTCGACCTAGCACTCCATATATTCAAAAAGAAAAATATCATCCTTGTGGTGACACAACAAAATAATATTGTTCAATTTTCTTTATAAGCATCAAATGTGATAAATTAACATCTTAAATACTTAATACTTGCCTTGTGGTGACACAACAAACTCATATTAAATATTTAATACTCTATTAATTTTATCATGCTAGAAAAGCGACGTTCAATATTCCAAATATCTTTGAACGCTTAGGACTTAATATAAAAAATTGAGGGGTTTGTTATTAATTTGTCTCATCTTGTTTAGCGCGCATGCACATATATATATAAAATACGCGTCATATTAATGAACATGCGAAGCATGTTTGCATAATATATAATATATATAGTATAAGCATGCACATATAGAATACTATATTCTACCCGGATTGATTATGGACTTTTATTCTAGTTTGGTTCACTAGAGCCACCAAGTGAACCAAAAGGTCAAACCCTAGGGTTGCAAGAAATAATATTTAAATATAACTATTACATTTAAAGTCGGGCTCCATTACAAACGGGTCTTCAAGCACTCCTTGTCCCTTGATCTCTAATTTTCTAAAATTAATTATAACTATTCCTATTACACAACTATTTAAAATAAATAGAAACCTTGATCAGCAGTCAAGGGGAAGTACATAGGAGAGAGATAGAATTTACATTAAGAAAAATTAGAGAAGGCGAGGCTCTGCAGAACCCCATTTAATAAAACCCATACATTCAATGCATCCAACTAAAATAAAATCCAATCACATTGGTCAATAGTCCATAATCAATCCCATTTATTATCATACACATCATCATATATGCATCAATAAATAACATTCATCTTATGAATAAAAACATTTAATATATATATTGATATCATTTAATGGGCAAATTTAGTTAGTATAAAATCTAATTTTGAATCAAAATAAACTCCTTTATTTTAATCCAAATTTAAATCAAAATAAAACTATTTTATTTTAATTTAACCAATTTTGAATATAATAAACTATTTTATTTTAATCAAAATCTTTAATCAAAATAAACTCCTTTATTTTAATTAATTATGGAATCCAATTCCATGTAATAAAAAAAATAAAAAATTATTAAAGGAAACACGGATTATCTTTCCTATTCACAAATAAACTCCTTTATTTTGAATAATATGAAATCTTATTTCATATATAAATAAACTCCTTTATTTAAGAAAAGACTGATTCTTTTTCCTATTCACAAATAAACTCCTTTATTTTGAATAATATGGAATCTTATTCCATATCTAAATAAACTCATTTATTTAAGGAAAATAGGATTCTCTTTCCAATTCACAAATAAACTCTTTTATTTTGAATAATATGAAATCTAATTTCATATCTAAATAAACTCCTTTATTTAAGGAAAGATGGAATACAATTTCAACTCCAATTAGTTATCATGGAATCCAATTCCAACTCTAATTAGTTAGCATGAAATTTAATTTTAAAATTAAAATAAACTTTATATTTTAATATAAAAATAAACTTTTATTTTAATATTAAAATAAAATTTTATTTTAATAATAAAATTATAATATATATATATATATATATATATATATATATATATATATATATATATTAGTACCGAAATTCGTTAATATCATATATATATCCAGCATCATGTTCCTTTATTTCCTTGAAATCCCTTGAAACATATCACTTGTTTTTATTTTAATATTAGCCACGTTGGAATCTTGTTGCTTTCATGAAGCATGTTAACACTTTAACATTCTTGATAACAACCTGCTAGTTAGGCCACGTGATATCACTTTGTTTATTTTATTTTTATTTTATTTATTTTTTATTTTTTATTAAGTGATGCACGGATTTCGTGGCAAAACAACAATTGCATGCTCAAAAAAAAAATGACCGAATCAGGTTACCATTTCCGTGCACTATTGCTTCAAAAAAAAAAATGCTCATATGATATCTGGTTTCCGTGCATGTTTAAGACATACAACAAACATGACCCACGTGGATAATTTCTTTTGAAGCAACAGGACATCCGTGCTTGAGCAATTCGCGAATAATAATTTCGGTCCCTTTTTTTTTTTTTTTTTTTAATAAATTTTATACAATAAAATTATGCCCAATTAAATTGTTCTAAACACATATCAACATACATATTAAATCAAACAATTAATAATTGGCATAAAGGTTTGGCTCTGATGCCACTGTTAGGTTTGTAATATTCAAGAACACAATCATATTGCATAAAATAAGCGGAAGCGAGATAAAATCAGAGTTTAAAAAATTTACAAACCATAAACCCGGATCACCCTTTATGCACAATTATTAATTAAACGAAAAGATAAAGAATAAAATCATACCCTTGAAGATCGAGCTTCCTCAGGTACAAGTTCACCTCCAAATCCTTTTCGCGTTTAACTTGAATCCACCGGGTTTGGTTCCTTCCTTTGATCAACGTTAGCCACCCAAGTGTTTGGCCTCTAGAGGTGATCCACCAAGGAAGAATAGGAATTCAAGAAGAAGGGTATTTTGGCTCAAACCCTAGTTTTCTATCTCTATAGAAAAGAACGTACTCTCCCAACTATTGAAATTATTACGTATGTTGTAAAAGTCAACAACCCCCATCACCCATAATAAGACTCCTCTTATTAATAGATGTGGGCAACCCACCTTAACAATTAAGGAATTGGGTTTTATTTAATTATTTAAATTCTTTTAATTAATTAAGCTCCCTAATCTTATTAGGGATAATTAATTAAACTCCTTTAACTAATTTTCCTTCCTAATCCAATTAGGAATAAATGAGAGTACTTATATTAAATTAATTCCTAAACTCTTTTAGAAATTAAAATAATAATAATTGTAATAATATTAATAAGACTCCTCTTATTAATTTATATTTAATATTTCTAAAATATTAAATAATAAATATTAAGCTATTAAATTTATTCTATCACCATAGATTAAATTAAATATACATAACATATTATTACGATTATGCCATTAACTTCTTAAATAATTATTCTTCCTTTTATGGTGTGACCCTTTAGGTTCTCCATATTAAACCAGTTATGAATAAATCAATTAGAACAATTCTAATCTTATTTAAATAAATAAATTAAATAATTAATTTATTTAAATAAATAATATTTATTCTCTGATAGGGATAAGTCTCCCTAGCGATCAACGACTTTCCGGATAATATAGATTTCAACATTAATCATTAAAGAACCTTTGAGTAAATAGTTACTGCAATTCAATCCTTCCACCATACTGATGTCCCAATTAAATATAAGACATGGAATTCTTGTCAAAGTCTTATTTTATTTAATTATATGTATTTCGATCCTTAAATGCACAACTCCAAATAATGCAAATTAGAAACTCCTTTCTAATTTCATTACGCCTTAACCCAAGGACTCTTTGGGTTGTCATTTATCGAATCACATAGGACATTTCATTCTTTTATTAGAAGTGGTAGATTCTTTGTTGATCATACATTATCTCCATGTATACAACTTATTATACCCAAGCATACCCTTTGATATACCCTAAGGGTCTTAAGGAATAAGTCAAAGTATAACTCATCATACACAAGATACTATGATGATCTCAAGTCCAAGGATTACTTGTACTACTATCACTACGAATTCCTATTGACAGCAAATAAAACTCCATTAGGTATTCCTTAGCGAGCCACGTTCAGTGAACTTATTCTCTAATAAGCACCTAAATACTTGCTTTAGTGTCTCCACACAAATGATCATGAGATCAATCATCCTCATCCAATGAGCAAGCAACGTATGTACCAATCTATCCGGATTCACTAATCCCCAATTTAGTAATCCAATGATTGGGAACTATTTTAGTTTTAAGCTTTCAAAGAATTTAGATCTCATTAGAATGATCATCATCATTATTCTAAAAGCATTGCTTAAAACTATGGGTTTATCACATATTATAAAAACAAGATCATGTAGATAATTAAAAGCCTTTAATAAATTAATACTTTTTATTAATAAATGAATAAGATTGTTACAAAGTATATGCTTTATCATCAAACATGATTGGCTTGTGTGCATACTACTTTCAACAATCCCTGGTCATAATCATACCAAGTCCATCTATGCACTACAGGCCACAGATGACTTTCAACATAATATAAGCATGAGGATAATGATATAAAGAATCAATCAAATGAGATAAAGGATAAATATTAAACATTTATAATATAATTTATCCAGGATTCAAGAATATCCCCATGTTATCAATCACTTAATAATCTCATAATCTAATACCATTAATATTATAACAATATTTTAATCACTTCTTAAATTTATAAACAATTTATTTCAATTGTTTACGCTTTTACCATATAATGCATTTAATCATTCAAAATGCCATACTCATAAGATATCATCACCAATGATCAAATCCTCATCAAAAAAATATGCATATACTCTATATAGGATTCTCTAGCCATAAAATCCTATTTTCAACTTTGTTACTTCACATAACATATTTAACTCATATGTTCCTAACTAAACTATTTTCATGAAAAATACCAAATCAGTCCCAAAAATATTTCTTTTCTGGGATTTAGTATAATATAGTCCCATAATGAAAATATATTTTCTAATTTTTTAAATTCATTTACTATTTTTCAAAATCAATTTCTAATTAATTCCTTAAGAAATTTGCCACCTCAAGTTTAACTCCAAAAATTTCCAAATCTTGGCAGGACCTTACACATGCTAATGTGAGCCTCCAGTTTAAATTTCATGGTCATCGGAGTTATAGAACTCCGGTTATAAGCGTTTTAAATCGGAAAAACCTAAATATTGAAATAGTCATAACTTGCTCATTTTAAGTCAGAATGAGCTCATTTTTGGACAGGAGGTACTTTATACCATATACCTTCATGTCCCAAAAGGCCAGAATTTGTCTCATAATTTAAGTGGCCGAAACAGCCCCTCTAAAATCATGGCAGCAGCTTTTTCGGTTTTGCAGCTTTGCACTCCTTTGCTAAAATCAGTCCACACAAAAATCTACAACACCTTTTCCAGTAATTCCACTTGGATTAGTTAGGTAACTCATAGATCTAACTCTAGGACTTGACCACACTCAAAAATTCAAAATATAATAAGAGATTTGGTCAATTGAATTTCATGTTACGTTTTCACCAAAAATCGATTTTCAACTCTTTGTGATTTCTAAGAAACTTTCATGTTTTCACATACTAACCAACATAACTCATCATAACACTTACTAATACCACGAATACCCATGATTTTCATTAGTCCAATGCTTTTATTATGACTTTCATCATAAACCACGTAAACTGTTCATTTTAGTTGAAGAAATATTTGAGGGTTTAAGAAATGGGTTTTGTACTGGGGTCAATACAAAATTCGATTTCACGCTCTAGGGTAGGCTAGAAAGTCTTCAAGAATACGTCAAGAAATTTATTAATGATGGAAATATCATTCAAAACTGCTACTCTCGTCCAAGACTTGGATAGTACGTCACATTAACACCAACTGTGACTTCTATCCCTTAACCTGGATAACACCTCACAATGATACCTATCAACTTGCCATCTTCAAACAATGTAGCCTCACGAAAAGTCCGGCTTCGTGCATTCCACACAAGGAAGTCAACAACGAAAGGATCGGGGCTCTTTACTTATGGCTTGATATAACAAAGGATTAACTTTAGGGTTTGGTTACTTTGAATTCAGTATAACGGGTTGGTTAGGAATATGAAAGCTAACAACCTTACAAAAAGAATAAGGAGTAGTTAATCAATCGTTTTCAAAAATTACCTCAAAGGCAAGTATTTTCAAAGAGATAAGATCGACAGGTAACGTGAAAGTGTTTATTTGAATCAAACAAGATTTAAAAATAGTAGCATATAACGAAGGCTCCTACTAACGAAGTTTCAACCAATAAGTCAAAGTCTAACTTCTCCGGAGTCAAATTTAAACGTTGAACGCAAGTAAGAGAGATAAAATAATGGGTAGAACCGGTATCTTATAAGGTATAGACTTCGCAATTTATAATTAACTAACCCGTGATAACTTCGTTCGGTTTACTCGCTTTTTGAGAAGTCGTGAAAAATGCACTTCCTAAAACCAACGACTTTGTTTTGTCCATATCCACCTTTGGTGCCACCGTCCCAGCTAGACTTGACTTTGGTGCACAACAAAATTGAGCTAAATGACCTTCTCTTCTTGCAATTTCCACTTCTATTATCTTTGCCATGATTACCACCGAAGTGGTTACCATTCTTAGCATGATAATTTCCCCACGATGGTTATCATTGTTACGATAAATTATTGCCACCAATATATGATTATTATCGTGTTGTTGGTCGTTACCTTTTTTTTGAAATGAATCAACACTCTCATGTGCTTATTGCTTATCTCAAAGATTTTCGGATGTCATTCTCAAACACTGTCACAAAACAAGGGTTAATTAACATATCACATATTATCCCTATACTCTGACCGACCAATTAAATACCAAATAAATTTAGGTAGGTCATACTAGTGAAGGAATTCCCCGTTTCTCCCCTCCTAGTTCTTATCTCACATCTCAGCCAGGGATCATATCCCTAAGCTCTGATACCAACTGTGACACCCCCAAAATTAGGTATACGTCACCCATCTTGGGTCGCCACTTACATGGTACATAAATTCAAATACAACTTACTAATATAAGCTGTAGGTATACAATACGACATAAATCGTGAGTTTGAATACAAATATTGTCTACTAGATATTATACAAACTCAAAAGGAGTCCTCATTACAACTATTATCACACTATTTCACGCGAATAGTGAGGACTACTAATGCTATCCTCTCGGACCATTACTCCGTTCCCCGACTAAGTCCCGACTATGTTCTCATTTCACGAAGAGAACGGTGAAAAAAGGGTGAGCTCAACTAGCCCAAAAAAAATATATATGACTAAGATAATGCGAATAAATTATCATTAGCCTTCAACAGTTGTTAAACCGATAAAATACAATAGACAACCGGTTTAAGCTGCGTGAAATATGCAATCCATTAAAAGAGTCAAGTAGAAAATAAAGTCTACTATCTTTTAGGTTTTAAAAGGTTTTCATAAATTTTTATCACTAAGACTCGGTTTAATGAATAAACCACAATATCTAATCATCCACGCACTACCACGGTCAAGGATTTTCATCAAATTATCAATGGTCATGACTATCTTTGAATCACCCCGGTCATAATCATAACAAAAAACTCCATCAACGCATTACGTGCCACATCGAGGACTTTTATCACATCATTTATAACAAGCCATGATTATACCGAATGATCCTCGGTCATAATCATACTAAGTTCATCTATACACGTAAGCCATAATATAACATGAGGATGATGATAATGACATAATAATTCAATAAAACAAGTTCAAGAATTATTTTATCCGAGAATTAATAACGTCCCAAATTGTCAACAAGATCTTTGTTTGTAGAGTAAAATTCAAGAATGATCGTAAGAATATTTCCATGAAAAGATCTTTGGATGAAACGCAAATATCATGAATATTCTACTAATTTCATGGAGTATAGAAGTCAAAGTTTTAACCAACTAGGTATAATAAAGAATGGAATAACAAAGGAAATCACCACGCATGCGGTAATTAGATGACGGTGTTATTCCAATGAATAATAATAATCGGAACCGGTCGTCGTGAAATTCACACAATCGGCTGGATGATCCAATAGAATAATAAATGCTGAATAATAATAAACAATGGAACCAAGTCCGATGTAAAACACACAGACAGGATATTCCAACAGAATAATAAATGCGGAATAATAAACAATGGAACTAGGTCCTGTAAAACACACGAGCATGGATATTCCAATGTAATAATAAAGAATGGAATAAAAAAACAACACCAAGTATAGGGGATTCACAGCGTGTCGAGTTATTCCAATGAATAAATAAGAATGGAATAATATAAGGATTTCACCAAGTATAGGGTATCTGCCGTATCACAAAGTTATGTATAGGGTATGCCACTTTTTACTGAAAGTTATTCCAATGAATAATAATGAATGGAATAACGAAGTTCTCTTCATGAATAAGAAAGAATAACATCCCTTACGAATTACAACAAATAATATTCCCTACCTTAGAAGAACCGAATATTGGCAAAGTGAAGTAGCGAGAATATTTTTTCTTTCTCTCTATAGTTTTTCTCTCTATAGTTTCTCTCTATAATTTCTCTCTCTGAGTTTCAAATGAATTAAATGAAAATAATGAAGGAATGAGCTTCTATTTATAGGAAAATAGAATGCATTGTAATTAATCCATGAACGGTCCAGATTGATTTACTTTAATCTGACGATCCTTATTTAAAGCAAAATCTTTTAAATAAAATATCATATATTCTATTTATATAAAAATATTTTATTATGCAAACACTATGCAACACTATGCAAAATACTATGCAAAACACTATGCAACACTATGCATAATAAAATATAATATATTCTATTTATAGAATAACTTTAATAAAGTATTCTATTTTATATAAAAAAATTTTTCTGTTTTATTACGAATAAAACAAAACGTCATTATCAATGTTCCCCTCCCACCAACATGTCATTATCACTATAATAATTAAAACAAAACGTCGTTATCGCTTTATAATAATTCATATTAATAATCGATGATAATTGAGTCAAACCGACCGACTTCTTACATAAATATCAATAATCAATACTGGTATTATACTATCTGACAACGCCATTATTCGTTGTTTTACTTACTACGAAGTAGTTCAACGGTTTTAACGGTAAAACCTCCGTCGTTATTTTCATAAAATATTTTGTTCGAATTGAATAGTAACTCATGAATAGTAATTAAATGAATAGTAACTCGTGAATAGTACTCACGACACAAAAAGTGTCCCAAATACTCGAGTGAACAATACTAGAGTGAATAGTAATTTTGGTGAATAGTAACCCGTGAATATTAACTCGTGAATAGTAACTCAAGCACAAAAAAGTGTCCCAAATACTAGAGTAAACAATACTAGAGTGAATAGTAATTTGGTGAATAGTAACTTAGTGAATAGTAACTCATGAATAGTAACAAGGGTATTTTATGACAACTTATACTACTTTGAAAAATTTTCAAATATGACCACTTAACTTTAAACATTTATCAATTTAACTATTTACCAAAATAGAAAAATTGAACACTTTTATTCATAAAATTTGGGGTCTCACAATAGGCCCTTTTTAGTGACGCTTTATTTATGGAAAATAATTACTTTATTTAATAAATAGATAAAATAGTTTTTAATTATTATAATTACATAATAAATTCCTAAAAATTATTTTAAAGCACGAAAAATAGTTTTAATTATTTTGAATATATTTCATAAATATTTAATATTTTCTAATAATATTGGTATTTAATTTATTTAATTATAATATTAAGTAAATTACTTAAAAATGATTTTAATACTTGAAAAATCATGAAAAAATATATTATGATATAAGAAAATATTTTAAGTTATTTTTAGAGACTTTTAATATTTTTTGATGAATTTTATTAATAATTAATATTAATGGTAATTAATTTATTTACTAAATGTATTAAATAAATTATGGGAAAATAGAATTAATGATTTATAAATCATACAAAAATGATTTAAGTGTTATAAAATTTTTAAGTTATAAAATATAACTTTTGATATTTTGTCATGAAAAACATTAATATTTAATATTAATGGCAATTATCGGATAATGGCTTTACATGTTTAAAAATCATATAAATATGATTTTAAGGTATTAAAAAATACTTTGATATATTATAATATTATGTTATAATTTTTATTAATATTTAGTATTAAATAAATATTAATGATAAAGGAATTAAGTAGTAATTAAATCATATAAATATGATGTTAATGATTGAAAAATCATAATAAATGATAATAATTACTTGAAAATTATTATGAGCCTATGAAAATTATTTTGACTAAATAAATTAATTGTTTGAGTTAATTGTGTTGCGTTTAGATAGAGTCTTATGGATATTAGGCTCGATAGTTATCCGACTGGGCCGTCGGGATGTCAAAATTGTGTCGGATTCAACTCAGACTGTAATAGTTTAACTTGATACTAGGTCTTATATGCTGTATAGACTAATATGATTATGTGGTAATGTGTTTAGGTTATTTTATAATGTGATGTTATTATTCTAACTTGAGAAAACGATATTATTAATATTAGGTGTTCAGATAAAGCTAAGTTATGTTTCGTAATGGTAATCAATCGATCAGGCAAGTTTCTTATACTCACTTATTTTGAAAGTTTTTCTTTAACTGTTCTTTTAACTTGTGATTAATAATTATTGATTACATCACGTCTATGAATTGTTGAATCGCACTTTGGGCCTATTGCATGTGTTCATCAGGTATGAAAGGCTGATCACCTTCATTACCATTCGGTCCATATATAATTGATATGTTCATGTTTAATGTTCATTCAGCTCTGTCTCCCAGTATTATTGTGAAGTAAATTACTATTGAGTATCACTTTTATTATCTATTGTTGAGATATTCTTCAAGGCTTCTTTTAATTTTTTTCCTATAGGATAATTTATCATTCCCTCTCATATGTCCTGACTGGAATGAAGATGAAGAAATATTACTACTAGAGGTATTCCTATATACAGTAATATTTCCTACTTAGATTTTGTGGATGCAAGTTATCTAATGGTGGTTCTTGATGGTTGTCCTTGTTTATATGCTTATTATTACATTTTGTACTCTCTCTAACCAATAAGCTATAAGTTATTGGTGGAAAATCTAACAAAGGAAGTCTAGCTTTATATGCGCTTATTCTCTCTACCAAATAAGCTCCCAACTTATAAGTGGGATGAAATGAACAACACACAAAATGAAAGGCAAGCTTGTTATTTATAGGAAATCCTAGATGAGGGTATAATGGTCATAAGGCCACTCCACCTCCTTACTATTCCTAACTTAGGCATTAAGTAAACTTGCTCTCCAAATAAATTACTTGGCCATCACAACACTTAGCCCTTAAGTTATCTTGCTCCCCACACTTTTTGCTTAGCCATTAAGCTACTTGTTTATCACTTAAGCACTTTGTGTGCTCACCACACTTACTTAGCCTCTAAGTTTACATGCTCATCACCTTGGATCATCCATGGTTTGCTCCATGGGTTTAAACCATCTCATAGCCCATTGGTTCTTACTTTGGGCTTTAACTTAATTAACTTAACTTAATCATTTTGTGCTTCCATTAATTTACTTGGCTTTACATTACAAATCCTTAGGCTTGCTTATTAATTCTATTAGACTTAACCAATAAATCGTATTGGACTTTAATACTTCCTACACAATCCTACCAATTCATTTCTTTTGGCTTAAAGCCTTATAACATATATTATATGTATAATTCTCATTTCTCTAATTCATATACTTAGTCAACATATACGACATATCATTATTCATATGCGTGCATCAGATAATAACTCATATAGTATTCAGTATTCCTTACCTCGTCTAATACCTACGTATAATACGATCATCGCTTAATTCATTACATACATTTAAATTCCTTCTCGAAAGTCACATTTCCTAAACGTTAGGTTTTAAGTCCACAGGCGAAATATTACATTTTCCATAACTGAAATATTATTGGATATTCCATCTCACATCCATATTCTATCGTTACATCTTTCTCGGAAGTTCAAAAATAATTCCCGAGCAGAAATGCGTGAATAGTGTTTTTCAAAAAATTTCTCGGAAAGCTTTTATTTTTTGTCTTGGAAATTCAAACACTTTAATTCTACCACGTAACCAAAATCCTACGATGTTCTGACATTCCTAGGTCAGAGAACGACGTTCAATTAGCTTGCTCCATAAATAATCAATTAAATTCCTTTAATAAAAATAAAAATTTAATTCTCAAAAATTCGATTTTCTCGGGCGTTACAGTCATGTTCATGACAATTGGTGAAAACAAGAATATCCTTGGCCCGTAGTGCATGGATAATTCAGTGATGTGGATTATTTATTAGGTTGAGTCTCAACGATAAAATTGATGATAAACTTTTTAAATAATAGAAGATTGTAGATATCATGCTTTACTTGACTCTTCTAATGGATTATTTGTTCCGCTGCAGTTGTTGATCTAAAACTTGTTATCTATTGTATTCTATCAGTTGTTATACTATTGAAGGCTAAGGATAATTTATTCTGCATTATCTTAGTTATAATATTTCTTACTGGGCTAGTTGAGCTCACCCTTTTCTTTCACTGTTCTCTTCAGGAATTGAGAATATAAAGTTGAGACTAGTCGGGGAATGGAGTGATGGTTCGAGATGGTGGCTTTAGTATTCCTCACTATTTTTATAAAATAGTGTGATAATAATTGTAACGAGGACTCCATTGAGTGTGGATATTGTCTAGAAGATAATATTCGTGTAAAAACTCTCAGCTATGTTTTGTCGTATTTTACACGACAGTTGTATATATACGTTTGTAGTTGTATTCTGTACCGTATAGTTGACGACTCGGAATGGGAGGTGTATACCTATTTTGGGGGCATCACAAGAATCATATTACAACATCAAAGGTAATGAAATGTTAACCTTTAATCTTAATCTCTTCATTTGTAGTTTTGATAGAGAAGTGTATATTGGTGGAACATGTGTCATAAGGAGTAACAAGGATGGCTATTAGTGGACTTAAACATTAATAATCATGTACAAGTGGAATCATAATCTTACAATTATGAACTAAGGAAGAACACATAAAAATTGATCATATGTTGTTGATGGACAAGTTTAAAACCATCATATTTAGGCTTAGATGATATATATTTGTGTAGTATAATGGATGTATGGACAATGGAATGAATCCATTTTGAACAAAGTAAAAATCTTAAGTAACGAAGTTATAACAAAATTTACGAGATTAAATGATAATCGTAGAAATCGTGAAATTCTCAGAATGAAAGTCAAAAGTCACCGTTTAACTCGAAAACCTTAGTTTTTGATGGCGTATCGTAGAACTTTGCATTTAAGAGTTGCGGATTCAAGAATGGTCGAATTCTGACTTAAAATGAAGAAACTAGTTATGAACGTTCACGAACGTTTAACGAACGTGTAATAAGAAATTTAAATAGTGAATTTAATGTTAATGTATTCAAAAACGTAAGATGTCCTAATGAAATCATAGTATACAAGATATGTGAGATAATGGCTTTTGAATGAGTCAATTCCAACTTATAATGATTAAGTTACGAACCCAGAAAGGGTTGGAATTAAAAAACTTTTAAAAAAAATTCAATGGCTCAGGGTCGGCACCGCAGTGCCACCCAAGCCTATAAACATGGCGCTACAACGCCATGCCCGGATCCCAGACACTGATGAGTCGTGCTGCAGCACGACATATAAGAAGGAAACTGGCACCGCAACGCCAGTACTGGCAAGAGGCAGAGAAAAATTAAATTGAATATAAAGAAAGGGAAGTTGATTGAAAGTTAATTATGACCTTAATTAAACTTAAAGTAACATCATAAAGGATGATTAAAACCTTATGATTAACAATTAAAAGTTAAAGAAAGGTTACAAAAACGTAAACACGAAGTAAGTTTAGTAATACGAAAATCGTACGCACGTTGAATGAATGGTTGAGTTTACTTGAAATATAATTACATAAGCATTGAATGGATAAGATTACTTATAACATTAACATGTTATAAAGCCGTAATGAACATTAACTAACCTAATGAATGTTAGTTAAGCAAATGGATAATTAAGACCGAGAAGAAGGAGAAAATAGGTTAATGACGTACAATAATTATTGATAGTTTATGTCCTAATGTGGTATGTTATGTAATTATGTGATGTAGAATCTATAAAGACTCAAAAGAGAAGTGAATTAATAGTAGAAGACACTAAAGGTAAGTGTTCTAAACCCTTGTCTATGTTTATTATAGACAAACTTTATGATTCATGTATCTTACGCATGAATTGATGTACAAAGAAGTCGAAGCCAATTCCTTCGGCTAGACTTAATGTATTTTGTGAATTTCATTATAATCTATCAAAATATTATTGATATTGCTATCTTATGCCAACTATTTGGTATGGATTTAAAGAAAGACTGAGTATGAATAAATAAATGTTTTTTTCGTCAATCGACAGGCACGTGAGGTTGTCAAAACTTAAGCGTAGATACGTTTAATGAAGTAGTGTTGTACAACATAGAGTACTATAGGATGATCACCTAGACGTGATCGTAAGAAATGTCAGACATACGGACTTAGTGTCGGGTTATCCTTTTTAAAGAAAGAATGAAATGCTCAAGGTCTTGGACTAAAGTCAAGGTTTAACAGAAGTTGTTCATCGTTAAACATTTTTAAAGAAAAGAGAAGTGCTATTTTGAATTATCTATAATACTTCATAACTATTGATCCAGTTATAGAAGATATATATTCATATGATTCAAATATATTGCTTAAATGAAATTGTTATACATGCGGAGCTAGTTATGATCACCCTTACTTGAACTATATGAATACAGCTAAGAATGAACGAATCGAATGATCCATTAAGGATAAAGGGAAGGCTAAGGCGGACAAGTAATTTTCTTTGTAATATCATATTATGAATTTTTTATTTATTTGATACTATGACGAAGAACATATGTAATGGTTACAAAGAACTTGGGAAGGGAAATATTATTTTATAATATATAGAAGACATATTCACTCTTTTAAGGTATTTCAATTGAATGTATGTGTGATCAATAGTACCGTATAGCACCATCTATCGGGTTGGAAGATACCCAGATTTAGGGGCTTCACATATACCACTTATCAGTTTCAATAAAGAAGTTGAGCCTGTCACCTTCCAGGCCCTTGAGGTGAGCAACACTCACTATCATCCCATTGGGGCTTCACCTCTGAAACCATGAGTTTCTGCCGAGGTAATGTCGGTAAGTCAAGAGATGATATCCTTGGGTTTTCAACTTGGACAAGGGTTAGGAAAGAATCAACAAGGAATTAAATGCCCAATTCAAGTTCACAGCCAATTAGGGACATCTGGACTAGGCTACTCCTTTGGGTCAGTCATAGGAACCCTCACAAGCATAAATTGGTTCCTTCAACTACAAGACTTTTGCCTAAACCAACTGGTGATAATCATGTACGACCCTTATTAAAGGTTCCTTCCCCTGTGTTAGCCATGCTATTTCCTAAGCTGATACCAGTTAACGGAAAAGAAGTCTTGATTCCAGACCTGAAGGTGGATGAAAGGAATCAAAGGCGTAAATAAGACATCAAGAGGTGGTTATCAATGATGTATTTCTTGGCACATACCGAGGGTATGAACAAGGATATCTTAGATGACGACTGTCCAGACATCATGGTTATTATTCAGGGGAAGGAGGATGATAACAACCCCTTAATCACAGCTGTCCACTAGGACTTGACCCTTGGCAACTGGAGTAGCACTCCTTGTATTTGCTGACAAGGGTAAAAAGGGCAGAAACTTCATCTGCCATATATATAGCAATAACTACTTACTTTTGTTTCATAATATTAGCAGTTTCTTTTGTCATTTTATGTTAACACTTTGTATGATTGAACAGTTTCATATACTAAGTGAAAGCATTTTGTTTCAAGACTCTAAAGTTAGATATGCTTAAACTTGCTGATGAGGTTCCTATTCTTCACGAGGACTGCAACTGTAACGCCCCAAAATCCTGTCTATCTCCACACCCGAATTCCGTGCATCAGGAGTACATCATCTTCCAAACATACATTATTATATAGTGAAATATAACAACATACATTCTTAAATCCCACGTTCTAAAACCTTATAACCTCTTTCATTATAAATAATGATAAATACATTATTCATTCCATCTTACAAGAGTGACTTTTATCCACCACCAAGGATACATAACAGTTCATTAAACTAATCAATAGTTCAATTAATTTATTCTACATTACAATTCTTCGTTTTCTCTTCACGCTCATTCATATACGGAATGGCACTTCACCTAGATATCGGTCAGATTGATCTTTACGGGATCCTTAAGTTCTTTCTAACATCGTTCGCTGAAAAATGTTTTTTATTTAAAGCAAGTGTGAGCATTCAATTGCCCAGCAAGTCATAGCAGTTGAATAAATAACTTCAAGAATTCAAACATTCTTTTAAGACTTCCATAATTGAACAAAGTTTACGAAGCAGCTGGAATAATCTCGATTCCTATCATCTTAAAACATTAGTCACATACTCTTTGAAATACTTTCATTCTTCTACCTTTTTCCATATATATCATGTCTGGCTAGAATCATTAGCACAGACTTAACAATAACGGTTCATGTATAAACATAACATACTTGTATTAAACAACTCAATCACATAACATTTTTTCTCATAGAAACACCGAAGTCTTCAAATTATGGCACAATTCCTCATACATACTACCACATTGTACATATATCGCACATATGCACATAGAAAAGACTTCTCAAGTTCAACATCTGAGAAGTTTAAGAAACTAGCATTCATGTAATATGAATGAAGTTAGGAAACTTGCCTTACACATAGATACAGCTTACGCTAAACTACTCATTCCAATCCCTATATAACACATAAGGAAAAAACATATACAACAATTAGTCATATACTTGACTTATGCATTGGTTTACTTAACTTTACTTCTTAGGGTTCACGTTCATGTAATCCAAGTTTATGCGACTAACTTTCTTAATCAGTTTATGGCTTCATGACATACGGAGATGTCTTACTCATACGTTCATCATCTTTGATGATTTACATTCTTATCTTCTTCTTATAACTCTTCTAGGACTCAGTACACATCGCGTCTCTACTAGTAGTCCATATGGTTCTCTGAGTGGTTTCCCACAAACAACCAACAAACATGTTCCCGTCTCGTCTACACTGTCTTTCATAGTGAGTTAGATCGGTCCCCAGTTTCATATATACCTCCGCTCTATGAAGGAATTGTTTAGCTCAGCTCCCATACATTCTCAAATCCCAAGTTCTAATACCTTATAACCTCATTCATTACAAATAATGATAATTACATTATTCTTTACATCTTACAAGAGTGACTTTTATCTGCCACCAAGGATACATATTAGTTCATTAAACTAGTCTATAGTTTAATTAAACTATTCTACATCACAAGTCTTCGCTTGATCTTCACGCACATTCACATACTGAATGGCACTTCATCTGGATATCGATTAGCTCGATCTTTATGGGATCCTTAAGATTTTTCTAAAATCGTTCGCTGAAAATATTTTTATTTAAATCAAGAGTGAGCATTCAATTGCACAGCAAGTCATAACAGTTGAATAAACAACTTCAAGAATTTAAACATTCCTTTAAGACTTCCATAACCGAACAAAGGTTATGAAGCAGCTTGAACAATAGGAATAATCTCGATTCCTATCATTTTAAAACATTAATCACATACACTTTGAAATACTTTTATTTTTCTACATTTTCCATAATATTCTATCTGGCTAGAATCATTAGCACATACTTAACAATAACGGTTCCTGTATAAATAGAACATACTTGTATTGAACAGTTCAATCACAGAACAATTCATCTCATTAAAATAGCGAAGTGTTCAAATTGTGGGACAAGGCCTCGTACATACTACCACCTTGTACATATATCACACATATGCATATAAACAAGACTTCTCAAGTTCAACATTTGAGATGTTTAGGAGACTAGCATTCATATAATATGAATGAAGTTATGAAACTTGCCTTACACACAGCTACAGCTTACGTTGAACTGCTCATTCCAATCCCTATATATTATATAAGGAAAATATCACATACACCAATTAGTCATATACTTGACTTATGCATTGGTTTACTTAACTTTACTACTTAAGGTTTGCGTTCTTGTAATTTAAGTTTATGCGACTAACTTTCTTTACTGTTTTACAGCTTCATAACATACGGAGATGTCTTACTTATACGTTCATCATCTTTGATGAGTTACATTCTTATCTTCTTCTTATAACCATACTAGGACTCAGCACACATCGTGTCTCTGCTAGTAGTCCATATGGTACTCTTAGTGGTTTCCCACAAACAACCAACAAACAAGTTCTCGTCTCGTCTACACTATCTTTAATAGTGAGTTAGATCGGTTTCCAGTTTTGTATATACCTCCGCTCTTAGAAGGAATTATTTATCCCAGCTCTCCCATATGTCAACCATCAAAGATCACGATTATACTACAACCTAACTTTATCTTAACCTATCCAAACCATTAAACTAAAATGTTTGTTAAGCCAATTTCTTGTTCCTTATGGCTTTCTGGCAACTAAGTGTCATACCTCAGGATTCATTCCTTATCGTCTAAGTCATACACTCTTTTGTATACTATCATTCAATGTCAATACTATGAGGTCATAGCGTTAAACATTTAATATTAACTTATTCATATCTTACAATGTCTGGTTCATTCAACATGGAACGTTATCCAAGTTATAACTACTAACTCGGCTTCTTAACATTATATGCTATTATCTTTAATTCTGTTTCTTCCTTCTTCATTACCTTACGATAAAACCATACACAGAGTTTAGGTTCTGTCCGTTTAATATTCGCTTACACTCAACCCTCACGTCGGCTAAAGTGTTTAACGCTTACTTCATTCTAACATTCTCTTTCCGACTCACCCTCAGATTTTCATTAATCTCATTACCATTCGTTACGGATTTCCTAAATAAATCATATCTTACTTACTACCTTCATCAACGTCTAAGGCATACAACCATTGTACACTTAGAACGTTCGTCCAACGTGAATATGATTCACAAGGATCGTTTACGTATTCGACGTTTACGTTTCCCGTCTCTAAATCTCTCATTCAACCTTTACTCGAGGTTTTAATCACTTTCAATTGTTATCCATCCCATGAACCCCATGTTCATTATTATTTCTTAATGTCGAAGACATATGTTTCGTTGTATGCTAAGACCGATCATTCATCGCAACTGCATTGCGTTCACAGCGTCTATACGCTTTACACATAACTCTCATCATAACCTTGAAATGCTATACATTATCCTCGTCCCTCAAATTCTAAGGAATCACAATCATAGCAATCCCCCATGTTCTCTTTATCGCGACTACGGTCCCCGGATATCGGTTATGTAATCTAGCATTTTCTTTCTTTGTCTTTTAATCATGTTAAATCTTTTCGTTCAACCTTTTCTAAAGATTTAAATCACTTGTTTAAGTGTTAGTTTAGGTGAACTATATGTTCATATTTCTTTCTTGCACATCCCCCCGTAATTGAGCACTTAAAAGCTCATTACTAGGTCTTGCCCTGCATCGGCGTTGCGGTGCCGATTCCCTTCCTTCCTCTCGCGCTGCGACGCTAGCCTTCAACAATTACCTCCTTGGCTTTGGCATGAAATGCGTACGAGTCCTTCACTAACTCTCGCGTTGTGGTGCCGATTAATCAGATATGGAATCCCAGTCATACCGCCTCCCAAGCATAGTTGGCCTCATGCGTGCAAGCATGGATCCTAAAAAATTTTGTAAGTCTTGAATCAAGTTTGAGACGCGTATTTTGAAATCCCATAACTTATTCGTTATAACTCAGAACAAGGTCGTTCTAAAGCCATTATCTTCCTTATCTTACGTACCTCAACTTCCCCTGAACAAAAATTCATTCTGAATCCGTTAACATGCCATTCAATTGACATAAATTTTGTTACTCGTTCGTTTTATGTTATTAACGTACTTCGTCCGTTCGTCTGTAATTCAGTCATCCAAACTCAGAACTCGTTCCTTCTTGACTCCATGACTCACGTTTTCTACGTTTTCTTACATTCTTATGAAATCCTAAACCTTCGGGTTCATTTACATACTATTTATTTCTCGCTCGTCTTTTACAAAAATTTTGCCATAACTTCGTTATAGCTAAGTTTAATCCGTTCTTCATGAACGTTTCTACTGTTCCTAACTAAGCAATAAGAAACTAACTTATACGCGATGGTTTTAAACTTGTCCATCAACAATAATTATACTATGATGGTTTTAAATTTGTCCATCAACAACATTCTTCGTGTTCTTCCCGTTCTTCATTTTTAATCGATATTTTCAGAACGATTTCACTTTTCCTTAGAATTTGATGTTATAAAACACCATTCCTTACTAATATCACCGAATTGTTCATATGATTCATTCGGATCATTCAAATTCATTACAAATCTTATACTTCGTTAAGAAATTTATAAATTAAACTTCTAATTCTTATTTCTTTGATTACTCATGATTTCAATCATATGAAACCATTCTTAACATCTAATACTTCTTATTCTCATTAAGCTATGTTTTAAACATATAAAACTTAAAGAAAATTTACTTAGGGTTAGGTTTTGGATTACCTCTCTTCTTTAATCTTCCTCCGTTGGACAAAGCGTGCACTCGGGCTAGCTTTTCTTCTTCTTCTTACTTTTCATCCGAACTCTTTCTCTCTCTCAAGTGTGGGATAATTTTTCATTAACCACAAATGAGCTTAAGCTATCCTTTTATAGATTTTCAAGGCTAGGGGCATTTTGGTCATTTGGCCAAACTGCCTTACTATTCACACCTACTTACTATTCCACTTCCTTACTATTCACAAAGCTTCCCTTGGAAGCTTTGTGCTTTCATCTTGTGGAATTCGTCCGACAGTTTTTAAAACTACGATTCTCGGAATCCAAATATTTTTGGATATTTCATCTTTTCTCTACAGTCTAACTTTTACGCATTCTTCGGAACTCCAAAAAATTGAAAACCATTTTTTGACGTTAAGTGTTTTCCTTCACGTTTTCCCCTAACGTAGCTAAACGAATGAAAAGTACATAATAATACTTTTCGTCATTTTTATTTCGTCCGATTTCTGCATGTTTTTCGAAAAAAACTTTATCGGTTTACTTAACTTTTCACGATATATTATTGTCGAATCTTTCGACGAAATGTCATTTCGACATACCAAACTCTCGGAAAGGCTTATGTTATTCAAACCCTAACCCTTAGGTTTCGTCGGGTGAATAATGCATATTTTGTCTTTTTCTGTGAAAAAATTTTTGTTCCCAGAAAAATTTTGTTATCGTCTTGAAAATTCTTACTCATTCAGTCTAGCTCGTAGCCAGAATCCTCCCGTATTATAATTATCAAAGGTTCTAGAACGATTAATAAACATATAGCACAAAAGAATATTAATAAAAATTCATTTTATTAATACCTAATTCTTTAAACTTAAATTCTGGACAAACTGAATTTCCGGGTAGTCACATTCTTCCATCCTTATAAAAATTTCGTGCTCAGAATTTCTTAAAACCAAACCCTTACCCAGGTCCTTTAATAACCCTATATTTTCTATATAAATAAATGAGAAATTTTGAATATATTTTTTTTTTATTTTAAAGAAGGGAATATGTGCCAAGTAATGTGTATGTATATATGTGATAAATAAAATTTATTTATTACATGAATAATTTCAAATAATTTTATTTTAGAATTATTGATCATTATAAAGTATATTCTTATAATAATTAATTTTATAGTAGAAATGTCCTTATTATTTATTTTCTATGAAAATATGATTTTTACATCATTTAAATAATATATGAAATGATTATTTGAATTATTATAATGACTATTTTATTATATGAATTTTATTTAAGATTATTAAGTTAATTATTTTAACTTAATAATGTTATATATGAAAGATAAATCAGATATGGAATCCAAACGATGGATGCTAACAACTATCAGTGGCCCACGGCAATAATGACACAACCTATAGTCGTTGGAGTGTTAAAGGTAGATGGAGTGACGGCAATAACAATACAGATTTCAGCACTCTCTAAGAAGTTCGACGTTTGGTCAGGGGGACATACACAACAAGTTGCAATAATTTGTGAGTTGTGCGCGGGTGAACATTCGACGGATCAATGCGCAATTAACCCAAAGTCATTACAATTCATGAGTAGCTACAACAGAATTCCTCAGAATGCATATAATCAGGGGAATAGGAATCATCCGAATTTGTCATGGAATAATAATCAGAATCAGCAAGCTCCACGACCATCGTATCCACCAGGATTTCAAAATCAACAACAACCAGTTCAACGTCAAGAGAGGAATTCAGATTTAGAGGAAATGCTATCAAAGTATATAATGAGCAATGAGGTAGCGATGAAAAACCAAGCAATGGCCATCAAGAATTTGGAAAATCAGATGGGACAAATTGCCTTAGCTTTAAATAATAGGCCTCAAGGAACGTTACCAAGCAATACAGAAAATAATCCAAAGGGAAATCGTGAACAGTGCAATGAAATCACGCTCAAGAGTGGTAAGGAGTTGGGATATAATCTTGATGAGAAAGCCAATACAAGAGATGAATTTGGAAACGCACGGAATGACTTAAACACAAAATCTATAGAGAAAGGGGTGATAAAAATAAAGGAAGATAAACAAATTTTAGTTACACCACCTGTGCCCTTTCCTCAAAGGCCAGAAAGTGACAAGATGAAGAACCAGTTTTTGAGGTTTATAGATATATTCAAACAATTACATATCAATATTCCATTTTCCAAACCACTTGAGCAGATGTCGAGTTACATTAAGTTCATGAAAGACATACTGTCGAAGAAATGCAAGCTCCATGATTTCAAAATAGTGGCATTAACCGAAGAATGCAGTGTAATATTGCAGAAAAAGCTTCCTCCTAAATTAAAAGATCCGGGGAGTTTCACAATTTTGTGTGCAATTGGAAATCAAGATGTTGGGAGAGCGTTTTGCAATCTAGGATCGAGTATTAATCTTATGCCACTATCCATTTACCGAAAGCTGGGGTTAAAGGAAGTAAAACCAACCAACATTAGTCTACAGCTTGCAGATAGATCATTAACATACACATTAGGAATAGTTGAAGACGTATTGGTGAAGGTTGATTCTTTGATTTTTTCGGCTGATTTCGTGGTACTAGATTTTGAGGAAGACAAGAGCATCCCTATCATCTTGGGATGACCATTCATGGCAACTGGACGAACACTGATTGACGTGTCTAACGGAGAACTAATAATGAAAGTGTTTGATCAGGTGGTAAAGGTGAAGGTGTTTAAAGAAATCCCAATCCCGACTGATAACGAAGAGTGTGAATGGATCGAGAAATCTACACGTCTCAAGTTCCGGGATTGCAAAGAGGATAGTTGTCTTAGGTCGTTAATTGAGGATAGAATTTCAAATTCATCACCCAACATTCAAGTGATTGGACACGCATTACAACAGTGTTGGTGTTATGCGACAAATCAAAATCATGTCGCGGATAGCCCAACCAAATCGGGATGAAACAGGGAGTAGTCAGGCTGAACGACTTAAAATCAAGCGCTAATTGGGAGGCAAACCAATCGTTTACTTTTTATTGATTTTTGTACTATTTATATTATAGCTTAGAATAATAGTTAGGAATTACTAATTTCATTAGGTCGTTATTTCTATGATTCTTGAAAATCTCTCAATCATGCTCAAATTGATCAACAATATACTCACGTATGTGTTTTATGATTTGCAGGATGTTTAAATAGTGAGTAATAGTAGCAACATGCAAGAAAAGAAGAGAACAGAGCTCACTTTGCAATGCCAAATTCGAAGTCACAAATTCGAACTCAGGGGACTAGCTTCACGGGCTGCTATTTTAACATGTACTTCCGTTGGCGGGGGTCCTTGAACGTGGGCAATCAATTCGGTAGTTACGCTTTCTCCTTCTTCTTCCCAACTACACACCACAATCCCACTTCCGTATTCTACTCTCCTTATTCATCCATTACAACTACAACCCCCATCCATTACACCCACTTCACTACTACATCAATTACACCCACTTCACCACTACATCCATTACACCCACTTCACCACTACTCCATTACTCCACAATTTCCACAACTCTATTACTTCACTTCATCATTTATATATAGTCACACCCTCACAACCCTAAGTCGTCACAAACTTTCATCAACATCTCACAAAGGCTACGAATTAGGGCTTCCATAGAGGTCAGTATAGAGAAATTTAGAGTGAGTACTTTGTGTTCCAAATCCTCACCTCTAAGTACCATAATAGATCAAAGTTTCAATTTGGGGAGGATAAACCACTGTGCACACCAAGTGTTCGACAGATTGGGTGAACCAAGTTTGGGGGGAGATATTGTATCAAAAGCATCTGGAATTCAATGGCATCTCAACCAACATCGAAACGACAATGCGGAGAGAGTTCAAGGCCAACACCACCATCATGAACCTTCGACCATCGCAAGTTCAAAAGTGTCGTCGCCGCCGACCGGTACGACTACATGGTGACAAAGGCTCTTACACCGGAACGGGGGTTGGCACCGGATACTCACGATGGTGAAATGATGCAACAAATTTATCAGAAAGGGTGGGTCAAGTTCACTAAGGAGCCCGAGCCCACCGCTGTTAATGTGGTTAAGGAGTTCAATGCTAACACCGACGACAAGACACCTTTCAATGCTTTTGTGCGGGGTCGAATGGTCCCGTTCAGTGCCAATGCCATCAACACGTATTATCAGTTGCGGGTGGCTAGACAGTGTCAATATGCTCATTTGAGGATTTTGACCTTGACTTTGAGGAGGTTGTCAAAGAAGTGACCAAGCCGGGAACAACATGGATAAAGGGTCGAAAAGGATGCACGGTGTTTCATAGCAAAGATCTCAGTCGGTATGGGAAAATTTGGTACGCCTTCTTATGTGAGAAACTGTTGCCATCCACGCACACCTCGGACGTGACCAAAGAGAAGGCACTACTCCTATATGCTAGTGTGCAAGACTTCATCATCGACATCAGGGACATAATAAGTTTTTCTATTCGCCGATGTCTACGGACAATTTTTTGGGCGGCTTGCCACACCCATCCTCATTTGTGGGTTGTGTCGTCAAGCAGAAGTTTGATGGTCAGATGATGAGTCCACTCAGATACCGTTGTAGCTACTAGACAACAGAATGATTGCACTGTATTTAGTGTGGGCCGGGGCTGAATCTCATCCTAGAGGTTTTTGGATTTGTATTTCCATCAGCTTCGGAGGACGAAGCTGATGCTGAAGATACCTTGGATGATGAGGATGAGACTATGGGAGACGAAGGAACTGAGGCACACCCAACGTCCGACGCCATATCTAACCCTCAGGTTCTTGCATTCCAACAACAAATGGAGGAGCACAACAAGGAAGCTCGACGGGAGATGAGGCCGCTCGTTGCGAGACAAGACCACATGTTTGATGCAATGAACATGTCATTCGCATCTTTGAGTACGACACTCCAGAGTTTTAATCCAGCTGCACAATTTCCAAATCAGCAACCCATGACCATGCCAAGGTTTCCCCTTACCGACTCCGAGGGAGATAATCAAAAACCACCACCCTAGACTTAGGAACTTACAAGGAAGTCCTCACTCATTTTATTGCTATATCCATACAATGAGGAAATTGTTGTTATTAAGTTTGGGGGAGTTAGTTTTATTTTGCATTTTTTTATGCATAATGTCTTTATTTAGTATTGCATTTTAGTTTGCATATTAGTGTTAGCATTTATGTAATCATAGAGTGCATAGTAGTTTAGGTGCATAGTTAGTTTAATTACGTTGTTTTATGTTTGCATTCATGTTAAGTATATATAAAAAAAATAAAAAATTAGTTAACTATTGTGTTCATTGTGCATATGTCCAGCAATCTTTGTAGTCATGTTTATTATGGCCAATGATGAAATTGAGATTAAGTAGACAAATACAGTACTGATTGTTAGAATTGTGATGTAGTTTTGAATTATGACTCAAATTTTGTGTGTGTTTGAAACTGGTATAAAAAGGGTAGCACGTTAATAACTTTTGTGTTGACTGATTGGTTTAAATTAATACATAAATAGTTTCTAAAGGATAATGCAAGTATAAATAAGAGAATGACAAGAATAGGTGGTGAAAACAACAAATTAGGCAAGAACCTAAGTTTGGGGGAAAG
This sequence comes from Panax quinquefolius, assembly GCA_020205615.1. Lineage (NCBI taxonomy): Eukaryota > Viridiplantae > Streptophyta > Magnoliopsida > Apiales > Araliaceae > Panax > Panax quinquefolius. Next base: position 84,301,004 of record CM035169.1, on the reverse strand, counting down.
AATAGGGTATATAAGCTTCAGGAAAAAAATAAATTAAAAGCTAGTTGAGTCTAGTGGTGGGTTGAGGAGAAATACTCCCCATAAACACAAGCGTGAGATGGAGCGTAAAACGCACTCACCAACCATCTATCTAAAAAGAGAAAAAATAAAAAAATAATAAAAGAGAAGACGGGAAATAATGGCAAAGAGCCCCGGTCAACGAAAAAAATAGAGCATGAATACCCTATTCGGACCCCTAATCTTGGTAATTGTTTGATTTGAGTTGGAACTTGTTTGTTTTTTTTTGAAATTTTCGATTTTATTCTGTATGAATCCTAATAAGAGATTGGTTATGTGTTGAATTTGAATTTGGATCAGTTAGCATAAATGTTGACCACATACACATGATATTAGTGATGATACATATAAGATTCGAGGAATTGATAAGAAGTTATTGATTGGTTTTAATATGAAGTGAGGTAATGTTTGCTTGATTTTTCTGGGGTCGGATGACTAAATTTGATTCTTTGATACTGTTGGATTCGTAATCATTTAGTTAGATACATTACATATCATTGCATTGCATAGCATGTAGTTTGTTTTGTGCTCGAGGACTAGCACGGTTTAAGTTTGGGGGATTTTGATAAGTGGATTTTATATCCATGAATCGATGTCCATTTCAAGCTTAATCGTTGTTACTCTCGTGTTTTCATGTTTGTTTCTACTCGTTTCGTGTTCTTTTATGTGAAAGGTGGTTGTTGTGGCAAGTAGTGAAGAAAGGAGGTCATTTGGAGCATTTTTGGAAGCAAACATGAAGCAAGCAAAATCAGTTGACATTGGCGGGCCTATTTGGCTTGTATACCTCCACCGGGCTGGGGTCCCGATCGACTCTCTCTTGTCTTTATTCGAACTCTCATTAGAGGATAGACTTGAGGACTTGGCATGGCATATGGACTCTATTTGTGGAGGGATTTCGGCCAGAACTCTATGTTAGATATATATTGCTCTGCAAACAACGAATTGATCATCATGCAAAGCAACTAACGAAGATTAATCACAGATTTTGATAGCGAGCAACAAAGTGGAGATTTTGAAGAACAATCATATTAATTGTGGATTGAGATTAAAGTTAAGGGTGTTCTGCGTTATTCTTCTACTTTAGTTTATTTCTGTAATTAAGAAGATGATATCTTTGATTTATTTAGTTTTTATTTCATTCGTTATGAACTAATTACTTTTTAGGCTTAAGACAGATCTTTAAGTGGAACGATGGTTATATAAACTTTGATTTCAGTTTAATAAGCTATTATCCGGTTTATCTATATTAATTTGAGCATGAATTTATGAATTACCTGATCAACCATTCTTTCTGGACTTGTATGAACTCGAGAGATGAAATACAGTCTAGACTTAATTAATATAGTGTGTGTTCTAGATTTATGTGAATGAACAGAATCTTGATGAATGTTAGGGTAGAGATATGCTTGACATCGCATGTAATCAGATAGAGAACTTGAACTTCAACCTTCTTTAAATGTAATTCACATAGAGATATAGTGAGTTAGTTAATTGAGGTGTTTAATGTAATTCTATCTTAACTGTGGATTTGGGTTAATACGGGATTAGTGCATCGAGACGTGGCTAGTTCTACATATGTGTTCTTGATTAATAAACTGGGATAGTGAATTAAATTGGAATAAAGGTGTAGTAATCTGAGTGATGCTTAGTGTAGACACTCGAAATTTTCTTTTCCTGTTACTGACTATGCAGGAGGACAAAAACATCTTTTTCACACTCTAGAGATAACCCTGGAGGACCACAACATCAATTCCAACCCCCGGAGATAGCCTCGGGAGATCTAGTTTCCAACCCCGGAGATAACCCCGGGAAATCAGGTTCCAACCCCGGAGATAACCTTGGGAAAGTCAGTTTCAACCCCGGAGATAGCCCCGGGGGATCAAGTTCAAAGCCTGGAGATAGCCCCAGGAGGTCAAGCCAACCTCAGAGATAACCCTAAGGACAGTCAGAGTCAACAGCAGGCCAACTTCAGAGATAACCCTGAGAAAAGACTGCTACAATTGTGAGAAAACTGGGGATAACCCCAGGAGGGGAAAAATAGTCATTTGGCCAACTCAATTTCAACTCACATCAAATCAACTCATGTCAACTCAAAATACTTCAATAGAAGTCCCACAAGAACCATATTTTAACTTTCGAGTGCAAACTATACAAAACGGCTCAACGGACTACCTGATGAAAACTCGGAAATGCCATTTCGGTCATGGACCCCTCTTCCTGGAATCAAAAATGGGCAAATCCTATATCATTGTGTATCTCTTGGAAAGAGCTTTCCGAAATGATATGGCACGCTTCCATCGGACTCTCGGATTGAAAGTTATGAATGACTGTTGAACAAATACGTTGTCCGAATGTACGATTTCTTCGACATTTGGCGGGACCACACCTGCCTTGGGCACCTCGGCGGCCAGCAGTACACTGCTACATTAGGTGCCACAGGGAAACCTGCGGCTCCCCCCCTCTATAAATAGAGGGCTTGGGGTGGCCATTTTGTAAGAGAAAACGGCGAGGAAGCCCTGCCCAATTTGCTCTGTACTCACCCCATACTGAGTGCTTTATCATTTTAAACACCTGTGAGCTCATATATTGTTACTTTTGTACCTACAAAAGCTAGTGTTTATCCACTTTAAAGATATAGAAGTCTTCTTTGGCAGCCCACTGTAAGCCTTCTCACACACTTTAAAGCCTTTCTCTTCATCTTTGCACACACCCTTCTTCACGTTGAGAGTTGTGTTGCGTGCGTTTGCCCAGACATCGGTCCATGGTTTTATTTCAGTTTGTATATACATATATATTTATATATATGTACTAACATTATCGAGTTATGCCTCGATTGAGCCTGAGACTTGATGCAAGCGCGTTTATTTGTTTATATATATATATATATATATATATATATATATATATATATGAACTTTGTGTCAAACTTTGTTCGATGAGCCTGACTTTTGCCCGAGCATTTATCGCTTTAATATATATATATATATATATATATATATATATATATATATATATATATATTAACTGTGTGTATATATATATATATATGAGCTGCTGTCAAACTCGCTTCGATGAGCACTGGATTTTACATTCGATGCGTTTACTCGCTTTTATATATATATACTTATATATATGAACATTGTCGAACTTCGATTCGATGAGCACAGAATTTTACATCCGGTATGCGTTTATTGTTTATATATATATATATACATATATATATTTTGTTCCACCTGGAGTTTACTTCGTGGTGGTTGATCACTTTTACATGTTCCTTTATGTTTCGACCTGCCTGGAGTTTACTTTGTGGCAGTTGATTTCTTTGTACAGCTTTATTTACATTTCGTCCTGCCTGGAGTTTCCTCTGTGGCGGTTGATAGCTTTTACAGCTTTATTTACATTTTTCTGATCCCCCATGGAGATGTTTCGTGGTTGGTGATCATGTCTGTATATATATATATTTACAGCTTTTATATATATACCTGCTTACTGCTTTCATACAAATTGCGGTATCATGTGAGCCTAGGAATCATGTGATCACAGATTCAGCCTATTGGACCTAGTTTCAGTTCCCGTGATGGACATTTTCAGCTGTAAGTAGCTTGTAAATTATTCTGCGGTGTCTGAATTTCCTCAGATCTAGAGTCGGCATTATTTTGTATATTATTTTCGTACGAATGCCTTGCATCTATAAAATAAAATCAATCAAGCCGAACACTTAATAAAATGGGAATGTAAAATGTCTCAATTACTATTGAGCATCAGGGTTTGAAAAAACCTTTTTTTATAAAACCTCATTGCTATATCTTGCTAAAAACAGAATTTTTACATAAATTCAAACCCTGTGTATATAGGTGCGAACGAGGCCTCGCACTACTTCCAAATAACAGCACATTGACCCACACACACACACACAATCAGATAATAGTTTCTTAAAAAGAGGCGGTCACCGTGTTAACACGGATGTCGGGGGGTGCCTAACACCTTCCCTCCGCATAATCAAGTCCCCGGACCCTAATGAATCTCGGCTTCACCAACCTGTTTAACAATGTCACATCACTGGGTCAATGTGCAAACCTTTTCTCGGTTGTGTTGGTACAACCATTTAAAAAACCAACTGGCGACTCTTAACAGTCCATCGTCGACATTATACATGTCCGACCTTTTTCACTTGTTTTTTCAAACAAATCTCACCTAAAATGAGAACACCAAAGAACAAGTAACGGAAAGGGACATTTAAAAATCCCGACGTCGACAGGTGGCGACTCTGTTGGGGACACCAGTAAGAGGACTTAAGCCGCAATTACAATCTTTTTAAAACTGTTATCTGCTTATGTGTGGATGTTGCATTTACATTTAGTATGAATGTGTACGAAAGCATTTTTTTATTGCACTTAGTGCCTCGCACCATAACTGCTTGTGATATTAGTGTTTCGCACATGTCATCATTTTCATACTGTGAGATGCGATGTATGTGATTGTATGTTGTGTGGTCCCTCCACCAGGAGGCTATCCCGTCGGTGTTTGATTACTGGACTCATGGGAAGACTAATTCCCCGAGGCTCAGGAAAGGCACCACCCAAATTCGCTCCAGTTGAAAGACCAGATTAAATTCCCGTTGAGTAAATTGCGATGATTTGGGAACCTTCATGCCAAAAAGCCGCGAGAGTAACTTAAGATAGGTCAGCCTCTGATAAACCCAAAACGGAGGAAAGTCTCTTCATACTTTCTCATTTCAATTACTTGTAAACACATTTACTTGTAATTTCATTCCATATCTATCTCCATGTAATGAGAAATATAAAGAAATGTGTACACATACAAATTGACATGCTACAAACAGCTGACATCCGTTTTGCAGGATAAAATTCCTAAAATGGACACATTACATAGAATGTTATTATACACACATTCCCTAAAGACTAAACTATACAAGTCTTTCGCAGGGAAGCAATCGGTCCCGTGACCCATTTAAAGTCCAAGAAGGCACTGATCCCATCGTCAGGCATGGCTACACTGGGCCAGCCTGATCCTACTCCTATTTTCTGAGAGGAGTTTGAAGGATTAAGGAATCAGATAGCAGAATTGGTTGTATTTATAAAAGATCAAATTAAAAATATTCAAGGCCAGACAATGCCTACTCAACCAGAGTCCTTCACACTAGGGGGCAGTCGGGGTATTGGTAAAAATATGGAAACCCAGATACCTAAACCTCATTCCAATAAAGAAATCACAAATCTCAGGGATGATCGAGAAACTGGGGATATAAGAAAGAAAGTCTAACAAATGGAGGAGACCATCCGGTCAATTAAAGGGACTTGAAATTATGGGAGTGTCACCAATTAAGATCTCTACATATTCCCAGGAGCTCGATACCCTACCTGTAACGACCGAGAAATTTGGATCTTATTGTAAAATAATTTTATTAAATTAAATAATAATAAAATCATATTCTATGTGTTATCAAGGTGGTTGTCATTGTATAACCTATTTATGTTAGAGTGTCGTAGTATTTGAGCTACGTGGATGAATTAAAGTGTTTGAATTTCCAAGACTAAAATAAAAGTTTTCCAAAAAATTTTCCAAAAAACACATCGGTATTTGCTCGAGATATATTTTTGAGTTTCCGAGAAATACGTAATGATGGAATAACAAGATAAGATGGATTATGTAATAAAAATCTAGTTATGGAAAAAGTAATAATTAAGCCATGGACTTAATTTATAAACTTTAAGTAAAAGCGAAGTAGTAATGAATAAGTAATAATTGTATGATACTTAAGTATTGTACAAGTGAATGAAAAACGCAGTATAATACTGAGTATTATACGAGTTGGTATATAAGGATGAAATATCGTATATAAATTCTATATGAATTGAATACAAAAATAATACATAAACTATATGTATATGTATTAAGAAATGTTAATGGACTTGGAAGATTAGTTAACAATTATATACAAGTCCAACTGAATTAAAGGGAGAGGCCCAATCATTAATGAATGAACAAACTAGTGTTTATTAATGCAAAGCCCAAAGATTGATTTAATGTAAGCCCAAACTAGAATCTATGAGTGGTATGACCCATGGGGCAAACCATATCAATATGGTTAATATGTGGTGATCAAGTTAAGAGTAATGGCCAAGACTTAAAAGTAATGACAAAGTATTAAGAGTAATGACCAAGTTAAATGAGTAATGACCAAGTATAGGATAAGAGTTGTGCTAGCCAAGTAATGAATAGTAAGGGGGTTGCTTAAGGAGGTGGGTGGTTTAATGACTAATCTACCCTAGCTTTGCAAATTCTATAAATAGAGAAGGCTTACAAGCCATTTGTTAGTTGTTCAAATAATCCAACATTTCAAAAGTGCTTAAGTGTTAGAGAGAATAAGCTACAATAAGTCATTTCCATAAGTAAGAAGAAGAAGCAAGCTACCTTACCAAGACTACAAAAAGTAAGACTTCTTCTCCATTATCTTCTATCTCTACCATGATAGGTGGATAATAAAAGTTTGGATTAAGGAACATGAATAATAAGAAGCAAGAAGAATGTGTAAGTCATGAACTTAAGCCACATAAGTTGGAAATAAGTCATTTGAACTTATAAAAGTTATAAACTTATTATAAGTTAACCTTGAATGTTAAGTATGAAAATATGAACTTGTAATGAGTTTATTAAGAGAAGTGGATTAAGAACTTATATGAATATATGTATCATATATACATAAGTAAAGTTATATGTGAAGAACATGTAAAGTATGATGATTAAGAAACTTTAATTGTCATAAGTCATGAACAATAAAATCTTAAGTAGTTTATAATTTGACAAGTTATAAGCTCATGAAGAATAAGTCCCAAAATCCAACAATGATTGATGTTAGGGATACATTTAGCCTCTAAATATCCAATGAGTATATGAATCACTTAAAAAGGATTTACCATTGTACGGAATCACTTTAAAGGATGAAAAAAGAAAATGGGCTTAATAAGTCACGCCATAGAAATGGAAGGGCTGCTTTTACCACTTAATTTAATGAAGTATAAAAATCCTACTTTGGAGGATGAAATGAATTATACGAATCCAGTAGTAGAAATAAAGTAGGTGATAGTCCAAAACGAGCTCAAATTCCAATGCAAATGAGTGAGTTATGATTTATTTCAATTTTGTATTTTCCTCGATGAACTTAACGAAGAATCAAGTAATCCTGAAAGTCAGATAACTACTTGTCAGTTGATGGACAAATTTAAACCATCGTAAGCTCACGTTAATATGTATAAGATCCCATCGCAAGAGTTGGGAAGTTTCGAGTTATAAGAGGTAGCTAATTTCTTGGTTAGAACCAGAGAATGCACTAGGAATGGATTTTTTAAAAACTAAATTTATGAGTTGACAAAATCTAAATTTCACAAAAGACTCCAATCTAATTGTAGTTAGTAATATATGTATATACCGAACACCAAAAAGAATGTAAGAAAATAATAAACGTGAGTCGTGGACTCAAGAATGAACGTAGTTCTCAGTTCGGATTTAAAGGTATTTAACCAACGAGTCTTTCCGAATATGACCCAGTACTTTCCATTCGTGCTCACATATACTACTATTCGCTGGAGTCGAAAGCTAAAATGTCGAGGAGGCGTTATGTAGTTGTCTCTAAGCAAATTGGTCAAATCGTAGAAACCTCTAAATGATATCATCTCAAGACACACCTTTCTTCATCGCTGAAAGTAGAAGTCATATATTTACGTTGTCATTTAACCTGGTTTTATCAAACGAATCCAGTAAGTATTAAGTCTACATATATAGGTACTCTATATATATGGACTAGGTTCCATTTACGCTGATTTCGTTAAATTTCTGCTATGAGGTTAGTTTTTATATGATGCTATATATAAGAGATCGATCTATATCATATGATAGTCTTATAAACCAGAAGTTAACTTCAAATTTTGTTGAAAGAGTCAATCTAATCGTGCTAAGATTTCCTAACTCCAACTACCGTCATGTCTCATCTATTAATTCAAAGTATGGTAGTGAATAATATCATGCTTATTCACATCTATAATGATCTCATTGTAATCGCACGTAGTGCAATTGATCCTCTCGCCTTCTATTATTTGAACTATCCTCCTATAAACTGGCGTCCTCAAATAATTGTTTCAATATCGCTAAAAACATGAAATGTTCATTTATTGCTTAACCTAATTGTTATCGAAGATCTATGCCATTGGTTCCTCTATTTGCTTAGATTAGTATTGTAATATTAATTATTGAAACTATAGTAATTTCTTGAGTATGAAAGTAATCCAAACCATACGGTAAAAATATCGCGTAGTAAGAAAGTACCACTGCGGATAAAGAATTAGACGAACAAATTTTAATGTCGTATCAATTCAACAATTTACGCGCTATTATCGAAGTATTATGCATAATATAGGGCAAAGGAATTGTCAATCGCCCGTGATATCTCATGTAAATATCAGATAGTTTTCTATAACTAATTAGAAAAATCATAATTCTTGTGGTAGTTCTAGTTTTACAATAACTAAATGATTCCTACTAGTAGTTCGCGATCCTTTTCAGGATTACTACTCTCAAAGCACGTAAATCTGCATATCCCACTAATAAATATTATCGAAGCTATTGTAATACAAGATTGTAATAATAATAATAATAATAATTACTACTACTACTACAACTCCATTATCAATCTTGATAAGAATTTTTACCTTCATCTCCGACATGTAATATTCAAAGATGAAACGTAAAGTATTTACTATCGAGATCGAATATTATTATTCACCTACTTCAATTACTACTATAATAATATCATTATCATTAAGTTACTATAAGAAGCTGGGATAATAATTACTATTCGGGCTAATATAATAATAATATCATAATTATCAGATATTTAATAATTTGTCAGCTAAACTCGTTCAATACTTCATGATAATAATAATATTTCATAAGCACGCCGGCGTAGCGGTATGTTCTAATTATTGGACAAAATAGCAAAGGTACCGTGAGTACAGGTCAACTTTAATGGTTATGCTAATAATTATTAATCGACATGTAATTACCTACTTGGACATAGTACACTGAAATTTTTCTCAGACCATCAAGTTACTAATATTACAGGAGGACAGATTCGCTTCTTTAAGAGAGAACCCCTCAAAGACAATCCAAATCCATACCGGACATTACCTATGCGCAAAGATCAACCCCCTCGTGATCGCTAACTGGGAGTAATCTGCTTAACCCTCTGATCTAACCCCAAGACTGGCAGATAGAATACACATTCCATCACACCTGGAGAAGACCGACATCTCTGAGATAACCCCGAGGTATCTTACCGGGGCCCTCGTATCCCAAGGCAACATCGCCATCTCGGCCCAACACGATGCCACGCCTCGCCTCTACGCAACAATGTCCCACAAGGCTAACCAATCCCGAAAGTGACTACTACGCGGGTAATGGATGAAAGTTGAAGCTTGAAGACCGAGAGGGCATCGTCCCATCTTCAAAGACTTCAGACAAACTCTAATCCCATGCCATCGTGACAACTCTCGACAGCACCATGGTCCAAAATAGGTCCCTAATACCTCAAAACGGATGTCTTGGATTGCACTTCTCAAAATTCGAGTGGACATTACAAAGGCTCGAGTGCACGTGCTTTGAGACGACGATTCAGACCTCGACGTAATCGGCCGACCCGCCCTCCTCCGTACACCATGCATATTTTGCTTATAAATAAGAGGCACTGGGGTGCCGATTTCTAAGAGAAAAGATGGGGAAACCCCGACACCCGCTTCTACACTTTCTCCCATATACAAAGTATTTACCCACTTTTAAACACCTGTGAGCTTATATATAGCCTCTTTTGTACTCCACAAAAGCCCAGGAGTTTACCCACTCTAAAGATATAGAAGCCTTCTTTATCGCTAGCTATAAGCCTTCTCACACACTTTAGAGTCTTTCTCTTTATCTTTGCACACACCCTTCTACACGCCGAGAGTCGTGTTGCTTGCTTTTTTTGCCTTGGACTTCTATCTCGTGGTTTCATTTCTCAGTCAGATATATATATATATATATATATATATATATATATAGATTGACTAACATTATAAAGTTATGCCTCGATCGAGCCTAGACTTGGCCCGAGCGCCATCATCGATTAAAATATATATATATAGTTATATATATCAACTGTGTGTCGGACTTTGTTCGATGAGCCTAGACTTCGGTCTGGTGCGTTTACTCACTTTTATATTATATATATACTTATATATATCAACTATGTGTCGGACTTTGTTCGATGAGCCTGAACTTGGCCTAGTGCGTTTACTATCGCTTTTATATTATATATATACTTATATATATCAACCGTGGGTCGACTTTTGTTCGATGAGCCTAGACTTGATTCTCAATGCGTTTACTTGCTTATATATATATATATATATATATATATATATATATATATATATATATATATATATATATATATATTATATATATGAATCGTGGTCTAACTCTCGCTCGATGAGCCCGGATTTTACATCCGATGCGTTATCGCTTTTATATATATATATATATATATATATATATATATATATATATATCGTCCCCACCGTGAGTTTATTTCGTGGTGGTTGATCGCTTACGACTTTTCTTTACGTTTCAATCCCTCGCCTGAGTTTACTTCACAGATAATAATCAGTATTTACAACTTTATTTATGTTTCGTCCCGCCTGGAGTTTCCTCCATGGCGGTTGATAGCTTTTAACAGCTTTATTTACATTTTTGATCCCCCATGGAGATGTTTCGTGGTTGGTGATCTTGTCTGTATATATATATTTACAGCTTTTATATATATACCTTCTTACTGCTTTCATATAAACTGCAGTATTTTGTGAGTCTAGGAATCATGTGATCACAGATTCATCCCATTGAATCTAGATTCGATTCCCGTGATGGACATTTTCAGCTGTAAGCAGATTGTAAATTATTATGCGATGTCTGAATTTCCTCAGATGGTTTACATACCCACGAGAAAGTCGGCATTATTTTTGTATATTATTTTTGTTCGGATGCCTCGCATCCGTCAAATAAAAATCAATTCAGCCTCTCACTTAATAAAAATGGGAGTGTAAAAGGTCTCAATTCCTATTGAGCATTAGGGTTTGAAAAAACCTCTTTTATAAAACATCATTGCCATATCTTGCTAAAAACTGAATTTTTACATAAATTCAAACCCTGTGTATATAGGTTCGAACGAGGCCTCGTACAACTTTCATATATAAACACATCATTGACACACACACACACACACTCAGATAATAGTTTCTTGAAAAGAGGCGGTCACCGTGGTAACACGGATATCGGGGGGTGCTTAACACCTTCTCCCCGCATAACCAAGTCCCCGGACCCTAAATGAATCTCGGTTTCACCGACCCGTATAATAAAGTCACATCACCGGGTCAATTTGCAAACCTTTTCTCGGTTGTGGTTGGTACAACCATTTAAAAACCAATGGCGACTCTTATCAGCCCTATCGTCGACATCATACATGTCTGACCTTTTCACTTATTTTTCAAACAAATCTCACCTAAAATGAGAACACCAAAGAACAAGTAACTGAAAGGGACACCCAAAAAATCTCGACGTCGACAAAGCGGCGACTCTACTAGGACTCCAAGAAGAGGACTTAAGCCAAGACTACAATCTTTTCAAAACTGATTATATGCTTGTGTGTGTATGTTGCATTTACATTGAATTAATGTGTACGAATGCATGTCTTGTTTGAGCTTAGTGCTTCGCATCATATCTCCGTGTGATGTTAGTGCTTTGCACTATAAACTGCTTATGATATTAGTGCTTCACACATGTCATCATTTTATACTGTGAGACGCGATGTATATGAATGTATGTTGTGTGGTCCCTCCACCAGGAGGCTATCCCATCGGTGTTTGATTACTGGACTCGTGAGAAGACTAATTCTCCGAGGCTCTGGAAAGGCACCACCCAAATTCGCTCCAGTTGAAAGACCCGGATTAACTTCCCGCCTAGTAGATCATGATGATTTGGGAACCTTCATGCCAAAAAGCCACGAGAGTAACCTAAAGATAGGTCACCTCCGATAAACCCAAAACGAAGGAAAGTCTCTTCATGCTCTCATTTCAATTACTTGTAAACACAATTACTTGTAATTTCATTCCATATCTATCTCAATGTAATGAGAAATATGAAGCAATATGTCCATATACATACTACAAACAAATGACACCCGCTTTTGCGGATAAAATTCTAAAATGGACACATCACATAGCATGTCATTATACACCTTCCTAAGGACTAAACTATGCCGCCTTTCGTAGGGAATCAATCGGACCTACTACCCGGCCAAAAGTCCAAAAGGCAACAACGAGCCTACAAATAATCATGTCGCCATCCCACCGCATCAACTTAATCAAGTTTCTCGCAAAGAATTGACCAGGTTAAGCAAACAGATTACAGATTTGGTTTTCTATTAAAAGAACTACACCAAATCACACAGGTCAAAAAATACCAGTACATACCGAGCCCTCCACACAAGGAGGAATTTCGGGCCATTACCATACAGAGCCAGCCATTGGATACGACCAACAAAATGTATGATGTCGCCCATTCCACCGGAGATCCGCATAATGGTGACATCAAAAGAAAGTCCTCCAAATGGAAGAGACCCTTCGCTTTATCAAAGGAATTGGAACACACGGGGAGTGTTTCATATCTTGATCTATGTATTTTTCCCGGTGTTCACTATCCAGAAATATTTAAAACTCCAGACTTTGAAAAATATGACGGGTTAGGGGATCCTTATACACATTTAAAAGTCTTTATTGGAGAACTGGGATCCTATGCAGAGGATGAAAAACTCATAATGCAATTGTTCCAAAAGAGTCTAATCGAGAAGCCTGCTCGTGGTACACAAGATTAGACAACTCCAAAATCCACAAATTGGGAAGAGCTAGCACATGCCTTCCTCACTCAATCGCAGCTTTCAAACTCAAATGGCTCCCCGACTCGGTGATCAGATTACCAAGATCAAGAAACAAATCCTAACAAGTCTTTCAAAGAGTATGCTCAAAGGTGGAGACGCCTGGCTGTCCAAGTTAGTCCTGCCAAGTCAGAATCAGAAATGGTCATGACATTCATAGACATACAAGAAGCTCACTTCTATGAGAGAGTTTTAGCCGGCATCGGCAAACCGTTTTCTGAAATGGTTAAACATGGGGAGATGGCTGAAATGGGGTTGAAGTCGAAAGATTCAAGACCTAGCCGCACTCAAAGTCATTCTTGATCACATCCAACTGGAAATTATGGGAACAACCCGAGGGTCCATAAAAAGAAAGAGGAAGATTTTTCCGTGATACTACAGGGACAAAAGGCAATCAAAGTATGCCCATTCAAAGGAGAAACTACACTCCTTTCCAAAGACAAATCCGCAAAAACCCTCCATTACCAAAAGGTGGAGAAGTCAAACGCCATTGAAAGTGTTTACACCCTTAGGGGATACCCTCGAGAACATTCTTAATCTTCCGACTGACAGAAGAAAATTACGATCTTCTTCCACCAAATTTCTTCCTAATCGATGGGGTTTCAATGTCAGGAAATGTGCTTATCATGTCAGGGGCACCTGACATTATACTCAGATTGTTAGGCCTTGAAACACAAGATCCAGGGCCTAATAGATAATGGAGAGATCGTAGTCACCAAACACGATCAGCCTCACGTAAATGACAACCCTCTTCCTCAACACAAAAAAGAAGAGGTCAACATGATTAATTGGAGCAAAGGGATGTAGTTCCAACTTCATTTGATTTCCCCTGCACCATCAAAGACTATGATGACAGATGGGATTATGCTAAGTTCCAATTCATAATGGAACGAAAGATGAAAGCTCTCTGCAAACAAATTGAGTAATCAATCGAATGGTGACTTATCGAAGATCAAGTGATTCGGCAGAATTAATCACCCCAGAGAATGCCGCCTCCTACCAATCGTTATGAATATTCCCTCGTCACTTTCAGAAAATGAAATGCTGGAAGACAAAGTGACGAAGATAGCGAAGGCCAAAGCCCGTCGGGATTTCGCCAACAAATGAGAATTCACCTATTTGGGCCAACCCATGGAGGAAATCCTTCACATGTTAATCAATGAAGGAAGGATCAGTTCCCTTCTACCTCCAATTAACCCCCGTTCGGGACGGTACAACTATGATGGAGTATGTCAATACCACTCCCAGTCTCGTGGTCACAGCACAGAAGAATGATGGGCACTCCGCCACCTTATTCAAAATCTAATCGACAGTGGTGTACTGCACTTGGCAGATAACGACACTGTGTTACGTGCAAGTGAGAATGCAGGCCCTACTAAGTGGAAAAGTGTGGTAGCAGTTATATCTACTGAAGTTGAAGGGATTAATACTTTTCTCACAACACCGATAATTCAGCTCAAAGGAGGAAGCAATCCTTTGAAAGTGGCCGCTCCCGAGCCTATCAACTTGCCATGCAGAGCACAATATCCTATTGTTAGTTTGCGCAAGGTTCCGTGGAATTATGGAGAAGGTGAAGGATCCACCTCACATACCATTACTGCAGTGTCGAAGGAAAATCCACTCTATCTTCCCCATCGGGTGATGAACCCCACCACCAAATCAAAGGGGAAAATACCCATAGAGAAGATTGAAAAATTCCTCCGCACTGTGGGTCATAACGAAGCCTCGGTGGGTTTAAGCTTGAAGGAAGCTCCACCACAAATAACAATTTTGGACTTGGTCCTAACCTCTGAGAACCACCGGAAGGTCTTGTTAAAGGTTCTAGAAGAAGCCTATCTCCCGACATCAGTGGATACGGAAAAGTTTCAACACATGGTTGATCACATTTTCAACAACAATGTGATATCCTTCACTAATGATGATATACCATCCGAAGGGACTGGTCATTGCAAGCCATTACACATTACGGTCTTGTCTTTCGGATATATGGTAGCAGGGGCCTTGATAGACGGAGGTTCCTCTCTGAATATCTGCCCATATGCCACCTTGGTGAAGATGAATATCAATCTCAACCGAATTCGGAGTAGCCATACTATCATCAAAGCTTTTGATGGAGCCCACCATAACTTGGTTGGAGTAATTGAGCTGCCAATCGAAATTGGCCCTCATACATTCTGCGTATCCTTCCATGTGCTCAAGATAGATTTGGGATACAACTCGCCTCTTGGGAGGACCATGGATCCATATGGTCAAGGAAATTCCTCCACTCTTCACCAACAATTGAAGTACATTATCAACAATAGCCCGGTCACTCGAATCTTGAACCGTAGATTCCTCAAGATGGGGACATTCTATTCATCAATGCCAATACAGACGTAGAACCACTCAGTTTTCATGCTTTGGAAATAAGGATCACCCAATACCACGCTATTGGAGCACCATCGCCTTCAACCCCACATTTCTCGCCGAGGTGATGTCACCCACTCAAGAAATGATGTCGTTGGGTCATAAGCCGAGACAAGGGTTGGGTAAAGATGGCCAGGTATCCAAGACTTATTCGATTAACCAAGCAAGTTGAATAGCCGGACTAGGCTATTCTCGCCACTCTAGTCACAAGAATCCTCATAAGCATCAATGATTCCTTCACTTTCAACCATGTGGCGTTTCGGCCGCTTTAAAACTCCGAGTCCGCACAACCTCCAGTAAAGGTGCCAGCCAATGTCATGGCCATGTTATTTCCTAAGCCAAAACCGGTGGAGGAAAAGAAAATCGTTATTCCAGATCCCGCAATCGAAGAAGAGGAGCGGAGAATCAAGGAAAACGTTGTCCGAATAATGTCGGGCATGCGCATCATCGTCCATGATGAACATACCAACAGATACACCCCAGATGATGATTGCCCTGACGTATTGGACATCATTCGGGACAAGGAGGATGATGAAAATCCCTCCATCATCAATGGTCCACCCTTGACTTTACCCTTACCAATTGAATAGCATTCCTTGCTTTGGTCGACAGGGTAAAGCGCGTAAATTCTTTTTACGCCTGTAGATACAATAACTGCTTACTTTTCTGTATAGTATTAGCATTTTATTTTTCCAGTATATGCTAACACTGTGTATAATCAACGCATTTCATATATACTAAGTGAAAGCATATTTTGTTTCAGGACTCTGAATTTAGATGTGCTCGTATTTGCGGATACGATGCCTCTCCTACACAAGGATTGTACCTTTGATGTAGAGATGAATTCAGCCGTGATGGATCTCTAGGATGACAATGAGGTGCCTCCATAAATTCAAAAATGGGTCA
The DNA here is from genome assembly GCA_020205615.1 of Panax quinquefolius. Taxonomy (NCBI): domain Eukaryota; kingdom Viridiplantae; phylum Streptophyta; class Magnoliopsida; order Apiales; family Araliaceae; genus Panax; species Panax quinquefolius. The sequence goes on along the minus strand of CM035169.1, from coordinate 84,284,599 downwards.
AAGACAAACCCAAACCTAACCTTGATCAAACCACTTCTTTCAATCTCGGAACCTTAGAAAGCCCTAAGTTAATCAATATTGGTTCAGACCTTACCCCAAACCAACAGAATGACATGGTTACGCTATTAACACAATTCCAGGATGTGTTTGTATGGTCTCATGAAGACATGGTAGGTTTGTCCGCTGACATTGTCCTTCATCGCCTTCCCATTAAAGAGGGATTTAAGCCACCGACAAAAAGCTCAAAGCGATTGAAACCCGAGTGGAGTTTAAAGCAGAAAGAAGAAATTGTGAAACAATTTCAAGCTTCAAGCATTTATCATGGTGTCTACATATCCCGAGTGGATATCAAACATTGTACCCGTGCCTAAACTCGGAGGGAAGGTGCGAGTTTCATGTGATTACCGGACTTGAACAAAGTTTGCTTAAAAGATAGCTTTCCCGTGCCATTTATCCACATTCTCATTGACAATACTGCCCAATACGACATGTACTCCTTTGCTGATTGCTTTGCGGGGTACCATCAGATCATGGTTGCCGAGGAAGATCGTGAGAAGACTGCTTTCATCACTCCTTGGGGAACGTTTTGCTATAGACGGTTGTCATTCAGCCTCATCAATGCCGGAGCTACCTATCAACGAGCTATGATGGCACTTTTCCACGACTTAATGCATAAAGAGATTGAGATCTATATGGATGACATCATTGTCAAGTCCCGGAAGGAGGATGACCATCTAGACCATCTCAAAAAGTTATTCAATAGGTTGCGTAAGTACAACTTGAAGTTGAATCCATCTAAGTTCACCTTTGGTGTCAAGTCAGGCAAGTTGCTAGGATTTCTAGTCAGCCACAAAGGGATTGAGCTGGATTGCCCATTCCTCAGACAGAAAACGAAATACGTGAATTTTTGGGAAAGATCAACTTCATCAGCATGTTTATCTCCCAACTCACAGCAACCTGTGAGCCAATCTTCAAGTTATTAAGGAAGAACTCCTCCATGAAATTGAATGATGAGTGCCAGAATGACTTCCTTACAATCAAGAAGCAGCTAGTCAAAGCTCCTGCCTTGGTACCACCCAGGGATGATGTTCCCCTGTTCATGTACCTATCCATAAGTTGATAATGCCATGGGTCAGATATCTTTGAGACGAAAGACGATAGAGGCCAAGAACGAGCTATCTATTACCTCAGCAAAAGGTTCAGCAGCAGTGAACACAAGTACACTCTGATCGAGAAGACGTGTTGTGCTTTAGCATGGGCTTCCATGAGGTTACATCATTACCTACATGGTCACACAGCCCATCTCATATCCCGCGTGGATCCTCTCAAGTACGTGTTCAACAAACCCATGTTAAATTGTCGGTTGTCCAGATGGCAGTTGATCCTATAACAATTTGACATCGTATATGTGACTCAAAAGTCCATCAAAGGTCAACGAATCGTAGATCAACTGGCCACCGCACCTTCAGGGGATTTCAAAGCCTTGGAAACATATTTCCCCGATGAAGGAGTAATGACAGTACAGCAACACCATCAGTACGATATGCGCCAATCATGGAGGATGTATTTTGATGGAGCTGCTAACATGGAAGGTTCTGGAGTTGGAGCAATTCTAATATCTGATACGGGGGAGCAGTATCCCATTGCCATCAAATTATAATTTGTCAGCACCAACAATACGGCTGAGTATGAAGGCTGTCTCATGGGGTTAAAACTTGCCCGTTCAATGGGCATCAAGCGGTTAAGTGTCCTTGCATCGGAGTCTATCAAACCAAGGAACTACATTTTTTTCCTTACCATCGGCAGGTTTTGAAGATGGCCTTGGAGTTCGAAGGAATCTCCTTTCTACACATTCCTCGTAATAGGAATGATTTCGCGGACACATTAGCAATTTTGGCCTCCTTGATTCGCATATCAGATAAGGAACACTTGCCAAGCGTCACAATTACCCTGAACAATGCCCCAGCCTATGGGAATTACATTGGAGAAGTATCGGATGAGCTACCTCCCATCCAACCTCTTTGGTATCAACATATCAAGGAATATCTGCGAGATGGATCTACACCCACTGAGGCGAGCCTGACTGAGAAAAGGCGGATTCATCGACTTGCTATGAAGTTCTACCTGAGTGGAGATGCACTCTACAAAAGAGATGCAGGACTGGGTCTCCTCCGGTGTTTAGACAAAGGACAAGCCCGAGAGGCTTATGGATGAAATCCATGGTGGAGTCTCGTGGCCCCACATAAGTGGCCCCTCCTTGTCAAGAAAGTCTTCAGGGATGTGACATTCTTGGGTCATCTCTCAAAGTCGATTTCAACACTGTCGTCAAGATGCTATCGCGTGCGATTCATGGGAATGCTATACACGCCCTCCACGGAGCTCCACAATATGAGTTCGCCTTCGCCTTCTCAATGTGGGGAATGGACGTTATTAGGCCCATTGAGCCTAAAGCCAGTAATGGTCATCGATTTATCTTCACCATGATCGACTACTTCACCAAGTGGGTAGAAGCAGCTTCCTTCCCCAGGGTCGCTAAAGAAGTCATCATTGCTTTCATCAGAAACAATGTCCTTTATTGATATGGACAACCAGAGGTGATTATGTCAGACAATGCCAAAAACCTCAACAACAAAATGATGGAGGAATTATGCAGTAGATTCCACATCAAACATCTTAACTCTGTCATCTATCGTTCGAAGTTGAACGGTGTTGTTGAAGCGGCTAACAAAAATATCAAGAAGATTATGCAAAAGATGTCAGCCAACCACAAAGATTGGCCTAACCTATTGCCTCTAACTCTGTTAGCCTACAGGACCACAATGCGTACTTCAACTGGGGCAACCCCCTACGCTTTAACCTATGGGATTGAAGTAGTGCTCCCCATAGAAGTTGAGATGGAAGCTCTTAGAGTGTTGATCGACGCTCAGCTGGATGAAAACCAATGGGTACAAGACAGGTATCACCAATTGTCTCTGATAGACGAAAGGCAAACCGCGACTATCTTCCATGGTCAGCTATATCAGCAAAGGATCGCCAGATCCTATAACAAAAAAGTCCGACTACGGCAATTTAAACAACATGACTTGGTTCTGAAGAAGATTCTTGACAATCAAGATTAGGCCTAAAGGAAAATTCGCTCCTAACTGGGAAGGCCCGTTTATTGTCAAAGAAGTATTGACAGGAGGCACTCTCAGATTACAAGAAATGGACGGTGATGAATTTCCACAACTCATCAACTCAAACACCGTGAAAGCAGTATTATGTCCTGGCAGTAACCAAAGAAACACCCGGTGCATCATCAATGTCACCACCATCATTTCGGTTCTTTAACCCTTTACCACCTACAACTTTTCTACACTTTGCCCCTCAGGGAAACATACTCTTCAAGCCAGCAGCCTGGCTTTCTCCTTTCTTCTCCATACAACTTCTTCTATTCATCCCACCGCAGATTGAACCTCTCTTGCGTTCGCGGTTGGCTACCCATACATGGGATCAAACTTCTCCTCGCTTATGCGGTTTATCCTCAACCTAGATTAAACTTTCTCCTCCCTTTTCGACCGCATACGGGATTACACTTTTCTTCTTGCCCTGAGGGGCGAACTACGTCGACCTGATCTCCTCTTCAATAGGAGTACGTAGGCAACCATTTCATATGGCCCGGTCGCAATAAAATAAAAACAACAAAAACATTTCTACCCTCTTCTCTTTACAAAAACAAAAATAACCAAAAACATTCCAACACCATGTCAGCCATATACAGCTTTGAACCTCTTACACCAGGTTCGAACTACGCAGACCTGATCTCCTCTTTAATAGGAGTACATCGGCAGCCATTCATGGTGCGGTCTCACCCCCTACCAAAACACAAACCATTGTCAACGGGTGTTGGGATTCCTTTCAATCCATTATATGTCATTCTTCGCACTAAAGGGATGGAATTACCGAACTCCTCTCAAATAGGAGATTCGGCGACCATTTAAGCTGCGGTCATACCTCGAAGAGCAATACTAAACCATAAGAGGTGGAATTAACTAGGCTTCTCCTTAATTGAAGTACTGGTGACCATCTATGGTGCGGTCAATCTCAGAGAGGAAATCCACACTCCTCTCCACATTTCCATTCAGAAACAAGTCCCAAGACACCAAAGATGGTAGGGATATACATAGATCGATGATCCATTCTCGAACTATCCGAGATGCGATGATGTCCATCCACCAAGGAAGAATTCGAGAATTCATCAAGATCACAAGCCCTAAAGCAGCAAGCAAAATATCAAGCAAATAACAAGGCATATCTAAAAGGGAAGTGATCCAAAATATATTTCCTATCATATATAATGTTGTTTGATATATATACAATGTGAACTCAGACACGACAAAATGGCTAAGCTAGTCCATGCAAGGTAAATACAAGCTCATCTACTTAATCGTGGTACATGCGAAGCTAGCAAGACCAACATGGCATCATCCCTCTCGGATGAAGGAGGTAAAGTCAGTAGTCTCCTCGGATAAGAATATCCACACGACCCAACAGATCAGTAGCCATCTCGCATGATAACCATATGCTCATCGATATAAGCGCTCATCTCTGCGATCATACCAGTGGTAAGGGACCTCGCTGTAGTACTATCTATGACAGCCATATCCCGGGCAGATATAGCACTATCCCGCTCAACTATCACTGCATCTCTGTCTGACCTGGCCTCATCTCGCTCAACAACAACGGCATCTCTACGAGCTAATGCCTCGTCTCTCTCTAATAGGTGGCGTCCCTCACATCAAGAGCGATCGACATCATAGATCAAATCTGTCTCTCTCAAAGGTCATCGATGAAGACTCGCTCTAAATCTTGGCTTTGAGTGATGGATCACAAAAATCTCGGTACTAGGAGAATCCTAAGAAATGTCCGGCAACCCAACAAATGGTATCCTCCTCGATGTAGGTATCAATGTCCTCTATAGGCTCTACATCGTCTAACTCAATCTCCAGTACTACAAATATTGCTGCAGCCGATAAAACCTCCGTCTCCATCCATAAGGAGTACTCTGCGGAATAACTAGGACGACTAGCAGGAAAAGCGGTTAGCTCACGCCGATCCCAAAGAAGCGATATACGAGATCGGTCCTCTACCGAGAGATATCGAGAAGTCGAAAACCGACCGCCCCTCGAAAGGATGAAAATTTCAAATCGGGTCAAATCATGCGACATCACGGCGAATGGATGATAAGTCATCACGCCCTCAAGCCACGCCTAAAGGAGAAAATCCATGCCCGGAGCAATGAGTAATGAAGTCGTATGGTGAGCAAAGCCCCGAGCACAAACAATATGCTAAATGGATCTCGAATATCTCGCGCCAAAAATGCGGACCAGATCGAGCATCTACACACTCCGATGGTCGAAAGGAATACTGACATAGCCACCTCATGGGAGAAACAATACCCGTGCCGTCTAAAGGTACCAACCGGTCGCAAGTGTGACATAAACCACACATACAACATGACCGAACTCCCAGTAAACACACCTAACGGGTAAGTACGATAGTAGGATGCTGATCACAAGGTCTTTGCCATAATCATAGGTACAATGGTACGACCCTCCCTGAGAGCTCTCACCGCCATGATAACGCCTATATATATCTCATCCATGTATCATGCGCATATACATCGTATGACAAAGACATATAGTATCGAAGACATCAACTCGCCAAACGCCAATGATCCTCCAACACGGTGAAATCCCCTGAATGTCATGAGTAGCTATCCTCCGCACCAAATCATAATACGATAAAACGCCGAGAGATAATACGGCGGATGTCACCATCCTCGTACTCACTCATACCTCAATCCTCGTGAGAGTCATGAATCTCCTACTCATGTCTCCCAAAACCATGTTCACGCAAGGTCTGTCTAAGGGCAGCATCGTCAAACGTGCATACTCCTCCAGAGTAGGAGTCAACTCATAGGACGCAAACATGAAAGCCTCTCATAGGCCCAAAACTGCCAACACAATGGCAAAACATCTGCTGTCAGTAAACCCTCTTAACCTGTGAAGGGAAAAAGACAAGAGAAATGCTCACCAGCAGGAACGGGTAAAATCCTAGCCAAGCCTCGGTCAAATCCTGTGAGCGCAGACGCATGCCCCGGAGGAAATAGGCAAAGGTGTAAGAGCCCCAGTCATACTCTCCTATACGGTCCACATCGCGTGTGGCACTGACCAAAGCGAAAGATACCGTGGAAGAGTTATCTGCTATGAAGCAGCCTCGAATGATCATCAGGAACAATCGCCGTAGAACGCGATCCCTGATCCTGACATCATCAGGCATGGGCTCACTCAATAGCCCGCTCATGACATCTATGCTCAAAGGACCAAAACGGATAGTCCTACCTTTGAGCGCACCCGCCGAAACTCCTAACAAGGATCGGACGACAGTAGGGGTTATATTCGCCATGCAAGGCACTGGCTCCCCTCCAAACTCCATACCTGTGATAAATTGCCAATCCATAGGCGTCATCATCACCTCGCAATTCAGTAGGTGGAGTGATTGAGTCTGATGAAACCATCGCTCAGACAATGCCCTGAGGTAACCCCAGGGACAACGAAGGGGAAGAATGGAGAAAAATGCCCCAAATCCCCACTCATGCACTACTGCTCTATAATAAGGATGAAGCGCCCGGTACATGGAGTGGATACTAAACCAGTTCCCCCGAGGCTGTGTAAAACCTGGAACCTGCATGAAGCACAGATCAACATTAGAACCCTTTTAATCCTCATCAGTAGGAAAGAAGGAAGATAAAGTCTAATGTCATACCTCGTTAGCATGCAAGTACATCGATGGGTGTCTACCCAAATCACCTAGCAACTCTGGGTTCAACACCTGGATGCTCAATAGCTCCCTACGAGGGATATGTACAGCAGGAGCGGTATCCTCAATATCCACCTCCTCGTCCTCAACGTCTGGAACATCTACCTGGACGGGACAAATCACAGCCTCCACCAACCGACGAGGCTGTCTGACAGAACAGGGACGAGGCACTTCAAAAGCCCTCCGTCGTAAGCTAGAAGCGGTCCTGTAAGAACTGCTCGGCTGATCCGGATCTATAATATCTGGACAACAAGTCTCCAAATCACCTCAGAAAGGGTGTGGTATTGCCTTACCTGGAGCTTTCTAAAATGCATTATATGACTATATGCATGCATGCATTTACTTGTAACATATAACAGAGTTAGAATGCATGACTACCCAATGCCTACATTTGGAAAAATTTTGCCACAGTCCCCTTTGAAAATAGGACTATCCACATGCGCACATGCGTGTTTAGGTGGCCATTCAGTAGTACACCTACCCCAAAGTCATATACAGAATATATGCATAAAAAATTAAGAACATCATGCATAAGGCCAACCTCAATGCTAGGAGTATTTTGCCTTTCTACCTTTTGCTCATTGGACCTCAAATAGGATAAAAAATTGCAGAAAAAGGTGCCAATTTGACTGTCTCAGAAGTCAAATTTTTTCACATCATTATGTTCAGCATGGTTTAATACTAACATTTACTATGTTGAATATTTTTTATCAAGTCATTTGTGTATACATAATCACTACTATGTGTTTAGATGCATTTCGTGCAATATCTCACAATCTAACTGATGAAACTGGAAAAAATACATGCATATCGTTACTGTGATAGTGTAGAACACTTGTACGGTGATGAAATTTACGAAGTTGCACTCGAACTCAAAGAAATCGAAGTGGCTCACGGTTTTTCTAGAGAGAAACAAGTTGAAATCGACTTATGAAGGCAGTCACTGGGATTTATCATCCACGCCTAGTCATGCAGCTCACTCGGTACAGAAAGCAGTGCACCTGCGGCTCCTCTATGTAGGCCCCACCCCTCCGGCTCGGTCCAGTTCGAGTTGAAACGGAGTTCTTACGGGCTAGAAAGGTCAAATCAGGAATAAAATGCCACACGATTGAGCAAAACAGCATACAATCCTGGTCTTCTCAGATGAGACTTTGAATCTGTACATCACTCATTGGTAGTCGCTTTGAACAAGGTATACTCATGCCGACCCTCGGTTGTCACAAATCACATACAAATACCTTATTATATAGGTCAAATGTCACGACTCCGTGTCGTTACCCTTACGCGAGTCCTCGACGGGTTACTGGGTTACAACGTGAGTCCCCGATGTGGGTTACAACGTGAGTACCCGATGGGGTTACAACGATATCTCCGTGGAGGAGTAATGAATGCATGCTCACCGGCCGACACAATATCAACGAAGGTCAAAACAACTTGACATCATTTCATCGATAGCATTTAAACCTATCAGAGCTATAGAGCTGTTTGAGGTTCTCATACCCAATTGCACATATTCCCCAATGGATCCCAAAGTGGGGTCACAAATGCAATGCTCCATTGATCTACACGTCGATGAATGTCAAGCAACCTTGACGATCTCCTCACGAGTTTCAAATGCATTGATTCACACGTCGTGAAGGTCAAGCAACCTTGATAGTATATCCCACAGATGTTTCAAAGTGCTGATTCACATCGTCCAACGAAGGTCGCATCCCCGATAAAGATTTGTTATTAGCACTAAATCCAATGTAATCATGACATATTCGGCGATACTAACCGGAGGTCAACATTATCCAAGAGGATAGATGATGGAATATGTTATACACATCCTCAAATAGATCAAGCTTTATCCCCACAGATCTCTTACATATAAGAGATACCCCTTCAGTATCAAGTCGTTATCAAGAACACAGGAATTTGGTGATAACTCCAACACCAATATCCTAACAGATTCGGGTTGCACATCAGATCTGGTCAGTATTGCCAATCCCCAGTTGAAGCAACAGGGAACCAGCAATCATCCCTAGCATGTTGGGCCACAACCCCGTACACATGCATCATACATTTGCATCATGTTACTATCCATAGTACCATGTTTATCTTGTTGCGTTTCAAGTGTCTAGGATTCTTTATCCTACCCATGCATCGCCATGTATGAGTATGATAAAGAGGGGCATTTGTAGACACTCGAAAATTTCTATACTGCTGTTACTAACATTGCAGGAGGACAGATTCATCTTTTAAGAAAGAACCCTAAAAGACAATCCAAATCCATACCTGATACTACCGAAAGTTCAGCATCAACCCCGGATCGCAATCTAGGAGTAACGGTTTCAACCTCGGATCTAATCCTGAGACCTGCAGATACAATACCGGAACACACACCGGAGAAAGCCGATTAATCTCGGAGATAACCCCGAGGTATCCGGTCTCGATCCCAACCATGGAATAGCCAAAGAACCTTGGTGATAACCCCAAGAATGCAGCTTTGGAGATAACCCCGAAATGCTTGTTTTCAAATGCCATCAACTTCAATCTCTAACTCACAATAAAATACAATGTGCCAACCCCAAGAATAACATCGGAAAACAGTACACCTCAAAGATGACAATGAGGACCTTGAATAAATCAAGTGATCCCATCTCAAATAAGTCTCGAGCAACGTCTGCTTATCGCCCCAAATCCGTCAAGAATAATTGGTGAGGGGCAACATCGCCATCTCATCCAACACGATGCCACGTCTCTACTTTCACGCAACAATGTCCCACAAGACTAACCAATCTCGAGTGTGCCTATTATGCGGGTAATCGCGGATGAAAGTTGAAGCTTGAAGACCGGGAGGGCATCGTCCCATCTTCAAAGACTTCATCACAAACTCTAATCCCATGCCATCGTATAACTCTCTCGACAACCCGGGTCCGAAATAGGTCCTGAATACCTCAAAACGGATGCCCGGATTGCACTTCTTAAAATCCGAGTGGATATTACAGTGCCTAAGTGCACGTACTTCGAGACGACCCGACCCAACAGAACCGGGCCGACCTAACCTGCCTCTGGTACACCTGCGGCACCTTTTGCCTATAAATAAGAGGCTTGGGGTGCTGATTTCTAAGAGAAAAAGACGGGGAAACCCTGCACAATTCGCTCTGCACTCGCCCATACAATGTATTTTCCCACTTTTAAACACCTGTTAGCTCATATATAGCCTCTTTTGTACCCACAAAAGCGTGTGTTTACCCACTCTAAAGATATAGACGCCTTCTTTATCAGTTAGTTGTAAGCCTTGTCACACACTTTAGAGTCTTTCTCTTCATCTTTGCACACACCCTTCTACACGTTGAGAGTCGTGTTGCTTGCTTTTGCCCGGACTTCGGTCCGTGGTTTCATTTCAGTCTATATATATATATATTATATATATTTACATATATATTGACTAACATTATCGAGTTATGCCTCGATTGAGCCTAGACTTCGGTCTGGAGCGTTTACTATTTTAAAATATATATATATACTTATATATATCAACTGTGTGTCGGACTTTGTTCGATGAGCCTGAACTTGATGCGAGCGCGTTTACTTACTTTTATATATATATATATATATATATGAATCGTGGTCGAACTTTGTTCGATGAGCCCGGATTTTAGATCCTATGCGTTCTTTTGCTTTTATATATATATATATATATATATATATATATATATATATATATATATATATATATATCGTCCCACCGTGAGTTTATTTCGTGGTGGTTGATCGCTTTCTGACTTTCTTTACGTTTAAATCTCACTTTGAGTTTACTTCATGACAGTTGACCGTATTTACAGCTTTATTTACGTTTCGTCCCGCCTGGAGTTTCCTTCGTGGCGGTTGATAGCTTTTAACAGCTTTATTTACATTTTTGATCCCCCATGGAGATGCTTCGTGGTTGGTGATCCTGTCTGTATATATATATTTATAGCTTTTATATATATACCTGCTTACTGCTTTCATATAAACTGCAATATTTTGTGAGTCTAGGAATCATGTGATCATAGATTCATCCCATTGAATCTAGATTTGGTTTCCGTGATGGACATTTTCAGCTGTAAGCAGCTTGTAAATTATTCTGCGATGTCTGAATTTCCTCAGATGGTTTCCATACCCACGAGGAAGTCGAAATTATTTTTGTATATTATTTTCGTACGAATGCCTCGCATCCGTCAAATAAAAATCAATTCAGCCGCTCACTTAATAAAAATGGAAGTGTAAAAGGTCTCAATTCCTATTGAGCATTAGGGTTTGAAAAAACCTCTTTTATAAAACATCATTGCCATATCTTGCTAAAAACTGAATTTTTACATAAATTCAAACCCTGTGTATATAGGTTCGAACGAGGCCTCGCACAACTTTCATATAACAGCACATTGACCCACACACACACACACACACTCAGATAATAGTTTCTTGAAAAGAGGCGGTCACCATGGTAACACGGATGTCGGGGGGTGCCTAACACCTTCCCCCCGCATAACCAAGTCCCCGAACCCTAAATGAATCTCGGTTTCACCGACCCGTATAACAGTGTCACATCGCTGGGTCAATGTGCAAACCTTTTCTCGGTTGTTTTGGTACAACCATTTAAAAAACCAACTGGCGACTCTTTACAGTCCCATCGTCGACATCATACATGTCGGACCTTTTTCACTTGTTTTTTCAAACAAATCTCACCTAAAATGAGAACACCAAAGAACAAGTAACGGAAAGGGACACCCAAAAATCCCGACGTCGACAGAAATGCTATACTTTCTAATAAGCGAAGGAAGGATTACTGAGTTTTTGCCTCCTAAAATTCCCAAGATGAAGAGTTATGATTCCACCAAGATATGTCTCTACCATTCTAACTCGCTTGGGCATACGACTGAGGAAAGCTGGTCTTTGCGACATAAAATCCAAGATCTCATTGAAAATGGGGAACTGGAGATAGAATTTCCCATGACAAAAAAAGGCGAAAAGGAAATAAAAAGCCTAAGTTATCCATTCGAGACAGGCAGTTCAGAGAAGGTAAAAGCTATGAGCTCCAATTCTGGCAGAACACAAGGTGACTAATCCCAATGCAAGGAATGACAGAGGAGACAAGGGAATCCCAAAAGGAGTTTCCTCCGCCAACATCAAACATTCTGTGGTCCAAAGATAACAACCACGTTCCTGATTTTATCACCTTGGATGATGCAGAGGAAATACTAATCCTTTCTAAGGAAGAAAAAGCCAAAAAGGAAAGTTCCCTGCAAGAAATGCGACAACAAGTCGAGGGAGATTTCATGGTTGAATCCCTTCAAACCCAAGAAAAAGGTGAAGGAACAAATGAAGGAAAAGGTTGTGAGGTTATCAGGGAAACCAACTCATTAAAGAATCAGGAGTTCATACTTTGTTGCGATGCGTCCAGTTCAAGCGTCCCTGAGGAATGTACTGAATTAGGAAGCGATCAAGTTATGGCCATAAGTGAAGACATTCAGAACCAAGTTGTAACTCTTATCGTGAGCCTTGTAGGCAACATAACCACTGCAACTAGATTATCAGGCCTCAACTAGCCAAGAAGATGTAGATCTAGAGGATACAGTTGTGAGTTCCAGGTTATTATTGGACGATAACACTTTCTTCGTAGTGTGACTTTTATTTTTCATGCGTGTAAAGAAAAAAAGAAAAAAAAAGAAAAACAAAACAAAACAAAAAGAAAAACAAAAAAGAAAAACAAAAAAAGAAAGAAAAACAAAAACAAAAACAAAAACAAAAACATCTTTACACCCTTCTCACCACTCACCCCTTTGACCCTTTTCAAACCAAGGTTGGAACTACGAAAGACCCGATCTCCCCTCATTAATTGGAGTACGTAGGCAGCCATTTATGGTGCGGTCAAACCAAACAAAAACCCAAAAAACCCAAGAAGACACTTCTCAAACAATCACTTCTCAAACCGTTTATCTTATCCAGCAGGAACTACGTCGACCTGATCTCCCACATACACAGGAGTACGTAGGCAGCCATTAGTGGTACGGTCTTACCCTCAAAAGAAACATCCAAACCCAAACATCAATCCCAAATCTACGCTCAAGAACAACCCTCTAAGTCAGCGACCCATGTCGAGAAGACCCAACAACACTTCAATGTCATTCCATCGAATCTGGTACAAATCCCAGAAAGGAAGAAACAGCGATACACTAAGACAACCAGCAACAAGGACCTTCAAAGATCTGACACCCTCAATCACAAGGCTTCATCAAATCAGAAGAAAATCATCAACGCCAATTGCGAGAACATGTCAGTAACAATGATTGAGGGCATCAAAGCCCAAATCCACTACATGCTCACCATCTGGTATAGAGGAAAAAGCCTCCTGCGATCTCGGCGTCTTATCAGTTCATCTGTCAAAGTAACTATCCCAGACAACAAGCAAAGCTGGGGCAATTTCAAAAGTGGCAATAACCCGATATTGGAACTCGTACAACAAGACTGGGGCAATCTCAGGAACAGCGACAACTCAACACTGGGGCATTTATCAACCATCCTAAAGAGGAAAATGCGCCAGTCAGCATCATCAGCATGGTACATCATCATCAGAGCTTCCTTCACATCATCTCACTGACGATTTGGATATTACTCAATTGCGACTTCATCAACAAAGAGAGTTTTTTATACGAACCCCCGGAATCAACATGCGAAAAGACTGGGGCATTGTCCAATTCTAATAAATGGAAGGATCTTAAGGCGGGATCAAGCCTTTCAGCAAAAGCAAGGGGAGAACTGCTGAAAGAAATTATGGCGACTTTAGCTTGACCCTACAAAAGAAGGGGAAAATTCTCAAGAAAGTCATTAACTCAAAAGCAGGAGCCCAATAACAAAAAGTCTAGCGAATGAAATCCTCATCATCAAATGTGTCAACCGATGCCAAATTCTCATAAATCGAGACCTCTACACCGAAGTCCAAATCTTAGCAGCAAAAGAACGAGATGCACCCTCTAGGGATGTTAGCGGCATTCAGGTAATTATTTCAGCCAGGTTACGAATCAAACGCTAAGGAAATGGGGCACAAGTGCCCAACAGCGAAAGGAGACTCCAAATCACCTCAAAAAGGGTGAGCGCTACATCAATGTACATCTCTATCAAGATAGAGTCTGGTGAAACAAACCTTTGAATATTACTACAGCGAAGGTATCGGAGGATCCGTTATTCTAATCCATTGGCATTAATTCAGCGCAACATCAAGACAATTCAGCGATGAAAGCTTTATATACCAATGTTCGAGTGGGAACCGAAATAGTTTGGCGATGACAGCGCTTTCAACTACCAGCAGGGTAGGATCCGTTGTCAAAATACCCTCAAGATATGAACCATTGTAAACTACCAGTGTATACATCGGGAAGGTCCGGTGATTTTAGAACGTCGTCTCAATTTCTCTTCATCAAACAAGCGTCGGCGACACCGACAAAAAGCTAAACCGTCGGAGTCAACACTAACATAAGCATCAGCAATGATCGGTAAAGATAAAGCGATCTACGAAAACATTTTAACATGCATCATAACATTCATTACATTGTGATGCGATATACGAAATGCGATGTGCGAATTGCGAAGTACGATTTGGCCAAATGCGAAAAGCGAAGTGCGAAATACGATGTGCGATTTGCGAACTACGATAAATGAAAACATTTTGACATTCGTCATAAACATTCATTAAATTGCGATTTGCATCATTGAAAATACCTTGTCATATTTTCAAGTGTCTACTAATCTTTATCATGTCCATTCCATTGTATCGCATGAACATGATAAAGAGAGGCATCTGTAGACACTCGAAATTTTCTTTTCCTGTTACTAACAATGCAGGAGGACATAAACATCTTTTTCACACTCTAGGGATAACCCTGGAAGACCACAACATCAATTCTAACCCCGGAGATAGCCTCGGGAGATCTAGTTTCCAACCCCGGAGATAACCCCGGGAAATCAGGTTCCAACCCCAGAGATAACCTCGGGAAAGTCAGTTTCAACCCCGGAGATAGCCCCGAGGGTTCAAGTTTAAAGCCTGGAGATAACCCCAGGAAGTCAAGCCAACCTTAGAGATAACCCTAAGGACAGTCAGAGTCAACAGCAGGCCAACTTCAGAGATAACCCCGAGAAAAGACTGCTACAATTGCGAGAAAACCAGGGATAACCCCGAGAGGGGAAAAATAGTCATTTGGCCAACTCAATTTCAAATCACATCAAATTAACTCATGTAAACTCAAAATACTTCAATAGAAGTCCTATAAGAACCATATCTTAACTTTCGAGCGCAAACTACGCAAAACGGCTCAACGGACTACCTGACGGAAACCCGGAAATGCCATTTCGGTCATGGCCCCCTCTTCCTGGAATCAACAATGGACAATCCTATATCATTGTGTAGCTCTCGGAAAGAGCTTTCAGGAATTATATGGCACGCTTCCATCGGACTCCCGGATTGAAAGTTATGAACGACTGAGCGAACAGCGCTTTGTCTGAATGGATGTACTTTAACACGGCTGGACCCACACTGCCCAAGGGAACCCCGGGCAGCCGTAGGTACACCTGCTACTAGGTGCCGCAAGCAGACCTGCGGCTTCCCCCTCTATAAATAGAGGGCTTGGGGTGGCGATTTTGCAAGAGAAAATGGCGAGGAAGCCCTGCCCAATTTGCTCTGTACTCACCCCATACTGAGTGCTTTCTCATTTTAAACACTTGTGAGCTCATATATAGCTACTTTTGTACCTACAAAAGCCAGTATTTACCCACTTTAAAGATATAGAAGTCTTCTTTGGCAGCCCACTGTAAGCCTTCTCACACACTTGAAAGACTTTCTCTTCATCTTTACACACTCCCTTCTTCACGTTGAGAGTGGTGTTGCGTGCATTTGACCGGACTTTGGTCCGTGGTTTTATTTCAGTTTGTATATACATATATATTTATATATATATTTATATATATGGACTAACATTATCGAGTTATGCCTCGATTGAGCCTAGACTTCGGTCTGGAGCGTTTATTTGCTTATATATATATATATATATATGAATTGTGTGTCGAACTTTGTTCGATTAGACTAGACTTCGGTCTGGAGCATTTACTGCTTTAATATATATATATATATATATTTATATATATTAAGCGTATGTGTCGACTGCTCGACGAGCCTGGATTTTACATCCGGTGTGTTTACTCGCTTTTATATATATATACTTATATATATGAACAGTTGTCGAACTCTGTTCGATGAGCCTGGATTTTACATCCAGAGCGTTTATTGCTTATATATATATATATATATATATATATATATATATATATATATATATCCCACCAGATTTTACTTAAGTGGTCGTTGATCACTTTTACGACTTTCTTTACGTTTAAATCTCGCTCGAGTTCACTTCGTGGGCGCTTTATTGCTTTGTCTGACTTTATTTACATTTTTCCGATCCCCATGGAGGTGCTTACGTGGTTGGTGATCATGTTTGTATATATATATTTACAGACTTTTATATATTTACCTGCTTCATCGCTTTCATACAAATTGCGGTATCATGTGCTTTAGGAATCATGTGATCACAGATTCAAATTTTATTGGATCTAGATTCGGTTCCGTGATGGACATTTTTAATGTATGGCGACTTGTAAATTATTATGCGGTGTCTGAATTTCCTCTGATGGTTTCCATACCCATGAGGAAGTCGGCATTATTTTGTATATTATTTTCGTACGGATGCCTCGCATCTGTAAAGTAAAATCAATCAAGTTGAACACTTAATAAAATGGGAGTGTAAAAGGTCTTAATTACTATTGAGCATCAGGGTTTGAAAAAACCTTTTTTATAAAATCTCATTGCTATATCTTGCTAAAAACTAAATTTTTACATAAATTCAAACCCTGTGTATATAGGTGCAAACGAGGCCACGCACTTCTTCCAAATAACAGAAAATTGACCCACACACACACACATTCAGATAATAGTTTCTTGAAAAGAGGCGGTCACCGTGGTAACACGGATGTCGAGGGGTGTCTAACACCTTCCCTCCGCATAATCAAGTCCCCGGACCCTAATGAATCTCGGTTTCACCGACCCGTTTAACAGTGTCACATCACTGGGTCAATATGCAAACCTTTTCTCGGTTGTGTTGGTACAACCATTTAAAAAATCAACTGGCGACTCTTAACAATCCATCGTCGACATTATACATGTCGGACCTTTTTCACTTGTTTTTTCAAATAAATCTCACCTAAAATGAGAACACCAAAGAACAAGTAATGGAAAGGGACATTTAAAAATCCCGACGTCGACACTTAGAGTAAAGTCGAAAGCCTAATTCTCCATTATTTATTTGAAAATTCAATTTTTAGCGTTTATTGATTATGTGGTGATTTTAATAGTTTTAATATTGTTAGTTACAAACTGTAAATTGATTAGTTTAATAAAATTAGGATTAATAGAAAATTGGTAATTGTGAGGTTTAAATTCTTACGAAGTCTCTAAGGGAACGATATTCTACTTACTATTATATTACTTATTGACCACGTATACTTGCGTGATTTGCGTAACTAGATTTTACCCAACAGTTATGACCATGTTTGTTGTTGGATCATGTAGTCTTGCACTAGCACTACAAGATCTAACCAACAACTTACCCAGAAACATCATGGTCAGTGATTAATCCATGGTCAAACCTACCCACTCAAAACTGTCTATGAAAGTTCTAGGTTTCTCAAGAACACCAAAGGCGACACTTACTGTCGCCAAAGGGCTTTAGCAAATGACTTATTAAAATTAATTAATTTAAATTCTACAAATCATTTAAAAATAGAAAATAACTTCTGAAAATTACAAAAATAACTTAAAAATTATTTTAAGTTATAGAAATTAACTTTTAATAATTTGACATATTTTTCATAAATGTTAATATTTATTTGAATATTATTGATATTTAAGTTATTTAATAAATGCATTAAATAAATTAATTAAAATGATTGTATTATATTAAAATCATTTTAAATAATAATAAGGTATTTAATAATATTTTAAGTTTTAAAACATAACTTTTAATATTTTATGATAAGTTTCATTAATTATTAAATATTGATGATATTAGATTTATTTGGTAATTATATTAAATAAATTAATTAAAAATAATTTTAATATTATAAAAATTATTTTAAATGAAAATAAATAACTTAAAAATATTTTAAGTTATAAAATATAATTTTGATATTTAAAGGTAAATTTCTTTAATAATTTTATAATAATGATATTTGATTTATTTAATAATTATATTGATTAAATAAATTAAAATGGTTTTAATGATTTAAAATCATTGAAAAGGATATAAATGAATTAAAAATATTTTTAGTTATAAGTATTGACTTTTAATATTTTGATAAATAATACATGAATACTTAAATATTAATGATAACTTATTTAAAAATGATTTTAATGTTTTAAAAATCATTTAAGGGTAATATTAACACTTTTAAAAGTATTTTAAGTTATTATAAATAACTTTAATATTTTGTAATGATTTCATTAATAATTTAATATTAATTAAATATTAATGATAATAGAATTAGTTAATATTTAAATCAGTTAATAATGATTCCGATGTTTGAAAAATCATGATAAATTATAATAATTATTTAAAAATTATTACAAGTTCTTTAAAAATAATATGACTGATATTTACAATTATTGAAATACTGAATGAAGTTTTAGACTCGATAATTACCTGGTAAAGCCGTCGGTGCACCAAAATATTTCAGAAATTGATCCGGACATAGATAATTTGATTTTACTATGCATTACTATGCAATAAAATATTCTAATAAAAAAAACTTTAAATAAAATATAATATATATTTCTATAACCGGTCATGCACTGATGCACGACATATGTAATATATATATATATATATATATATATATATATACACACACACACACAGAGAGGCTCTAAAGCGAACCTTAAAAAGCAAACCAAAGATTTAACCGTAAATCTTTGGTATCTATATGACAGTTCTCACCCTTCGCCAAAGACTACATGGCTATGGCGACGGATCGAACCATAGACACCAAAGACGACGGTTCGTCTTTGGTTCGCTCTTTAAGGTTCGCTTTAGAGACGGACCGTATATCTATATATTTATTGCATGTGTATTTTATTGTGGTGGGGGATGCCATGATAGAAAAAAAGGGAGGTGGGTTAATGTTGTCGTAGGTGGGAGGGAGTATTATTATTGTATGCAGTACATGGAGTGTACATATATATATATATATATATATATATATATATATATATATATATACTCGATAACTTCCTTCTGATTATTTTGAAAAATGAGTAAGTGAGGATTCAAATAATACGCCAAAATTTATAACAAATACCTCATAAAAATCCCTCAACATGTTCAACAACATTTATTCATCTTTATTATTATTCATAATATTTAACAACCAGATCATTCCCAGGAAAGATGGGGCTTTCTGATAAGGATTTCTCCTTATTGGCACGCAATTAGGTGACCAAACCTCTCATCGACAGAACTTTTTAGACATCGTCAATATTGTAAATAATAATATGAATAAATGTATCATCTCAATTATTGATTTAATAATATATAAAATATTGACAATAATTGAATCACATAACGTGAGATACTATGCAGCAATTACTGTAGCAATAATTGAATATAACTGAGTGACTTCTCACGTAAGCATCAATAATCAATACAGTGTGCTACTATGCAACCACGCGTATTATTGTACTTTTAACACCGGGTATTTCAATAGTTAACGGTAAAACTTCCGCCGTTATTTTTATAAAAAAAATACCTCTATCGTTTTCTCATTCCGATAAAAATTCCGTTATGGGGTCCACCAATGATTGTGTCGTCGTACAAATATTCCCTATTAAAACGAATATTCCCCGACCAATCGAATATAATATAACAACTTGCGTACTTTGAAAAATTTATAAATATTACCCACAACTATAAAATTATATTAAATTCACTCCTTAATATTAAAAACTGATATTTATAGAAAATTCATCTTTATTCATAAAAGTTGGGGTCTTACAACCTCCCCTTCTTATGAAATTTTACCCTCGAAATTAGGGTACATACCTGGTATGATGAATAGGTGGGGATACCTCGATTTTATTTCAGATTCTAACTCCCAGGTCATTTCCTCAACATCGTGGTTTCTCCACAAAACTTTGACTTGAGGTATAACCTTTGAGCGTAGAACATGTTCCTTCTTATCTAAGATTTTAATAGGTAACTCTTCATTCGTTAAATCTTCCGCTATCTCGTCTGGTTCTAATTCAATAATGTGGTTCGGGTCTTTCACATATTTATGTAACATAGATATATGAAAAATGTTATAAACACGAGACATACTTGGCGGTAAAGCGAGTCTATAGGCCACAGTTTCTACTCGGTCAAGAATTTCAAATGGGCCAATGAATCGAAGATTGAGCTTTCCTCTCTTTCCAAATCTCGTAACTCCCTTCCATGGAGAAACACATAACAACACATGTTCTCCAACATTGAATTCCATGTCCTTCCGATGAAGATCAGCATAACTCTTTTGTCGATCTTGTGAGGTTTTTATACGTTGCCGGATCATTTGAATCTTCTCCGTAGTCATACGTACCAATTCTGGTCCCAACAACATTGCTTCACCCACCTCATCCTAGCATACTGGAGAACGACACTTGCGTCCATACAACGCCTCGAATGGATCCATGTCAATACTTATTTGATAACTGTTGTTGTAGGAAAATTCCACCAATGACAAGAACTTGTCCCAACTTCCTTTGAAGTCAAGGACACAGAGTTTTAATAGATCCTCAAGAGTTTGAATAGTCCTTTCCAACTGCCCATCCATTTGAGGATGATACGCTGAACTAAATTGTAAATCTATGCCCATAGCTGTTTGCAATCTAATCCAAAATTGTGAAGTGAATCTTGGGTCTCGGTCAGAAACTATGGATACTGGCATACCATGCAGTCTTACAATCTCGTTTATGTACATACAAGCAAGACGTTCAAGTGAATAAGTTTCTCTTATAGGTAAGAAATGAGCAGACTTAGTCAATCTATCAACAATTACCCAAATTGCATCTATGCCTTGAGAAACCTTAGGAAGACCAATAATAAAATCCATGGTAATGTGCTCCCACTTCAATTCTGGAATATCAAGTGGTTGTAATGGCCCTTTTGGCACTTAATGCTCTGCCTTGACACGTTGACAAGTTAAACACCTTAAGATAAACTCAGCGATCTCTCTCTTCATATTGATCCACCAAAATATATGTCGAAGATCACAATACATTTTGGTACTCCCAAGATGGATTACAAACGGTGTGTTGTGCGCCTCCATCATGATTTTTTTACTTTAAATCAGGGTCATTAGGAACACAAAGTCTGAAGTGGACTCTAATTATTCCTTCTTCATCGATTCTTGCTTCCGGGATAGCACGTTCTTGCACTTTCTTCTTCATACGCATCAGCTCTAGGTCTGTATCTTGAGCAACTTTAACTTTATCGATTAAAGTTGGTTCAACTCGTATATTTTCAATCATCACGTTGATCCCTGAAGTCTTTAACTCTATCTCCATCCTTTGCAAGTCATATAAAATGGGCCTTTGCGTTGATAATATCGCACTCGTACCCGCATATGATCTTTTACTTAATGCGTCAGCTACCACGCTCGCTTTTCCAGGATGGTATTGAGTGGTATGATCATAATCTTTCAATAGTTCAAGCCAACGTTTGCCACATATTGAGTTCCTTTAAGGTGAAGAAATATTTGAGGCTTTTATGATCCGTATAGATCTCCACTTTCTCCACATACATTTATGCCTCTAAATTTTAAGTGCGAAGACAACAACTGCTAACTCTAGATCATGAGTAGGATAATTCTTCTCATATTCTTTGAGTTGTCGAGAGGCATAAGATATATGACTTACCCATGTTGCATGAGAACACATCCTAATCCTTTGCACAAGCATCATCAGAGATGACAAATCCTCCGAGGCGGATGGTGGTATTTTCGAGCAGTCTTTGAAATGAGTCTCCTCTTGAGTTCTTGAAAACTCTTCTCACATTCCTCGCTCCAACCGAATTTTGTATCTTTCCAAGTTAGCTGTGTTAATGGAGTAGCGATTCGAGAAAACCCTTCTATGAATCTCCGATAATAACCGTCTAAGCCGAGAAAGCTATGTACTTCGGTTACTGATTTAGGTTGCTCCCAACTTTGTATTGCTTTAATCTTTGCTGGGTCAACAGATATTCCGTGATTTGATATCACATGCCCAAGGAATGCAACTTGGCATAAAGCTTGTTTTCACGAAGTTTTTGGAGTATCAGCCTTAAGTGTTGTTCATGATCGTCATGACTTTTGAAGTATATGAGGATGTCATCAATAAAGATAACAACAAAATGATCCAAATACTCCTTGAATACTCGGTTCATCATATCAATGAAGGCCGCATGAGCATTAGTCAATCTAAAAGACATGACTAGGAATTCGTAATGCCCGTACCGAGTTCTGAAAGCCGTCTTTGGAATGTCATCGGTTTTAATCTTCAGTTGGTGATATCCGGAACGAAGATCATGTTATGTTTGTAATATTCATAAACGCAATCAAATTGCACAAAATAAGCGGATGCGTGGAAAATCAGAGTTTTAAAATTTTACAAACCATATACCCGGATCATCCTTTATGCATAATTATTAATTAAACGAAAAGATATGAAGAACAAGAATCATACCCTTGAAAATTCGAGCTTCCTCAGGTACGAGTTCACCTCCAAATCTTTTTCGCGTTCGACTTGAATCCACCGAGTTTGGTTCCTTCCTTTGATCAACGTTACCCACTCAAATGTTTGGCCTCTAGAGGTGATCCACCAAGGAAGAAGAAAGATTCAAAAAGATGGGTGTTTGGCAAAATCCTAGTTTTTTTATCACTCATAGAAAAGAGCGTACACTCCAACAATTAGAATCACGTCTATTGTTAAAAAGCCAACAACCACTCTACACCCATAATAAGACTCCTCTTATTTATAGATGTGGAAAACCCTCCTTAACAATTAAGGAATTGGGTTTTATTTTAATTAATTAAACTCATTTAATTAATTATGCTCCCAATCTTATTAGGAATAATTAATTAGCCTCCTAATCTTATTAGGATATATGAGAGTACTTTTATTAATTAATTCCCAAACTCCTTTAGGAATTAAATAATAATAATATTAATAATAATAATAAGACTTCTATTATTAATTTATATTTAATATTTCCAAAATATTAAATAATAAATATTAAGCTATTTAATTTATTCTATCATCATAGATTAAATTAAATATACTTAACTTATTATTACGATTATGCCATTTGTTTCTTAAATAATTATTCTTCCTTTTATGGTGTGACCCTTTAGGTTCTCCATATTAAACCGGTTGTGAATAAATCAATTAGAGCAATTTTAATCTTATTTAAATAAATAAATTAAGCTATTAATTTATTTAAATAAATAATATTTATTCTAAAATAGGGATTAGCCTCCCTAGCAATTAACGACTTTCCGGATAATATAGATTTTAATATTAATCATAAAAGAACCTTTGAGTAAATAGTTTCTTTGTCAATTCAATCCTTCCACCATCTACAATGTCCCAATTAAATATAAGACATGGAATTCTTTGTCAAGTCTTAATTTATTTAATTATATCGTATTTTCGACTCTTAAATGCACAACACCAAATAATGCAAATTAGAAACTCCTTTCTAATTTCATTCGCTTATAACCAAGGACTCTTTGGGTTGTCATTTATCGAATCACATATGACATTTCTCTTCTATTACTAGAAGTGGTAGATTCTTTATTGATCATACATTATCTCCATGTACAACTTATTATACCCAAGCATACCCTTTCATATACCCTAAGGGTCTTAAGGAGTAAGTCAAAGTATAACTCATCATACACAAGATACTATGATGATCTCAAGTCCAAGGATCACTTGTACTACTATCACTACAGGAATTCCTATTGACAGGCAAGTAAAACTCCATTAGGTATTCCTTAGCGAGCAACGTTCAGTGAACTTATTCTCTAATAAGCACTTACATACTTGCTTTAGTGTCTCCACACAAATGATCATGAGATCAATCATCCTCATCCAATGAGCAAGCAACGTATGTACCAATCTATCTGGATTCAATAATCCCAAATTTAGTAATCCAACAATTGGGAACTATTTTAGTTTTAAGCTTTCTAAGAATTTTGATCTCATTAGAATGATCATCATCATTATTCTAAAAGCATTGCTTAAAACTATGGGTTTATCACATATTATAAAACAACATCATGTAGATAATTAAAAGCCTTTAATAAATTAATAATTTTTATTAATAAATGAATAAGATTGTTACAATGTATATGCTTTATCATTAAACATGATTGGCTTATGTGCATACTACTTTCAGATCAATCTTTGAAAAGAATTTTGTGCCTTGCAACTGGTCAAACATGTCATCAATGCAAGGTAACGGGTACCTATTTTTTTATGGTGACTTGATTCAACTCCCGATAATCAATATAAAGTCGCATACTCCCATCTTTCTTCTTCATGAATAGAACTAGAGCACCCCAAGGGGACATACTAGGACGAATGAAACTGATGTCTAACAATTCTTGCAGTTGAGTTTTTAACTCCTGAAGTTCAATATGAGCCATTCGATATGGGGCTTTGGAAATGGGGTTTGTACCAGGTTCAAGTTCGATACAAAAATCAATTTCACGCTCTGGGGTAGACCAGGAAGTTCTTCAGGGAATACGTTAGGAAATTTATTAACAATAGAAATATCATTCAAATCTGACGTATTTTTGTTTAAATCCGTGACATGAGCTAAGAAAGCTTGACATCCGTTTTTCAATAAACGAATAGATTTATGACTTGAGATGACTGTGATTGATTTTAATGGTTTGGTTGCTTGAATTTGCATAATAGGTTGGTTAGAAATTTGAAAGCTAACAACTTTACAAAAATAATCAATTTTTTCATGATGAGTAGTTAACCAATCAATCCCTAAAATTACGTCAAACACAAGTATTTTTAAGCAAATAAGATCGACAGGTAATGTGAGGGTGCCAATTTCTCCCAACGGAGTTTCAACAGATAAGTCAAAGTCTAATTTCTCCGGAGTCAAATTTAAACGTTGAGCGCAAGTAGGAGAAATAAAAGAATGGGTAGAATCGGTATCAAATAAGGTATATACTTCGCTAAAGTTTATGATAATCTTACCCGTGATGACCTCGTTCGGGTTCCTTGCTTTCTGGGAGGTCACAACAAACACTCTCCCTTGAACTACTGGTTTTGACTTATCTGGGACGGCATTTGGTGTCACCGTTCCAACTGAACTTGGCTTCCATGTACGAAAAAATCTAGCTAGGTGACCTTCTCTTTAATAATTATAACACATATTGGACTGGTGCGCACAGTTTGGACTAATGTGTCCCTCTCCTACACATTTGAAGCATATGATAGGTGGTCGTTCTCCTTCCTTAACAACGGGTGTTGGTGCTGACGTCTTTCTATCATTGTTGAATCTCCTCTTCTTGAAATATCCACTTTTATTGTCTTGGCCATGATTACCACCGAAGTGGTTACCATTTCTGGCATGTTGATTCCCTCCACATTTGTTGTCACTGCTGCGATGACTGCTACCACTAGTATTATCATTTTGTCGGCTGCTTTCTCTTGGTTGGCTTGACTCGTTATCGCGCTCCAATAACTGAGCCCTATTTTACAACATCTAAATACAAACACAGTTTATGAGAAATTATATATTGACGTATCTCGGGTTTCAAACCTCTTAGAAACATCCGCGTCATTCTCTCCTCATTATCAACCAAGTGAGACGAAAACCGGGACAACTCGGCAAACTTAGATTCGTACTATGACACGGTCATATTATTCTGCTCTAGCTTGATGAACTCTACCTCTTTCATGTGACGAATACTTCCGAAAAAGTACTTGTCGTTAAATAGTTCTTGGAACTGTGACGATTTGATTGTTTGAATTGTGATTCTGAGGACAGAATCCTTTTAAGGAGGGAATGATGTAACATTCCAGAATTTTAAATGTAATATTAAATATTTATTAATTTATATAAATATTTAATGGATATGATTATCGTTGAATAAATATTTTTCAATTGATTTAATTTTGTTTACTTAACTATTTATTAAATAAATAATTGATGAATTAAAGAAATGATTATGATATTGATAGTTCAATTTAAATGATTAATTATTTGTATTGTGTTATGTGATTAAAGGATTTATTTAATTAATTGTAATTTGCATTAATTAAAATAAATATGAAAGCTTGATTAAATATAGTGTGATAAATAACTATATTATAAGGAGTTATTAAAATAAATTAAAGTAGTTTAATTTAGTTTTTGCCAAACAAGGCTTAATATAAAAATTCTTTAAAAATTAAAGGGTTTTGCCAAACAAAGCCTTATGGCTTTTGGAATTTCTAGATTTTTAAATTAAATTAAATAAATAAAATAATTAAAATAATAAATATAATATAATTATATTATATACGTTGGTTAGTAACTGAAATTGCAATAGTGATATTACTAATGGTTTATTAGTTGTAGAATACGCCTTCTGTTAATTGGCTTAGCCTTTGTTTACTATACGCATTCTAGTTTGCAAAGCTTGAGAGAATTGAGACAGAGTTGAGAGGAAACCTGAGGATTTCATAGTGATTATCAGTGGTGATAACAAGGATTTCAAGCAAATTAAAGGAATTTTTACATAACTTTAGTATTATATATATATATATATATGTATATATGTGTTTCACGGCAAAAGAAAAAAACTATATACTCTGTGAATTTCAAATTTGTTGAATTGTTTCTATACAATGGGTTACTTGTGATGTTATGAGTTTATGATGATTAGAGGTTGTGCTTAAACGAGAATTTGTATGCTAAATTCACTTGACAGTAGTAGAAATAATGTCAGTGTATATATGTTTTCATGTGTAGCTATGTAAGTATCAATTTTAGTGGCCAATTAGTATACTGGCTTGCAAATTGGCGGCTTGTATATATAGTTCAATGAGATACGAACATAACGTAATTTGAATAAGATGATTTGGCCATGTTTTGAAATCACAGTGATGATTTTTAGGATGAATGTCAAGAAAATTGAGTTTTTATGAAAAACATGAATTTTGAGAAATAAAAATAGTTTTAGTTGGTGTTAAATTATTTTAATTGGTTGTAAATATGAGCAATCATGTTTATGATAGTTGTATATTTATTTTACATGTTATTATCACTGTTTGGTAGGTGAAATTCGTGTTAGTTGGCTTAAGAAAAGTGTCAAGATACGTTACATAAAGCGAAGTTATGTATGTCGCATGACCAAGACCTCCCTCCTGAAGATAAAAAATCTTGCGACGCCATGAGTGCCCATTCAGCATAATCAAGTATGCTAATTCTGTAGACTTTGGTCGTTGTTTGTGGCTTATCTAAAGGTTATGTTAATGTGTCCAACATGTAACAACAAGGCTAATACAAAGTTGTGTTATATGTGTTATGAATACAAAGTTTCAAAAATGATTAGTAAATCAAAAACACGTTACGTGATAACCTAGTTTATACAATGAACGTTAGTTAAGTGTTGTGATGATTAACACTTGGGAATTCTGAAATGTAAATGGTAGCTTAAGACTTGTCCTTAAATAACAAGTTTAGCTAGTAATGCATTTTATATTGAAAATTGAATATTAGTATGTCTAATAGATGTTATGGTTTTAATACTGTGTATAGGTGAACATGAGTTTTAATAAATTAGCTTACGCTCGAGGCAAGTTTTCTAACTCTACACTTTCGTTGAGCTAGTCATTTATTACATTGTGCAAGTTTTCTAACTCTACATTTTCGTTGAGTTAGTTCTATTATTATAACTTCATGCTTTCGATTGAGCAAGCGTTTTATCTTAACTGTTACTGATTAAGTAAATTGTTCCTAAAATCCATTTGAGCAAAATGTTATTGGAAATTCTCAATTGATTGATTCATTCTAACTTGTTTACAGTTAAGCAAGTTTCTTAAAGTTCAAGAATTTCATTTCTAATGTTATAACACTTGAACCTTAGCTTATTTTACTGTTCAAGCAAAGGTTAACCATTTTATTCATTCTATTGAATACTTATGCTCTATAGTTATTTCAAGTATGAGTTAGATATATAGAATCAGTTCATTTATGATTCTCAAATGTTCTAAGTTATGTTTTTATTAAACAACTATTGTATTATCAAGCATTGTTGATTCAACTAGTTCCCTAGTTGATGATCATTAAACTTCAATTACCCTTGAAAGCTTATCCAAACCAAACTTTCTTTGGTGCAGACTTGTACTTTAAATAATGAGATGAACAACCCTATGTTTAGGGGTTTACGCTTAGCGTTGAAATGGTTGTGCACAATTCATTGTACGAAGGATTGATCCCCTAAATGCGGGAGTCCTTATAGTCATATATACCACAGTAAAGTTAAAGTTGAAAGATTACTTATAACTGTGGACATGGTTCATGGTCATTTGACCCTCAATAATATATTTAAGAATGTCAATAGAACAAATAATTCAGTTCTATTCAGCCTATGAATTGGCAAATGTTGAAATGTTAATAGAACATATCATTCAGTTCAATTGAGCCTATTATTTGGTAAATGATGTAAAGATATTTATTCTTATTTCAAGTGAGCTTTGTTTGCTCACTCTTGCATATTTATACATTTATTGCAGCTATGGTTGAGAAGTTTGATAAACCAACAACTAGCAAAGGAAAGGGAAAAATGTACAAGTGATGAAGACTTGTAATTTTGCTTAAATCGTTATGATGATAGACATTTAATAATGATGTGATGTAATAATTTTATTTCCGCACTTGAATGATTGTATTAAAGGTTATAGAACCTGGGAGATAATGTTTTTATTAAAAGTAATCCTTTATGGGCAGGTTTTTATTATTCAATTTATTATGATTGGGTAGTTAGATATGAATGTTTTGATTACATGAACACCAAATCTTGAAGTAATGAAGTACATGGATTTGGGGGTGTCACAGGAACTTCTCCCAAGACATCTTTAGTGATGCAGGTTGAGTACGCTTTACCGATTCCCACCAGTAATCTGCCTCTCCTCCCAATGTAAAGGTGGCAAAGGGAATTTTTTGCTCCTCGGAGCATCCCAAGACATCAAATATCTTGGTGATCTGCTTTATCCACGTCTCTACCTTAAGTGATTTTTGCTCTCCAATAAACTCTGGTGGTCCCAGCTCCTTGAACTGCTTAGCGGTGACCATCCGAGAGTTGTCAGTGTTTTCACCTGTATTTTGGACATGAGTCTCTCTCACCTGATGTTGCATGAATTGCAGAAATCCCCTAAACATTCTGTCGTTCATCATTTGGTCGGTGTTATTGTTTGCGTGATGATTGTTGCCTTCCTGATGCACATTTTCCTGGTTATTAATCGTTGATGATTCAACGGTCTCTTGTGCTCCATTGATATTCTCAACATTCTCAGATATCATTTTTAAATACTGCCACAAAACAATGGTTAATTGACATGTCACATATTATCCCTATACTCTGACCGACCAATTAAATACCAAATAAACTTAGGCAGGTCATACTAGCGAAGAATTCCCCTCTCTCCTCCTAGTTCTTGTCTCACATCTCGGCCAGGATCATATCCTAAGCTTTGATACCAACTGTGACGCCCCCAAAATAGGTATACATCACCCATCTTTAGTCGCCAAATACATGGTATAAAATTCAAATACAACTTAATAATACAACTATCGTGTAAAATACGACAAAACATAAACTGAGAGTTTAATACGAATATTGTCTTCTAGACAGTATTCAAACTCAAATGGAGTCCTCAATACATTTATTATCACACTATTTAATAGAATAGTGAGGACTACTAATGCAAATATCTGGACCGTCACTCCATTCCCCGACTAGTCCCGGTTACGTTCTCATTTCTTGAAGAGAACAATGAAAGCAAAAGGGTGAGCACAACTAGCCTAGTAAGAAATATTATGACTAAGATAATGCATTATAAATTATCATTAGCCTTCAACAGTGTTAAACTGATAAAATATAATAAACATCAAGTTTAACTGCAACGGAATAAGAAATCCCTTAGAAGAGTCAAGTAGAGCATGATATCTACTATCTTCTATAATTTAAAAGGTTTTTCATCACTTTTATCGCTGAGAATCAGCTTAATAAATAATCCACATCATTGAATCACCCCATGCACTATGGCCAATGATATTCTTTAGTATCACGACCATAAATTATCCATGCACTACGGGCCAAGGATATTCGTGTATTCAACAATGGTCACGATCATGCCAACAACTGTCCATCAATGCACTATGGGCTAATGAGGACTTTTAACACATCATTTGTAACATTACGGTCATTGTGACGCCCCCAAAATAGGTATACATCACCCTTTCGGAGTTGTCAATACATGGTACAGAAATAACTACAACTTTATTATTACAACATATAAACTGTGAGTTTAAATACAGATATTGCCATCTAGACTATATCCACACGCAAATAAATCCCCATCATAATTATTGATACATTATTTTACAAAATGGTGAGGACTACTAAACAACTCTCTCTAGAACCTTCATTCCATACCCCACTAGTACTCGCTACATTTTCGCCTCTGAGAAAAAAAATGGAACAACAAGGAAAAGGGTGAGCTCAACTAGCCCAAGAAAGAATATTATGACTAAGATAATATACAACAAATTATCGTTAGTCTTCAACGGGAAAAATCTAATAGAATACAATAGACAACAAGTTTTAAATCAATATTACAGTAGCGGAAATAATAATTCATTAGAAGAGTTAAGTAGAGAATGCAAACTACTATCTTCTATATATGAATTTAAAAGTTCATCGCTCTATCTTTTATCCCAGTAACATCAATCAATATACATCCGGAATCAAATATTCATCTTTGCACCACGGGCGAAGATATTCATCGATTAATCATGTTCATCTAAACACATGTTCATCTTTTTACTCTACGAATAACGATATTCATCGAAATCATTCATATTACTTTTCTGACAAAGCAAAGATATTCAATAATATCATCCTTTAAGGCCGAGGATGATGAAAATATTTTAAAGAAACGAATCCAGTGAAACAAAATGACAAGGATTAAGGATTAAGGATTCGTACTTTGTTTTATCCATGTCCAAAAATACCTCAAAAATAATCATAGTAGTGTAAAATTCAAGAATGATCAAAACATGGATACAATCAAAGCTAGTATCCATAATAGATATTTTAGATGAAAAGGGAAAATTTTCATTTTTGATGAATAGTCTTAGTATTAAGTGAATAGTGTTGTATCGTGAATAGTCTTTGTATCATGAAATAACTCAGACACCAAAAGTTCCAAATTTGATAAAAACTTGATTAATATTTCAAATAATGATATTGAAGAAATAATATCATTACGAAAAAATAATATCCCTTTACCTCGAAGATCGGTACTTCTAAATTTGAAACAAGAATATAAAGGCTATGACTTGAACTTGCACCGTATAGCAATACTCAAAGTATACTCAAAATACTCACAAGAATACCGATAATAATATAGAGAGAAAACTTGATTTACGGTGTGATTTTCAATTCTAACCTAAGCACCTATTTATAAGAAAATGCTTAGAACACCAAAGTAGAAAATTTATTAAAATATTAATATATATATATATATATATATATATATATATATATATAATCTTCACGCACACCTTTGAATATGAAATTCAGCAATTGAATACATGCCTCACACATGCAAAAAACGTTTTTTGTAAAAAAAATATTTAAAACTTCAAAAATTAATTATTTTGGAGCTTAAGAACTTCAATAATTCATAATAAATAGCCCTTTTGTCAGAAAATTCGAATCTCGCAAATTTTTATAGGAAATTCAATTCTCTACAACTTTGCAGAAGAAAGTTTTTCCAAATTCCAAATAGAAATTGACCGAAATCCACAAACGGGCGATTTTACAAGCTATAATCAAATTTCACCGATAAATGGGGTCCACCGACATGTTTAACATGTTTTAAATATTTATTGCAACAAAATACTCTTCCTCCTCGTATACTCATATATCCCACATTTGTTGTAAAAATATCACCATTATTATATTATTAAAATATAATAATATATTTAAATGAATTATTTTATCGTAAAAGATAAAATTTCAATTTTCAACAATTGTCACATTAACAATTTTTCCATATATATCCACATAAAATCAATATTTTCTCATCAAATGAATCAATAATTAATTATTCACAAATAATATTACGAATCACAATATTGACAACGAGAGCGGTTCCTCAGAAAGAGGGGCTTTTCAATAAGAATTTCTCCTTACTTGGCGTGCAATTAGGTGACCAAACCTCTCCTTAGATGAACTTTCTAGACATTGCCAATAATGTTATCTAATAATATTATTCGGATAATATGAATTATTGCTTCGATAATGAAAAATCTTGTGTAATGACAATTATTGAAACAATGACAATATAAAATATAAACGCAAAGAATTATTAAATCAATAAAATCTTTGAGCGATAATTATCGTAACCATTATTGAGTAGTGCCTTCTTACGTAAGAATCAATAATTGGTGCAATACCGTAAAATACTCTTGTGTTTTAACCACATTTATTATTTTAACGATAATACTTGATAACTACTGCGCGTTATTTTTAAACAACTTATATTTGTCGTTTTCTTCATCCAATCGCTTTCCGTTATGGGGCCCACAAAAGACTGTGCCGTCGTACGAATATTCCCCGACAGCAAGAATATTCCATGACCAAACGAATACTCCCCGACAACAATGAATATTTTATAACCACTTGCTTATTTTAAAATATTTGCATATTTTACCCATAACTATCCACATTAATCAAATCAACCCTTACTATTTCAAAATAATAAATAGAGAAAATTAATTTTCATTAATAATAAGTTAGGGTCTTACAGTCATGATTATACCGAATAATCCCTAGTCATAATCATACCAAGTCCATCTATGCACTACGGCCACATATGACTTTCAACATAATATAAGCATGATGATGATGGCAATGATATAAGAATTCATCTAACAGAAAGCAAAGGATAAATTTTTAAAGATTTATAATTTAATTTATCCAGAATTCAATAACGTCCAAATTGTCAACATGATACTGCTTTGTGGAGTAAAATTCAAGTATAATATTGTACCAAAAATAATTTGGACCATAAACGAATCAATTTTTATCATGAGTAGTACCCTAGGTGAATAGTACTCGAGTGAATAGTATCCCGTGAATAGTACTTCGGGAATAGTAATCCCGTGAATAGTAATCTCTGATTCAGGTGTGATTTTCAATTATAACTAAGCATCCTATTTATAGAAGAATGGAAGGATACTATTTGAATTAGAAAATCATGGACGCACAGTAATTTTTACTCACGGGTGCAACCGATAGAAGATTTTTTGCTAAATTTTGATTTTACAGTGCATTACTGTGCAATAAAATATTCTAATAAAACAAAAACTTTAAATAAAATATAATATATATTTATATAACCGGTCATGCATGGCATATGTAATATATATATATATATATATATATATATATATATATATATATATATACACTCCATGTCTTTATATACAATAATAATACTCCTCCACCTACATTGAACATTAACCCACCTCCCTTGTTTTCTATCATGGCATCCCCCACCATAATAAAATACACATGAAATATATATATATATATATATATATATATATATATATATATATATATATATATATACTTCCACCCATTCCACCATCACTTTCACCCACCACCACATACACACTCTTACACACACGTGACACACACACATGTCAAATATATATATAATACGCATATATACTTTATAACTTCCTTCCGATTATTTTGACAAATGAGTAAGTGGGGATCCAAATAATATGCCAAAATTTATAACAAATACCTCATAAAAATCCCTCAACATTTTCAACAACATTTATTCATCATTATTAGTATTCGCAATATTTAACAACCAGATCATTCCCAGGAAATAGGGAGCTTTCCGATAAGGATTTCTCCCTAATGGCGCGCAATTAGGTGACCAAACATCTCCTCGACAGAACTTTCTGGACATCGTCAATATTGCAAATAATAATCTGAATAACTGTATCATCTCAATTATTGATTTAATAATATATAAAATATTGACAATAATTGAATCAAATAACGTGAGATACTATGCAATAATTACTGTAGCAATAATTGAATATAACTGAGTGACTTCTCATGTAAGCATCAATAATCAATACCCTGTGCTACTATGCAACCACGTGTATTATTGTACTTTTAACACCGGGTATTTCAACAGTTAACGGTAAAAATTCCGCTGTTGTTTTTATAAAAAATATATCTCTGTCATTTTCTCATTCCGACAATAATTTCGTTGTGGGGTCCACCAATGATTGTGTCTTGTCGTCATTTAATTTTCCCACCAATCGAATATAATATAACAACTTGCGTACTTTGCAAAATTTATAAATATTACCTACAACTATAACATTATATCAAATTCACTCCTTAATATTCAAAACTGATATTTATAGAAAATTCATCTTTATTCATAAATGTTGGGGTCTTACATTATTACTTGCTGGGCAATCCAATGCTCATTCTTGTTTTAAATTTAAATGTTTTAACCTAAGTATGATCAGCCAGAAGGTTCAGGCAAGAACACGGGGAAAGGAAAGCTATTCGAATGAGTTTTATAATATTCTATGTAATAGTTAAAGTTTATTAAGACAATGTTATTTATTATCTATGATGTAATGAATGTTTAAAGGTCGCGTACCTGGGATTTAGACTTTGATATATGTAAATTAAGTTTGATATTTATATTATTGTTATTATTATTGTATTATTTCGCTCATAGAAATGGTATCGTGAAGCACCGAGTTCGGGTTTCAAGTACCTAAATTTGGGGGCGTCACGGGTTGGTATCAAAGCCTTATGGTTAAAAACCTTAGGCGGGATAGACCTTAGGCTATAACCTTAGAACAAAGGGAAACGTTGAAAATACAAATAACTCATATAGAGTTTAAAAGGAGATGAATTGAATAAATTCATCGTTAAACAAAATAAAAGATAACTTTTTATAAATCTATTGGTTGTTGTGTGTATATACTATTTGCTAATTAGGATAATTTGTGTGTAGATATCAGGAGGAAATGAATTAGGATACCCTCAGATAGTAAAGAAGGGGCCAATATCAAAGCCAATAGCTGAAATAGAGGCTCACACTGCAAGCAACCTTGATGAGGTGCTGGTATTGGAAAATGTAGTACCAGATCCAGAAATAGTAGAACTGACAGATAGTGATTCAGACACTAAAGTTGGAGCTGATCAAGCATCAACGTAAGTACAAAATCTGAAGAACAAGGTTTCTTCTCTAGAAAAGTTATGGGAAATAGAAAAGCTACTAAATAACCAATTGCGAAAGGAGTTAATAGAAACTATGGAAGAACAAGGTAACCTTAAAATCCAAATTGATCAAATGGGATCCAGAAGCAACAAATCGTGCGCAGCTCCGAGCAAGAAGGGGAAAATAAAGATGAAAGACCGTGACTTAAAAAATAAGTAGGATTAGTAGTTGATTGTGTATGTTTGATAATGTACGTGTGTAATGCAATATTCCAAACTTTTGTACAAGTTGTTATAGCGAATCCTGACTTTTGTGGTCACAAAAAGGATAGCAGTACGTGTTATGTAAAGTGCTATTACTTAGTTGAATGAATATAAATCTATATTTGATTAATGGAATAAGTTTTGTATAAAACTTCGTGTTGCATGTTAAAATTACAATAAAGTTTAGAATGTAAGTTAAATTTATGATTTTATGTAAACAGATAATGCGGCCAAGACGTCTAACATGAAATCATAGAGCAGAAGAATCTGTCAACAACGCTGAAGGACAACAACAAGACCCAATACAAAACTTTGCGAACATGGTAGCTCAGGCTATGCAGCAAGGAATACCAGCTGCAGGGAACCGACCAGACAAGCGCTTAGCAAATTTTAAAGACTTCAAGGCAGTAGGACCACCAGAATTCAGGGGAACAACTGATCACCCTATAGAAGCCCAGACATGGGTTAATGAGATAGAAAATGCATTCGTAATTGCTAGGGTAGATGACGGGCAAAAGACCGCTTTTGCCACCTATATGATGAAAGGGGAGGTGAACTTTTGGTGGGAAGCAAATCAAGAGAGGGCAGGAGAAGGTGTGGTAACTCGGGCTATATTTAAGACTTGTTTTTTGAAAACTATCTCTCAGCTAGCATGCAAGCTAGGATGGAGGTGAAATTTCTGGAGTTAAAGCAGGATAACATGACTGTTGCGGAGTATGCCGCAAAGTTTAATGAGTTGGCTAGGTTCGGTCCACACCAGGTGGATACGGAGGCTAGGAAGGCAAGAAGGTTCGAAATGGGATTAAAACCACGGCTCTACAACAAGGTGGCACTGTTGTAGATCAATAATTTTACAAAGACTCATGGAAAAGGCTATCGTAGTTGAGGAGGAAGTGAGGTCATGAGCCTCTTCAACAAAGAGAGAAAGGAACAAAGGCAAAAGCGAGAGGAGAGTGTGAAGGTGGAAACTTCATAGTGGGAATAGGGGTGAAAAGAGAAAAGGGAATTATTTTGTAAATGTCCAGGTGAAACATGAAGGTGTGAAGAAGCAGGTAGTGCAGTGTGGAAACTGTGGGAAGAATCACTCTGGTGAGTGTGTGAAGGGTAAGTTTGTATGTTATAATTGCGGGCAGGAGGGCCATATTTCTCCCAACTGCCCCAACCCAAGGATGAACAGTGGGTGTTTTCTGTGTGGGTCTAGGGAGCATAAGGTGAAGGATTGTCCAAAAATGAAAATGGAGGCAGGGAGTGTAACCATAGGGAAAGGCAGCAGGACTATGGCGATCACATGACCGACTTCAACCAACAAACCAACAAAAGCAACCGCGAGAGTCTTCAACATGACGGTCCAGGATACTGTGGCAGCTGGGAATGGAACTCTAGGTATTATTCGAATAACTTTTGTTTTCGTATATATATTATTTTCCTATATATAGCAAATTATGTTATAAAAGAAATTTTTGAAGGAGGAATTTGAGTTCATTTAGAAATCAAACTTCCGTTTAATCAGATAGACAAGCTTTATATGAATAGTCAAAGATTTGATCGATCAATTATGATCGAGATCTATTTGCAATGATTGCGTAGGCTATATACCCTTGTATGTATGAGTTTTAAAACGGTGATTTTGGGGACGAAATCTTTATAAGAGAGGGTGAATGTAATAACCCGATATTTTCTATATAAATAAATGAGAAATTTTGCATATAATTTTTTTTTTATTTTAAAGAAGGGAATATGTGCCAAGTAATGTGTATGTATATATGTGATAAATAAAATTTATTTATTACATGAATAATTTCAAATAATTTTATTTTAGAATTATTGATCATTATAAAGTATATTCTTATAATAATTAATTTTATAGTAGAAATGTCCTTATTATTTATTTTCTATGAAAATATGATTTTTACATCATTTAAATAATATATAAAATGATTATTGGAATTATTATAATGACTATTTTATTATATGAATTTTAGTTCGATTATTAAGTTAATTATTTTAACTTAATAATGTTATATATGAAAGATAAATCAGATATAGAATCCAAACCCTAATTTTGGATTTTGAGTTGTGAGGGAGAATAATAATATTATATTAAATATAATATTATTTTTCAAATGTTATAAATATATACGGTATGTGTTGGTCAATTATGGTGTATAATGACATAACCCTTATATCAAGTTATTAAACATTAATTGTTTAACTCAATTATGAGTTCAAGACAGAGTAGTAATGGTGTTATATGAACTATGTAGCATATTATAAAATTTCTGTTAATTAGGAAAAACCCTAATTAACATTTGAAAAACCTAATTAAAATTAGAAACCATAATTTGATAATTATGAACCCTAATTAGCTAATTAGGAACCCTAATTACTAAAATTAGAAACCCTAATTATTATTTAGTAAATTGAATTATTAATTTGGGAACCCTACTAATATTAAGGAACCCTAATTATTTAAACCCTAATTTTCTATTAAAAACCCTAATTTTAATTAGTGTGTTTTAATTAAAATTTTAGTACACTTGAATTTTAATTTTTCAAACCCTAGAAATTATTTAGAAATTATTTGAGAAACCTTTAGGTTTAAAAGCTAGTGATTAAACCCTAGATTCAAGTACCATGGATAAGAATACCATTAAAATTGCTAACCAGATGACTAAAGTACCCTTTTTGTCCCATTCTTGCATTATTGTTAGCAAATCTTGCCAAATCCCAAACTCAAGATCTCCCGTGTGCTCTAAAACTCAGCCATATCCGATCTATTGCCACCTTGGATCAGCCAAATTAATTTCATCAATAGATATAAGATTTGAATAGAGACAAAATCACAAAACCAAGCTCATTTGTTCACTTACACTTAGCCAAACTGTCTCTAGCTCAAACCCACGAAATCCAAAGGTGTTTCAGTCCCCAAATCAAGCCCCACGACTTTTAATAACAGATCAGAAGCTAAGAATCGAGATTTTTTAAAGAGGTACAAAATCGTAATTTATAATCTGATTTTGAATGCCATGTTAAATGTAATGATTTAATGTTAAAACATGTTGTTTATAGTGTACACAAATGATCTGGGTTGCTAGATATTAGATCCATAACATCTAGAAGCTCGGATTTGATGTTTTACAAAAAGCTGAAAAATTTTGTTTTGATGTCCGTGATGAATGTCGGACCATCTAGAATCTCATCTGTTTATGTAATTTGTTGTTTAAAGGTTTGATCATGTAGTGTGCTTTATGAGGTATGTAATCTAGAACTTGTAGCGAGGACCATATCATGCTTAGAATGTTAGATAATCATGGTAAAAGGTCGTTGACCGACCCATGACTTTCTAAAATCTGGAAAACCCGGATCGTGCTAGAAAGGACTCTCGACAACTTTTTCAAAACGACTAGATCCGCCCGATTGTGTTGTTGTTTTGATTACATTATTGTAACTAAATTGTAGCTTGTTATGTGTACTATAGATACATGATTTTAGATCCCTTAAATCATTAATATATTGAACACGGTAGAAGGTCAAACTAGCTTATTCGTTCACGAAATTTATTTCTGGAAATTCCAGAAAACTCAAGAACATGTCTTCTGACATGGTTTGGCCAAAAGATAGATCTGCTTGATCTGTTGTTGTTATATGTGTTTTATATAATAGATCTTTAGTATTACATGTTGGCTACAACCTGGAAAAGATACATCACATAGAGCAAACTCAGAACGCGAGATATAAGGATCCAAAGTAGCACCCTCGTTCTGTTCTTCATTTATGGAAAACCCAAAAATGAAGAATAGCCTCTGACACGATTTTCTGAGCCCTAGATCTTTTACCTTGTTGATTTTTAAACCTGATACGTGTTTGATTAATGTACACTGATAGTTACTCTACACAGCCCGACGTCTAGAACACCTTTACCATGAACAGATTTCATAATATAAGGCCATGAAAAGCATTGACCGGCCATGACTTAAATTTTCGGGCAGCCTAGAAACTTGAAGAACAGCTCTGACAACCACTTTAGGCCTTTACTTCTTTCATTTGATGCACTAGCACTACAAGATCTAACCAACAACTTACCCAGAAATATCATGGTCAGTGATTAATCCATGGTCAAACCTACCCACTCGAAACTGTCTATGAAGGTTCTGGGTTTCTCAAGAACAACTAAGGCGACACTTACTATCGCCAAAGGGCTTTAGCGACAGACTTATTAAAATTAATTAATTTAAATTCTAAAATTCATTTAAAAATAGAAAATAACTTCTGAAAATTACAAAAAATATTTTAAGTTATAGAAATTAACTTTTAATAATTTGACATATTTTTCATAACTATTAATATTTATTTGAAATATTATTGATATTTAAGTTATTTAATAAATACATTAAATAAATTAATTAAAATGATTTTATTATATTAAAAATTATTTTAAATAATAATAAGGTATTTAATAATATTTGAAGTTATAAAACATAACTTTTAATATTTTAAGATAAGTTTCATTAATTATTAAATATTAATGATATTAGATTTATTTGGTAATTATATTAAATAAATTAATTAAAAATGATTTTAATATTATAAAAATCATTTTAAATGAAAATAAATAACTTAAAAATATTTTAAGTTATAAAATATAACTTTTGATATTTAAAGGTAAATTTCATTAATACTTTTATATTAATGCTATTTGATTTATTTAATAATTATATTGAATAAAAAAATTAATAAAAGTTTTATTGATTTAAAAATCATTTAAAAGGATATAAATGAATTAAAAATATTTTAAGTTATAATTAATGACTTTTAATATTTTGATAAATAATACATGAATACTTATATATTAATGATAACTTATTTAAAAATGATTTTAATGTTTTAAAAATCATTTAAGGGTAATATTAACACTTTTAAAAGTATTTTAAGTTATTATAAATAACTTTAATATTTTGTAATGATTTCATTAATAATTTAATATTAATTAAATATTAATGATAATATAATTAGTTAATGTTTAAAACAGTTAATAATGATTCCGATGTTTGAAAAATCATGATAAATTATAAAAATTATTTAAAAATTATTATAAGTCATTTAAAAATAATATGACTGATATTTACAGTTATTGAAATACTGAATGGAGTTTTAGACTCGATAATTACCCGGTAAAGCCGTCGGTACACCGAAATATTTCAGAAATTGATCCGGACTTAGATAATTGGACTAGATATGTATTTGTTTATGATTTAATGACTACTAAACATATGTGACAATGTGATTAGGTTATGTGCTGACTGCAAATAGCAGTAATATGCGATATGATATATTATTCTAATCGAACGAATGATCTTATTAATGATAGGTTTCGGTATAAAAGATAAAACTAAGTTACGTTATTGTAAACAGCAGCTCGGGCAAGTATCCTACCTATGTATTTACTTTATGCAGTGGACATGAGTAAGAAAGTTTCAGAATCATATTATTGTGCCAAATTATTAACTCTATTATTATTGATTATGTATTCAATTATTTATATTCATATAAGTTCTAAAATTATCCGATCATTATTTATCAACATAGTATTATCTCATACTCCAGATATTTATTTTGTTCATTAGTTTCTAAATATGGTTATACAAGTGTCCTCACTTAGATAATCATTGTATTTAATCACATGTTGATACATACTTATTGATTTCGAGTATATATGCGTTGACTTAAAAGCCGTCTAAGCTATTTGATTTGGCTATATATAAACTTAAAAATATTGTTGAGCAAATAGAACTTTATTGTATCCAACCAGATTGTTTTGGTTCGGATTCCCGACTAAGTATGAACATCCCGAACATAAGAAAACTTATCAAGAATTACGAAATAGAATGAATAACGAGGAACATAAGAATTCCTTTAAAACATTTCATACTTTTGCTGAGGGGTCATATAGTGAATGTGTTGTTTGAGTTGTGATTCTGGGGACAGAATCCTTATATAAGAAGGGAATGATGTAACATTCCAGATTTTTTAAATGTAAATTATAAATATTTATTGATTTATATAAATATTTATTGGATGTGTTTATTATTGGATAAATATTTGTTCAATTTGATTGATTTGATTTAGTTAATTATTTATTTGTTAAATAATTAATGTGTTATGTGGATTGAGTTATGTGATTAAGTGAATTATTTAATAAATTGTAATTAAATAAAGTGTGATAAATAACTATATTATAAGGAGTTATTAAAATAAATTAATGCAATTTTAATTTAGTTTTTGCCAAACAAGGTTTAAGTATATTAATTCTTTAATTTTTAAATGGTTTGCCAAACAAAGCCTTATGGCTTTTGAATTTCTTTTAATTTAAATTATTAGTTAAATAAATAAATAATATATTTATATATATATATATATATATATATATATATATATATATTTGGTAACTGATATATTATTAGGGTAATAAGTGTGGCGTCGGTTTTATGCGTTTTATTTTTAGTATACGTATAGTGTGAATTGGTTTAGCTATCATTTTTACGGTTTGAGTTATCTGCTAAACTGAGAGAAGAAAAGAAGAGAGTTTGAGAGAGAACCTGAGAAAGAGAAAGTATCAGTGATTAACAAAGATAGTCTAAGCAAACGAAAATGTATGTTTCTTTAACCTTAATATAGGTACACACACACACACACACACACACACACACACATATATATATATATATATATTTCATGATGCCTAACGTCTCTGTGTTCTTCAACTTCACTGTGTATAAGGTTTTTACAAAATTCTTGTAAACTATGTTTTAGTAATTGTTATACTAGCATATATTGATAGGTGATTGTTTGTTTAACATGTATATAAGATTTTATGCTAATTACGTGTTAAAAAAAGGAATTTGGTTTTACGATGAGGAGTATATATGCACGATATATGATTTGTAAAATATCAAGATTAGTATATATGTTATGGTGAAATTATGAAATCTAACTGTGAATGGTTAATTGAGTATGACATTTAGAGAATTGTAGTTAAAGTACTCAAAATTGGTTTATAAAATTTTGGTTACCATGTTCACTGTGCTAAACAATTGTCTATAATGGAGTTTGGTTTTTAAAATAGTGTTTTAAAGAATTTAGTTTTCTAAAATTGTTGTTCAAATTGTTGATAATTGGTTTATAGATGATTGTTAACGTTTATGGGTAACTTATGTGAAGTTATACATGTCAATTTAGATGTTAGCAATGTTGAATGGACAGAAAATTCTTTATTTTGTTCTTCTGGTTTAGTTTTTGTGAGTTTCGGCGCCCCAGCGCCAAAATCCATGCTCCAGCTTGAAGTCTCGCGCCTTAGTGCCAAAATCAGCCTTGAACAAGACTTCGTCGCGTCAATAAGTCAAGTCAGTCGGAGAGGCCAGAACTTTACAACAACGCCGAGTCCTTATATAACTCTCGCACCGAAGCGCCACCTCAGCGCCGCGGCGCCACTTAACAAAATGTTCAAGATGGGTTTTGTCTGACATAGAAGTCTGAAATTTTTAGTTGTAATGCTATGTGACCAAATAATTCTGTTATTGTAGTATGGCAATGTGTTGAATGAACATGGTGTTAATACCTAACGAGT
Organism: Panax quinquefolius; assembly: GCA_020205615.1. Taxonomy (NCBI): domain Eukaryota; kingdom Viridiplantae; phylum Streptophyta; class Magnoliopsida; order Apiales; family Araliaceae; genus Panax; species Panax quinquefolius. The sequence goes on along the minus strand of CM035169.1, from coordinate 84,241,203 downwards.
TTATTATCGTTTAGGAATATAATTTGATTACATGGTTAAACATTTAAACCATACGTGATGTAGAATTGATAATGACTGATAACGGTATGATATTGTGATTTGGATTATAACGGTTTAATCTACGCGCAATGCAAGTTCTTTAACTCTACTTTGTTAATAGTTGAGCAAGTTTTTCTAATTCTAAATCGTCGTTATGCAAATTTCATATTTCTATACTTCATTGGGTAAAGTATTTTCATTAAGCAACTTGATTGTATCTAGTTATTCATGATGATACAAGCTTCCCATCTCCACACTTTCGTCGAGATAGTTATTATGATTCTGCAAGTTTTTCCTAACTCTTAACTTGTTATATTAGCATGCAAGTACCTTTATTCTGTTAAATCAGTTTATCGTTCAAATTATTGTTGTTATGCATGCTTGATATTAAATTCTAAGATGTAACCTTAGCTTAATGTTGTTCAAAGCAAGGTATGATAGATTATTCAATTGTTTTGCTATTAGATTATTCCTAAAGCATGAACTTAGAACGAAATGTTTATTTAGTTATGATCATTTAATAACATAGTGTTAGTATCTTTTATTCAACTAATCCTTAGTTGATGTCCGTTGAACTCCAAATTACCTTTAAGTGTATCCAAACCAAACGGACTTTGGTGCGGACTTGTAATCTAAATACTAAGATGAACAACCCTATTTTTAGGGGTTGCACCTAGTTTTATACATTGTGCTAAAATGTTTGTATAAAATACATGTACGAAGGATTGATCCCCCTAAGTACCTTTGAGTCCTTGCGATGTATTATGATGACCGTTATAGTTAAAGTTGAAAGATTACTTATAATCGTGGATGTGGTTCGTGGTCATTAGACCCTCAGTGAATGTTATGATTTATGGAATGTTAATAGAACATATTGTTCAGTTCTATTAAGCCTAGTATTTGGCAAGTGATGTAAAGGTTAAAGCTTTAATTATTGATTATTCCAAGTGAGCCTTGTTTGCTCACTCTTGCATGTAAAATTCTTACAGCTAAAGCTGAAAAAGGTGACGTACCTAGCACCAGTAAGGGAAAGGGAAAGATAAACAAGTAGTGAAGACTTATAATAGTTTTGATAGTTTTATTATCAGACTTTGGTTTAAATATTGTAATGAAGTTTATTTAATTTTTCGCATGAATGATTTTTGTAAAGGTTTGATAACCTGGGAGATTTTATTTAATGTAATCCTGTATGGGCAGGTTTATTTATTCAATTATATCATGATTGAGTAGTTAGATATGAATGTTTTTATTTAAGTGAACACTAAATCTTGAGGTAATGAAGTACCGGGATTTGGGGGTGTCACAAGTTGGTATCAAAGCTTTAGGTTATGAACCTTAGGTGGGGGAAAAGCCTTATGAAGTAACCTTTGAAAAGATAGTGGAGATAACTCTTATCGAGTTTTAAGGAAGAAGTAATAACACACTTATGTGCTTATGTGTTTATAACTTATGTGCTCGTGAGTGTCGAGTAGAATGATTAATAATTAAAACTTTTAAACTTTGTTGTCAGGATGACTAATGTCAGAGAATCCAGTCAGGCTAGAGAGGAAGGACCTCAGATGCCTATAGATGAGGAGCCTCGCGACATTAATGTTGTTTGGGAACAACTACTGCCATGAGAGTCAGCTCCGTTGGTCATAGTGGTTGAAGATGAGGATGATGATGTGGAGATGGATGAGGAGGATCCCGTGGAGTTGCCACAGGAGGATGAGGATGACGAGGACGAGGAGGAAGAGACTCCACTAACCTCGATGGCTGCTCGTATGTATGATGAAGTCTACGACCGTAACATGGAACTTCAGGACACAGTTGAGGAGTTGCAGAAGATAGTAATGAACAATGATCGCAATGACATGGAAGAACGACGATATATCCGGGATCGAGATGAACGTCTAGCTAATATTGAAGAGAAGCTTCTGATGCAGACCAAAGGAGAGAAGGAACAACTGATCGAGATGGTCGTGGAACCGAAGAACAAGCTGAAGGAAGAAGCTACCAAGAGGGCGAGAGCTGAAGAAGCATCGAGGAAGCTTATCAACGAACCGGAAGAAGCGATGAGGGACGACAATCAAAGAGGATGAAGATGGAAGAGATGGATAAAATATTCAATACCGTGATCAATCGAGCTCAAGATCGGGTCATGGGTTATCCAATTGAGTTCAAGACTCTGCCATCATATGTGTTTGATCGTCGAATAATGTTCCAAGTTATGGAAGAAGAGCGTCGAAAGGCTACGGAGTATCTTAATAGATCATCGTAGGAAATGTGCTCATTATGAACATAATAAGTGTTAAATAATGTAAAATCCTAGTGTTGAGTAACCACGGGATATGAGAATGATGATGTTGTCCTGTAACTTTTGTAGTTCAGGGAAGGAATGTAAATAACAGTGATGCTATTGTTTTTATGTTTTTCAAAGTAATGATGAATAAATAAAAGTTATTATTTTATTCAAAGTGTTATGTGTTTATTTCTTTTATGGAGGCAAGTAATTAGCAAATACTTAAAGAAGTTGAGTAATAGTCTAATAGATGTTTTTAACAGAAAATGCCTCCCAGACGTGACCTACCCCGACAGAGAACCAATGAGAGAACTAACAATAACGATGTTGAAGATAATCCCATCCAACAACTAGTAACGTTACTAACAGGAGCGTTGCAGAATCAACCTCAGAACCAAGGCACAACATTTAAGAATTTCAAGGCGGTTGTACCACCTGAATTCCATGGGTCCATGAATCCGGTCGAGGCACTGACCTGGATTATGGAAATAGAGAAAGTATTTGAAGTAGCTAGGGTAGTGGATGAACAGAAGACTTCTTTTATAACATTCATGTTGGAAGCATAAGCTAGTTATTGGTGGGAGGCCAATAAAACCCGGGAAGGACCAGGAGTGATGACCTGGGATAGGTTCAAGGAGTTATTCTTCGAGACCTATTTTCTAGAGAGTTCGAAGAGTCAGTTAGAGGTTTAATTTTTGGAATCAAGGCGAGGGAATGATGATTTTATGTATCTCGAGTATCTTGCGAAATTCAACGAGTTGGTTAGGTTTCATGCCATATCAAGTCAAGATGAGACGGCGCGTAAGGCGAAGAGATTTGAACAGGGACTGAAGCCCTTGTTGTACAGTAGGGTTTCCCTGTTCCAGTTGAAGACGTTTGCAGCAGTGATGGAGAAGGAAGTTCTCGCTGAAGGTGGAGGTGAGGTAGTGACAAAATTCAATCAAGAACATAAGAAGAAGAAGAAGAATGAGGGGGAAGTGAAGAATGGTAGCGGAGGCAATGGAAATGGCAACAACAACAATTTGAAGAGGAAGTGGAAAGGAAATGGGGGTACTGGAAACCAGCAGGGTAACCATCAATTTAGGAAGTTTGAAGCATGTGTTATATCCGGGAGGTTTTATAAGGGGGTGTGCTTGATGGGGAAACATGCATGTTTCAACTGTGGCCAGGAAGGTCACATGGCCCAAAATTTCACCCAACCCAAGAAGAATGTCTGTTTCACGTGCGGATCCAATGATCACTTTGCTCGTGAATGCCCTCAGAAGAAGGTTGGAGAAACAACAAGAAGCAAGGGAGGTAACAGTGGAGGAACATGGGCCATTGCTGGACCTACTGCATCAAACAAACCCACAACCAGAACATTCAAACTCAAATGGAGTCCTCAATACATTTATTATCGTTATGATGATAGACATTTAATAATGATGTGATGTAATAATTTTATTTCCGCACTTGAATGATTGTATTAAAGGTTATAGAACCTGGGAGATAATTTTTTTATTAAAAGTAATCCTTTATGGGCAGGTTTTTATTATTCAATTTATTATGATTGGGTAGTTAGATATGAATGTTTTGATTACGTGAACACCAAATCTTGAAGTAATGAAGTACACGGATTTGGGGGTGTCACAGGAACTTCTCCCAAGACATCTTTAGTGATGCAGGTTGAGTACTCTTTACCGATTCCCACCAGTAATCTGCCTCTCCTCCCAACATAAAGGTGGCAAAGGGAATTTTTTGCTCCTCGGAGCATCCCAAGACATCAAATATCTTGGTGATCTGCTTTATCCTCGTCTCTACCTTAAGTGATTCTTGCTCTCCAATAAACTCTGGTGGTCCCAGCTCCTTAAACTGTTTAGCGGTGACCATCCGAGAGTTGCCAGTGTTTTCACCTGCATTTTGGACATGAGTCTCTCTCACCTGATGTTGCATGAATTGCAGAAATCCCCTAAACATTCTATCGTTCATCATTTGGTCGGTGTTATTGTTTGCATGACGATTGTTGCCTTCCTGATGCACATTTTCTTGGTTATTAATCATTGATGATTCAACGGTCTCTTGTTCTCCATTGATATTCTCAACATTCTCCGATATCATTTTTAAATACTGCCACAAAACAATGGTTAATTGACATGTCACATATTATCCCTATACTCTGACCGACCAATTAAATACCAAATAAACTTAGGCAGGTCATACTAGCGAAGGAATTCCCCGTCTCTCCCCTCCTAGTTCTTGTCTCACATCTCAGCCAGGGATCATATCCCTAAGCTTTGATACTAACTGTGACTCCCCCAAAATAGGTATACATCACCCATCTTTAGTCGCCAAATACATGGTATAAAATTCAAATACAACTTAATAATACAACTATCGTGTAAAATACGACAAAACATAAACTGAGAGTTTAATACGAATATTGTCTTCTAGACAGTATTCAAACTCAAATGGAGTCCTCAATACATTTATTGTCACACTATTTCATAGAATAGTGAGGACTACTAATGCAAATATCTGGACCGTCACTCCATTCCCCGACTAGTCCCGGCTACATTCTCATTTCTTTAAGAGAACAATGAAAGCAAAAGGGTGAGCACAACTAGCCTAGTAAGAAATATTATGACTAAGATAATGCAGAATAAATTATCATTAGCCTTCAACAGTGTTAAACTGATAAAATATAATAAACATCAAGTTTAACTGCAACGGAATAAGAAATCCCTTAGAAGAGTCAAGTAGAGCATGATATCTACTATCTTCTATAATTTAAAAGGTTTTTCATCACTTTTATCGCTGAGAATCAGCTTAATAAATAATCCACATCATCGAATCACCCCATGCACTACGGCCAATGATATTCTTTAGTATCACGACCATAAATTATCCATGCACTACGGGCCAAGGATATTCGTGTATTCATCAATGGTCACGATCATGCCAACAACTGTCCATCAATGCACTACGGGCTAATGAGGACTTTTAACACATCATTTGTAACATTACGGTCATTGTGATGCCCCCAAAATAGGTATACATCAACCATTCTGAGTTGTCAATACATGGTACAGAAATAACTATAACTTTATTATTACAACATATAAACTGTGAGTTTAAATACAGATATTGCCATCTAGACAATATCCACATGCAAATAAATCCCCATCATAATTATTGATACATTATTTTACAAAAATGGTGAGGACTACTAAACAACTCTCTCTAGAACCTTCATTCCATACCCCGACTAGTACTCGCTACATTCTCGCCTCCTGAGAAGAAAAATGGAACAACAAGGAAAAGAGTAAGCTCAACTAGCCTAGTAAAGAATATTATGACTAAGATAATATACAACAAATTATCGTTAGTCTTCAACAGGGAAAAATCTAATAGAATACAATAGATAACAAATTTTAAATCAATATTCGCAGCGAAAATAATAATTCATTAGAAGAGTTAAGTAGAGAATGCAAACTACTATCTTCTATGTATGAATTTAAAAGTTCATCGTCTATCTTTTATCCCCCGTAACATCAATCAATATACATCCGGAATCAAATATTCATCTTTGCACTACAGCCAAAGATATTCATCGATTAATTAAGTATTTCATCTAAACACTGTTCATCTTTGCACTACGGCCAAAGATATTCATCGAAATCATTCATCTTTGCACTACGAGCCAAAGATATTCAATAATATCATCATTTAAGACCGAGGATGATGAAAATATTTTTAAAGAAACGAATCCAAAGAAACAAAATGACAAGGATTAAGGATTAAGGATTCAGTACTTTGTTTTATCCATGTCCAAAATACCTCAAAAATAATCATAGTGGTGTAAAATTCAAGAATAATCAAAACATGGATACAATCAAAGCTAGTATCCACAATAGATATTTTAGATGAAAAGGGAAAATTTTCATTTTTCGATGAATAGTCTTGATTCAGAATGAATAGTGTCAGATATCTGCGAATAGTCTTGTATCATGTGAAACGAAGAACTCGACACCAAAAGTTCCAGATTTGATAAAAACTTCGGATCAATATTTCAAAGATAATGATATTGAAGAAATAATATCATTACAAAAACATAATATCCCTTACCTCGAAAGATCAAGATTTAAATTTGAAATAATGAATATAGCAATACTCAAAGTATACTCAAAATACTCACAAGAATACGCTTATTTATAAAAAATACTCACAAGAATACGCTCGATAATATAGAGAGAAAACTTCAGCTTACGTGTGATTTTCAATTCTAACCTAAGCACCCTATTTATAAGAAAATGCTTAGAACACCAAAGTAGAAAATTTATTAAAATATTAATATATATATATATATATATATATATATATATATATATATATATATATATATATATATACTCTTCACGCACACCTTTGAATCAAAAATTCAAAGAATTGAATACATGCCTCACACATGCAAAAATGTTTTTTGTAAAAAATATTTAAAACTTCAAAATTAATTATTTTGGAGCTTAAGAACTTCAATAATTCATAATAAATAGCCCTTTTGTCGGAAAAATTGAATCTACAGAACTTGTTATAGGAAATTCAATTCTCTACAACTTTGCGAAGAAATGTTTTCCAAATTCCAAATAGAAATTGATCGAAATCCACAAACAGACGATTTTACAAGTTATAATCAAATTTCGATCAATAAATGGGGTCCAATTGAGCATGTTTAACATGTTTTAAACATTTATTGCAACAAAAATACTCTTCCTCCTCAGTATACTCATATATCCCACATTCGTTGTAAAAATATCACCATTATTATATTATTAAAATATAATAATATATTTAAATGAATTATTTTATCGAGAAAAGATAAAATTTCAATTTTCAACAATTGTCACATTAAAAATTTTCTCCATCTATATCCACATAAAATCAATATTTTTCTCATCAAATGAATCAATAATTAATTATTCACAAATAATATTACAGAATCACAATATTGACAACCGTGCGCTCTCTAGGAAAGAGGGGCTTTCGAATAAGAATTTCTCCTTCTTCGGTAGCAAGATTAGGTGACCAAACCTCTCCTTAGCGAACTTTCTAGACATTGCCAATAATGTTATCTAATAATATTATTCATATAATATGAATTATTGCTTCGATAATGAAAAATACTTGTGTAATGACAATTATTGAAACAACAACGATATAAAATATCAACGCAACAATTATTAAATCAATAAAATCTTTGAATAAAGAATTACATCAGTAACCATTATTGAGTAGAGCCTTCTTACGTAAGAATCATATAATTGGTGCAATACTGCAGTCTTCTTGTGTTTTAACCAATTAAGAGTATTTTAACAATATTAATTGCAGAATAACTACGCTATTATTTTTAAACAACTTATATTTGTCGTTTTCTTCATCCAATCGCTTTTAGTTATGGGGCCCACAAAAAAGATCGTCTTGAGTGCATTTAATATTCCCAAACTGAAGAAGAATATTCCACGACCAAACGAATATTCCCCGACAACAATGAATATTTTATAACCACTTACTTATTTTGAAATATTTATGATTTTACCCATAACTATCCACATTAATCAAATCAACCCTTACTATTTCAAAATAATAAATAGAGAAAATTAAATTTCATTAATAATAAGTTGGGGTCTTACAACCTCCCCTCCTTATGAAATTTCGTCCTCGAAATTGACGTACGTACCTGGTGTTTCAAAAAGGTGAGGATACCTCGCTTTCATTTCTGTTTCTAACTCCCAGGTCATTTCCTCTATAGCATGATTCCTCCACAAAACTTTAACTTGTGGTATGACCTTTGCGCGTAGGACATGCTCCTTCCTATCCAAGATCTTGACGCGAGTCTATAGGCTACATTTCCTACTCGGTCAAGAATTTGAAATGGACCAATAAATCGTGGATTGAGCTTTCCTCTCTTCCCAAATCTTGTAACTCCCTTCCATGGAGATACTCGCAACAATACATGATCCCCTATACTAAATTCCACGTCCTTTCGATGAAGATCCGCATAACTCTTTTGTTGATCTTGTCTTGGTTTGTATCGTTGTCGAATCATGTGGATCTTTTTAAGTAGTCATACGTACTCAACTCGGGTCCCAACAATGTTGCTTCACCCACCTCGTCCCCAACATACTGGAGAGCGACAATTTTGTCCATATAATGCTTCGAATGAAGCCACACCTATACTTGCCTGATAACTGTTGTTGTAGGAGAATTCCACCAATGGTAAATACTTATCCCAACTGCCCTTGAAGTCTAGGACACACGAGTCTTAATAGATCTTCAAGAGTTTGAATAGTCCTCTCGATTGTCCGTCTGTTTGAGGATGGTATGCGAATCGAATCGTGAAATCCGTACCCATAGCTTTTTGCAAGCTAACCCAAAATCTTGAAGTGAATCTTGGGTCACGATCCAAACTATGGATACTGGGCATGCCATGTAACCTCACAATCTCATTTACGTATATACTAGCAAGACGTTCAAGGAATAAGTCTCCGTATCGGCAAGAAATGAGCGAGACTTGGTTAATCTATCAATAATAACCCAAATAGCATTGATGCCTTGAGAAACCGTAGGAAGACCCGTAACGAAATCCATGGTAATGTGTTCCCACTTCCATTTCGAATCTCAAGTGGTTGCAACGGACCTTTAGGTACTAGATGCTCCGCCTTTACACGTTGGCAAGTTAAACACATCGAGATAAACTTTGCAATCTCTCTCTTCATATTGTTCCACCAAAATGTATGTCAAGATCACGATACATTTTAGTACTTCCGAGATGGATTGCAAATGGTGTATTATGTGCCTCCATCATAATCTTGTACTTCAAATCGTCGTTTCGAACACAAAAGTCTAGAGTGGACTCAAGTATTCCTTCTTCATCAATTCTCGCTTCTAAATAGCTCTTTCTTATACTTTCTTCTTCATACGCATCATTTCAAGATCGGTGGCTTGAGCAACCTTAACTTTTTCTATTAAAGTTGGCTCTGTCAGATACTTGACATCATCGCACTCATTCCTCGCATATGATCTTCTACTCAACGCGTTAGCTACCACGTTCGCTTTTACGGGATGGTATTGAATAGTGTGGTCGTAGTCTTTCAATAGCTCGAGCCAACGTCATTGCCGCATGTTGAGTTCTTTTTGATGAAGAAATATTTAAGGCTTTTATGGTGCGAATATATCTCCACTTTCTCCCCATATAGATAATGCCTCCATATCTTTAGCACGCAACGATCACGCTAACTCTAGATCATGAGTAGGATAATTCCTCTCATATTCTTTAAGTTGTCATGAGGCATAGGCTATGACTTTCCCACGTTGCATGAGAACACATCCTAACCCTTTGCTCAAGCATCATTTGAGATAACAAATCCATCCGAACCGGATGGTATTGTTAGAACGACAGTCTTAAAATGAGTCTCCTCTTAAGCTCTTGGAAACTCTTCTCGCATTCTTCGCTCCAAACGAATTTTGTATCCTTCCGAGTTAGTTGGGTTAATGGAGTAGCGATTCGAGAAAACCCTTCCACGAATCTCCGATAATAACCAAATTAAGCCCAAAAAAGCTATGTACTTGATTGGCCAACGACTTTTGATTGCTCTAACTTTGTATTGCTTCAATCTTCGTCGGATCAACAGATACTCCATGTTTCGACACCACGTGCCCATGGAATGCTACTTCCTTAAGCCAGAACTCGCATTTCTTCAATTTGGCATATAGTTGGTTTTCACGAAGCCTTTGGAGTACCAGCTTCAAATGGTGCTCATGATCTTCACGACTTTTGGAATATATGAGGATGTCATCAATAAAGACAACAACGAATTGATCCAAATATTCCTTAAATACTCGATTCATCATATCCATGAAAGCCGCAGGAGCATTAGTCAATCCGAAAGATATGACTAAGAATTCATAATGCCCGCTCCAGGAGTTCTAAAGGCGCTCTTTAGAATATCCTCGCCTCTAATCTTTAGGCGATGATATCCGAGCGAAGATCGATCTTTGAAAAAATTGTGCCCCTTGCAATCGGGTCAAACAAGTCATCAATACGAGGTAGAGGATACCTATTCTTGATGGTGACATGGTTCAATTCCCGATAGTCAATACAAAAGTCGCATACTCCGTCTTTCTTCTTTACTGAATAAAACAGAGCACCCCAAGGAGATGTACTAGGATGAATGAAACCGATGTCCAACAATTCTTGTAGTTGGACCTTTAACTCCTGAAGTTCAATAGAGCCATTTGATATGGGGTTTTAGAAATGGGCTTTATACCAAAGTTCAAGATCAATAAAGAATTCAACTTCACGTTACGGGGTAGGCCGGAAGTTCTTGAAATACGTCGTGAAAGTCAATAACAAATGAAATATTATTCAAATTTGACGTGTCTTTATTCAAATCCATAACATGGGCTAAGAAAGCTTAACATCCGCTTTTTCAATAAACGAATAGCTTTATGATTAGATATGATGATGATTGATTTTAATGGTTTAGTTGCTTGAATTAAATAATAGGTTGGTTAGGAATATGAAAACTAACAACCTTACAAAAACAATCAATTTTGGCATGATGAGTAGTTAACCAATCAATCCCTAAAATCACATCAAAAGAAAGTATCTTTAAAGAGATAAGGTCAACAGGTAAGGTGATGGTGCCAACTTGAATCAAACAAGATTTATATCGATGGATGTGATGGAAGTTTCTCTAACAGAGTTTCCACGGATATAGGTCAAAGTCTAATTTCTCCGAGTCAAGTTTAAACGTTGAGCACAAGCGGAGAGATAAATGAATGGGTAGCAAATTATCAAGTAAGGTATAAACTTCGCAAGAATTTATAAATAGCTTACCCGTGATCACCTCGTTTGGGTTCCTCGCATTTTGACCATCACAACAAACGCTCTTCCAGAACCGCTGACTTTGACTTTTACGGGACGATCTTTTGAGTCACCGTCCCCGCTTAAACTAGGTTTCGCTACTGCATAAATCTCGAGCGATATGTCCTTCCTTTCCACAATTATAGCATACCTTGAACTGTTGTGGGTAGTTTGACCGATATGTCCCTCTTTCCGCATTTATAGCATATGACCGGTGGTCGTTCTCCTCCTTAGAACCGATTCTTTAACCAAGACTATCGCTCTTTCACATGGTCGTTGTTAAATCTCCTCTTTTTAAAATCTCCTCCTCGACTCGCTTCTTCTATTTTCATGGCCATGATTACCACCGTAGTGGTTACCATTTTGTCCGTCTGTTTCTTTCTCCGCCGGTTATCGTTATTCATTGATTGCTATCTCCGGTATGATCCTCAGTTATGGTCCTTCTATTGAACATACTCGTTATCTCGCTCTAACAATTGAGCCACATAACAACATCCGAATAGAGAAAAATTTATGGGAAATGAGATATTGTCGTATGTCGGGTTTCAAACCTCTCGAAACATCCATCCGTCATCGTTCCTCATTTTCCACCAAATGAGGTGCAAACACGGATAACTCGCAAACTTTGCCTCGTCTTCGAGACACCGTCATGTTGTTTTGTTCTAATCTGATGAACTCCACTTCCTTCATATACGAACACTTTCGGAAAGTATTTGTCATTAAATAGTTTCTAAAACGTCTCCCAAGACATCTTTGAGTGCAATTTGGATGGAGTGCGCTTCACGACTCCCACCGGTAGATCGCGCTTCGTCACACGGAACATAATGGTGGCGAATGGAACCTTCTGTTCCTCCGTGCATCCCAAGACATCGAATATCTTGGTAATTTTCTTGACCTATGTTTCCATGCCATGATCGGATCTGGCTTTCCCTTAAATTCGGTTGTCCCAACTCTTTGAATCGCTTGGGCTGTGACAACCCATGAATTGCTATCATTTCCTCCTGTATTTTGAACACGAGTCTCCTCGTCCGATTTTGCATGAATCGCAAAAAGCTTCTAAACATCCCTCGTTCATCATCTCGCTTCGGTGGTGTTGTTCACAGGAGGAACATTGCCACTGTTGTTACGCTCTCCTCATTGGTGAGTACATGCATCTCCACGGTCTCATTAACTCCACCGTTAATATTCTCAGCTGCCATTCTTAAATACTGCCATAAAACAAGGGTTAATTAAATAATTTAACAAATCACATAATACCCCTATATTAGGACCGACCAACAAATAAGCTTAGGTAGGACACACTAGCGAAGGATTTACTCGTCTCTCACCTCCTAGTTCTATTCCCCGATCTCCGCCAGAGATCATATCCCTAAGCTCTGATACCAACTGTGACGCCCCCAAAATAGGTATACATCACCCATTCTGAGTTGTCAATACATGGTACAGAAATAACTACAACTTTATTATAACAACATATAAACTATGAGTTTAAATATAGATATTGCCATCTAGACAATATCCACACGCAAATAAATCCCCATCATAATTATTGATACATTATTTTACAAATATGGTGAGGACTACTAAACAACTCTCTTTAGAACCTTCATTCCATACCCCGACTAGTACTCGCTACATTCTCGCCTCCTGAGAAGAAAAATGGAACAACAAGGAAAAGGGTGAGCTCAACTAGCCCAGTAAAGAATATTATGACTAAGATAATATACAACAAATTATCGTTAGTCTTCAATAAGGAAAAATCTAATAGAATACAATAGACAACAAGTTTTAAATCAATATTCGCAGCGGAAATAATAATTCATTAGAAGAGTTAAGTAGAGAATGCAAACTACTATCTTCTATGTATAAATTTAAAAGTTCATCGTCTATCTTTTATCCCTGTAACATCAATCAATATACATCTGGAATCAAATATTCATCTTTTGCACTACTGTGCCAAAGATATTCATCGATTAATTATTCATGTTCATCTAAACACTGCTCATCTTTTACTACGGGCCAAAGATATTCATCGAAATCATTCATCTTTACACTACAGCCAAAGATATTCAATAATATCATCATTTAAGACTGAGGATGATGAAAAATATTTTTAAAGAAACGAATCCAGTGAAACAAAATGACAAGGATTAAGGATTAAGGATTCGTACTTTGTTTTATCCATGTCCAAAAATACCTCAAAAATAATCATAGTGGTGTAAAATTCAAGAATAATCAAAACATGGATACAATCAAAGCTAGTATCCACAATAGATATTTTAGATGAAAAGGGAAAATTTTCATTTTTCGATGAATAGTGCCGTATTCGTGAATAGTGTCGTATACGCGAATAGTGCCGTATACGTGAACAGTAACTCTGACACCAAAAGTTCCAAATTTGATAAAAACTTCAGATCAATATTTCAGTATAATGATATTGAAGAAATAATATCATTACAAAAAACATAATATCCCTTACCTCGAAAGATCAGTACTTCTAGCTGAAACAATGAATATAGCAATACTCAAAGTATACTCAAAATACTCACAAGAATACGCTATTTATAAGAAAATACTCACAAGAATACGCTCGATAATATAGAGAGAGAAAACTTCAGTTTCTGGTGTAATTTTCAATTCTAACCTAAGCACCCTATTTATAAGAAAATGCTTAGAACACCAAAGTAGAAAATTTATTAAAATATTAATAAATTTATTAAAAATTTATTAAAATTTATTAAAATATTAATATATATACTCTTCACGCACACCTTTGAATCTGAAATTCAGCAATTGAATACATGCCTCACACATGCAAAAAATGTTTTTTGTAAAAAAAATATTTAAAACTTCAAAAATTAATTATTTTGGAGCTTAAGAACTTTAATAATTCATAATAAATAGCCCTTTTGTCAGAAAATTCGAATATCGCAACTTGTTATAGGAAATTCAATTCTCTACAACTTTGCAGAAGAAATGTTTTCCAAATTCCAAATAGAAATTGATCGAAATCCACAAACGGACGATTTTACAAGCTATAATCAAATTTCAGTCAATAAATGGGGTCCACCGACATGTTTAACATGTTTTAAACATTTATTGCAACAAAAATACTCTTCCTCCTCGTATAATAATATATCCCACATTCGTTGTAAAAATATCATCATTATTATATTATTAAAATATAATAATATATTTAAATGAATTATTTTATCAGAAAAAGATAAAATTTCAATTTTCAACAATTGTCACATTAAAAATTTTCTCCATCTATATCCACATAAAATCAATATTTTTCTCATCAAATGAATCAATAATTAATTATTCACAAATAATATTACAGAATCACAATATTGACAACCAGGCAGTTCCCAGGAAGAGGGGGCTTTCCAATAAGAATTTCTCCTTCTTTGGCGCGCAATTTAGGTGACCAAACCTCTCCTTAGATGTAACTTTCTAGACATTGCCAATAATGTTATCTAATAATATTATTCGATATAATATGAATTATTGCTTCGATAATGAAAATCTTGTGTAATGACAATTATTGAAACAACAGCAATATAAAATATCAACGCAGCAATTATTAAATCAATAAAATACTGAACAGTAATTACTGTAACCATTATTGAGTAGAGCCTTCTTACGTAAGAATCAATAATTGGTGCAATACCGTGTGCTACTGTGTTTTAATCACCGAGTATTTTAACAGTATTAACGGTAACAACTACGCCGTTATTTTTAAACAACTTATATTTGTCGTTTTCTTCATCCAATCGCTTTCCGTTATGGGGCCCACAAAAGATCGTGTCTCATTGCGAATATTCCCAAGCAATGAAGAATATTCCACGACCAAACGAATATTCCCCGACAACAATGAATATTTTATAACCACTTGCTTATTTTGAAATATTTGCGTATTTTACCCATAACTATCCACATTAATCAAATCAACCCTTACTATTTCAAAATAATAAATAGAGAAAATTAAATTTCATTAATAATAAGTTGGGGTCTTACAGTCATGATTATACCAAATAATCCCTGGTCATAATCATACCAAGTCCATCTATGCACTACGGCCACATATGACTTTCAACATAATATAAGCATGAGGATGATGGCAATGATATAAGAATTCATCTAACAGAAAGCAAAGGATAAATTTTTAAAGATTTATAATTTAATTTATCCAGAATTAAATAACGTCCAAATTGTCAACATGATACTGCTTTGTGGAGTAAAATTCAAGTATAATATTCTACCAAAAATAATTTGGACCATAAACGAATCAATTTATATCATGAGTAGTACCCTAGGTGAATAGTACTCGAGTGAATAGTATCCCGTGAATAGTATTTCGGGAATAGTAATCCCGTGAATAGTAATCTTTGATTCAGGTGTGATTTTCAATTCTAACTAAGCATCCTATTTATAGAAGAATGGAATGATACTATTTGAATTAGAAAATCACGGACGCACAGTAATTTTTACTCACGGGTGCAACCGACAGAAGATTTTTTGCTAAATTTTGATTTTACTATGCATTACTGTGCAATAAAATATTCTAATAAAACAAAAACTTTAAATAAAATATAATATATATTTATATAACCGGTCATGCACGGCATATGTAATATATATATATATATATATATATATATATATATGTACACTCCATGTGCTGCATACAATAATAATACTCCCTCCCACCTACGACAACATTAACCCACCTCCTTTTTTTCTATCATGGCATCCCCCACCATAATAAAATACACATGTAATATATATATATATATATATATATATATATATATATATATATATATATATATATATATATATATATACTTCTTCCACCATTCCACCATCACTTTCACCCACCACCACACACACACTCTTACACACACGTGACACACACACATGTCAAATATATATATAATACGCATATATACTTTATAACTTCCTTCCGATTATTTTGAAAAATGAGTAAGTGGGGATTAAAATAATGTGCCAAAATTTATAACAAATACCTCATAAAAATCCCTCAACATTTTCAACAACATTTATTCATCATTATTAGTATTCGCAATATTTAACAACCAGATCATTCCCAGGAAATAAGGAGCTTTCCGATAAGGATTTCTCCCTATTGGCGCGCAATTAGGTGACCAAACATCTCCTCGACAGAACTTTCTAGACATCGTCAATATTGCAAATAATAATCTGAATAACTGTATCATCTCAATTATTGATTTAATAATATATAAAATATTGACAATAATTGAATCAAATAACGTGAGATACTATGCAATAATTATTGTAGCAATAATTGAATATAACTGAGTGACTTCTCATGTAAGCATCAATAATCAATACCGTGTGCTACTATGCAACCATGTGTATTACTGTACTTTTAACACCGGGTATTTGAACAGTTAACGGTAAAAATTCCGCCGTTATTTTTATAAAAAATATCTCTCTGTCATTTTCTCATTCCGGCAATAATTTCGTTGTGGGGTCCACCAATGATTGTGCCGTTGTACGAATTTTCCCCGACCAATCGAATATAATATAACAACTTGCGTACTTTGCAAAATTTATAAATATTACCTACAACTATAACATTATATCAAATTCACTCCTTAATATTCAAAACTAATATTTATAGAAAATTCATCTTTATTCATAAATGTTGGGGTCTTACATTATTACTTGCTGGGCAATCCAATGCTCATTCTTGTTTTAAATTTTAATATTTTAACCTAAGTATGATCAACCAGAAGGTTCAGGCAAGAACAAGGGGAAAGGAAAGCTGTTCGAATGAGTTTTATACTATTCTATGTAATAGTTAAAGTTTATTAAGACAATGTTATTTATTATCTATGATGTAATGAATGTTTAAAAGTCGCGTACCTGGGATTTAGACTTTGATATATGTAAATTAAGTTTGATATTTATATTATTGTTATTATTATTATATTATTTCGCTCATAGAAATGGTATCGTGAAGCACCGAGTTCGGGTTTCAAGTACCTAAATTTGGGGGCGTCACGGGTTGGTATCAAAGCCTTAGGGTTAAAAACCTTAGGCGGGATAGACCTTAGGCTATAACCTTAGAACAGAGGGAAACGTTGAAAATACAAATAACTAATATAGAGTTTAAAAGGAGATGAATTGAATAAATTCATCGTTAAACAAAATAAAAGATAACTTTTTATAAATCTATTGGTTGTTGTGTGTATATACTATTTGCTAATTAGGATAATTTGTGTGTAGATGTCAGGAGGAAATGAATTAGGATACCCTCAGATAGTAAAGAAGGGGCCAATATCAAAGCCAATAGCTGAAATAGAGGCTCACAGTGCAAGCAACCTTGATGAGGTGGTGGTATTGGAAAACGTAGTACCAGATCCAGAAATAGTAGAACTGACAGATAGTGATTCAGACACTAAAGTTGGAGCTGATCAAGCATCAACGTAACTACAAAATCTGAAGAATAAGGTTTCTTCTCTAGAAAAGCTGTGGGAAATAAAAAAGCTACTAAATAACCAATTGCGAAAGGAGTTAATAGAAACTATGGAAGAACAAGGTAACCTTAAAATCCAAATTGATCAAATGGGATCCAGAAGCAACAAATCGTGCGCAGCTCCGAGCAAGAAGGGGAAAAGAAAGATGAAAGACCGTGACTTAAAAAATAAGTAGGATTAGTAGTTGATTGTGTATGTTTGATAATGTACGTGTGTAATGCAATTTTCCAAACTTTTGTACAAGTTGTTATAGCGAATCCTGACTTTTGTGGTCACAAAAAGGATAGCAGTATGTGTTATGTAAAGTGCTATTACTTAGTTGAATGAATATAAATCTATATTTGATTAATGGAATAAGTTTTGTATAAAACTTCGTGTTACATGTTAAAATTACAATAAAGTTTAGAATGTAAGTTAAATTTATGATTTTATGTAAACAGATAATGCCGCCAAGACGTCTAACATGAAATCAAAGAGCAGAAGAATCTGTCAAAAATGCTGAAGGACAACAACAAGACCCAATGCAAAACTTTGCGAACATGGTAGCTCAGGCTATGCAGCAAGGAATACCAGCCGCAGGGAACCGACCAGACAAGCGCTTAGCAAATTTTAAAGACTTCAAGGCAGTAGGACCACCAAAATTCAGGGGAACAACTGATCACCCTATAGAAGCCCAAACATGGGTTAATGAGATAGAAAAGGCATTCGTAATTGCTAGGGTAGATGACGGGAAAAAGACCGCTTTTGCCACCTATATGATGAAAGGGAGGCGAACTTTTGGTGGGAAGCAAATCAAGCGAGGGCAGGAGAAGGTGTGGTAACTCGGGCTATATTTAAGACTTGTTTTTTGAAAACTATCTCTCAGCTAGCATGCAGGCTAGGATGGAGGTGAAATTTCTGGAGTTAAAGCAGGATAACATGACTGTTGCGGAGTATGCCGCAAAGTTTAATGAGTTGGCTAGGTTCGGTCCACACCAGGTGGATACGGAGGCTAGGAAGGCAAGAAGGTTCGAGCTGGGATTAAAACCCTGGCTCTACAACAAGGTGGCACTGTTGTAGATCAATAATTTTGCACCACTCATGGAAAAGGCTATCGTAGTTGAGGAGGGAAGTGAGGTCATGAGCCTCTTCAACAAAGAGAAAAGGAAAAAAGGCAAGGCAGTAGGAGCTGTGAAGGTGGAAACTCATAGTGGGAATAGGGGTGAAAAGAGAAAAGGGAATTATTTTGTAAATGTCCAGGTGAAACATGAAGGTGTGAAGAAGCAGGTAGTGCAGTGTGGAAACTGTGGGAAGAATCACTCAGGTAAGTGTGTGAAGGGTAAGTTTGTATGTTACAATTGCGGGCAGGAGGGCCATATTTCTCCCAACTGCCTAACCCAAGGATGAACAGTGGGTGTTTTCTGTGTGGGTCTATGGAGCATAAGGTGAAGGATTGTCCAAAAAGGAAAATGGATGCAGGGAGTGTAACCACAGGGAAAGGCAGCAGGACTATGGCGATCACATGACCGACTTCAACCAACAAACCAACAAAAGCAACCGCGAGAGTCTTCAACACGACGGTCCGTGAGAATCTTTGTGGCAAATTGGAATGGAACTCTAGGTATTATTCGAATAACTTTTATTTTCGTATATATATTATTTTCCTATATATAGCAAATTATGTTATAAAAGAAATTTTTGAAGGAGGAATTTGAGTTCATTTAGAAATCAAACTTCTGTTTAATCAGATAGACAAGCTTTATATGAATAGTCAAAGATTTGATCGATCAATTATGATCGAGATCTATTCTGCAATGATTAAGTAGGCTATATACCCTTGTATGTATGAGTTTTAAAACGGTGATTACGGGGACGAAATCTTTATAAGAGAGGGTGAATGTAATAACTTGGATATTTTCTATATAAATAACTCGAGAAATTTTGCATATAATTTTTTTTTATTTAAAGAAGGAATATGTGAAAAGTAATGTGTATGTATATATGTGATAAATAAAATTTATTTATTACATGAATAATTTCAAATAATTTTATTTTAGAATTATTGATCATTATAAAGTATATTCTTATAATAATTAATTTTATAGTAGAAATGTCCTTATTATTTATTTTCTATGAAAATATGATTTTACATCATTTAAATAATATATGAAATGATTATTGGAATTATTATAATGACTATTTTATTATATGAATTTTAGTTCGATTATTAAGTTAATTATTTTAACTTAATAATGTTATATATGAAAGATAAATCGAGATATGGAATCCAAACCCTAATTTTGGATTTTGAGTTGTGAGGAGAAAAATAATATTATATTAAATATAATATTATTTTTCAAATCATTATAAATATATACGGTATGTGTTGGTCAATTATGGTGTATAATGACATAACCCTTATATCAAGTTATTAAACATTAATTGTTTAACTCAATTATGAGTTCAAGATGGAGTAGTAATGGTGTTATATAGAATTATGTAGCATATTATAAAATTTACATTAATTAGGAAAACCCTAATTAACATTTGAAAAACCTAATTAAAATTAGAAACCCTAATTTGCTAATTAGGAACCCTAATTACTAAAATTAGAAACCCTAATTATTATTTTAGTAAATTGAATTGTTAATTTGGGAACCCTACTAATATTAAGGAACCCTGATTATTTAAACCCTAATTTTAATTAGTGTGTTTTAATTAAAATTTTAGTACACTTGAATTTTAATTTTTCAAACCCTAGAAATTATTTAGAAATTATTTGAGAAACCTTTAGGTTTAAAAGCTAGTGATTAAACCCTAGATTCAAGTACCATGGATAAGAATACCATTAAAATTGCTAACCAAATGACTAAAGTACCCTTTTTGTCCCATTCTTGTATTATTGTTAGCAAATCTTGCCAAATCCCAAACTTAAGATCTCCCGTGTGCTCTAAAACTCATCCATATCTGATCTATTGCCACCTTGGATCAGCCAAATTCATTTCATCAATAGATATAAGATTTGAATAGAGACAAAATCAGAAAATAAAGCTCATTTGTTCACTTAAACTTAGCCAAACTGTCTCTAGCTCAAACCCACGAAATCCAAAGGTGTTTCAGTCCCCAAATCAAGCCCCACGACTTTTAATAATAGATCAGAAGCTAAGAATCGAGATTTTTTAAAGAGGTACAAAATCGTAATTTATAATCTGATTTTGAATGCCATGTTAAATGTAATGATTTAATGTTAAAACATGTTGTTTATAGTGTACATAAATGATCTGGGTTGCTAGATATTAGATCCATAACATATAGAAGCTCGGATTTGATGTTTTACAAAAACTGGAAAATTTTGTTTTTGATGTCTGACAATGAATGTCAGACCATCTAGATCTCATCCTGTTTATGTAATTTGTTGTTTAAAGGTTTGATCATGTAGTGTGCTATGAGGTATGTAATCTAGAACTTGTTGCAGGACCATATCATGCTTAGAATGTTAGATAATCATGGTAAAAGGTCGTTGACCGACCATGACTTTCTAAAATCTGGAAAACCCAGATCGTGCCTAGAAAGGACCTGACAACTTTTTCAAACGACTAGATCTGCCAGTGTGTTGTTGTTTTGATTCTGTTATTGTAACTAAATTGTAGCTTGTTATGTGTACTATAGATACATGATTTTAGATCCCTTAAATCATCAATATATTGAACACGGTAGAAGGTCAAACTAGCTTACTCGTTCACGAAATTTATTTCTGGAAATTCCAGAAAACTCAAGAACATGTCTTCTGACATGGTTTGACCGGCATAGATCTGCTTGATCTGTTGTTGTTATATGTGTTTTATATAATAGATCTTTAGTATTACATGTTGGCTACAACCTGGAAAAGATATATCACATAGAGCAAACTCAGAACGCGAGATATATCCAAAGTAGCACCCTCGTTCTGTTCTTCATTTATGGAAAACCCAAAAATGAAGAATAGCCTCTGACACGATTTTCTGAGCCCTAGATCTTTTACCTTGTTGATTTTTAAGCCTGATACGTGTTTGATTAATGTACACTAAAAGTTACTCTACACAGCCCGACGTCTAGAACACCTTTACCATGAACAGATTTCATAATATAAGGCCATGAAAAGCGTTGACCGGCCATGACTTAAATTTCTGGGCAGCCCAGAAACTTGAAGAACAGCTCTGACAACCACTTTAGGCCTTTACTTCTTTCATTTGATGCACTAGCACTACAAGATCTAACCAACAACTTACCCAGAAATATCATGGTCAGTGATTAATCCATGGTCAAACCTACCCACTCGAAACTGTCTATGAAGGTTCTGGGTTTCTCAAGAACAACTAAATGCGACACTACTACATCGACCACAGGGCTTTAAATGACAGACTTATTAAAATTAATTAATTTAAATTCTAAAAATCATTTAAAAATAGAAAATAACTTCTGAAAATTACAAAAAATATTTTAAGTAATAGAAATTAACTTTTAATAATTTAACATATTTTTCATAACTATTAATATTTATTTGAAATATTATTGATATTTAAGTTATTTAATAAATGCATTAAATAAATTAATTCAAAATGATTTTATTATATTAAAATCATTTTAAATAATAATAAGGTATTTAATAATATTTGAAGTTATAAAACATAACTTTTAATATTTTAAGATAAGTTTCATTAATTATTAAATATTAATGATATTAGATTTATTTGGTAATTATATTAAATAAATTAATTAAAAATGATTTTAATATTATAAAAATCATTTTAAATGAAAATAAATAACTTAAAAATATTTTAAGTTATAAAATATAACTTTTGATATTTAAAGGTAAATTTCATTAATACGTTTATATTAATGCTATTTGATTTATTTAATAATTATATTGAATAAATAAATTAAAGCTAGTTTTATTGATTTAAAAATAATTTAAAAAGGATATAAATGAATTAAAAATATTTTAAGTTATAATTAATGACTTTTAATATTTTGATAAATAATACATGAATACTTAAATATTAATGATAACTTATTTAAAAATGATTTTAATGTTTTAAAAATCATTTAAGGGTAATATTAACACTTTTAAAAGTATTTTAAGTTATTATAAATAACTTTAATATTTTGTAATGATTTTATTAATAATTTAATATTAATTAAATATTAATGATAATATAATTAGTTAATATTTAAAACAGTTAATAATGATTCCGATGTTTGAAAAATCATGATAAATTATAATAATTATTTAAAAATTATTATAAGTCATTTAAAAATAATATGACTGATATTTACGGTTATTGAAATACTGAATGGAGTTTTAGACTCGATAATTACCCTAAAAGTCATTTTAGAAATATTTCAGAAATTGATCTGGACTTAGATAATTGGACTAGATATGTATTTGTTTATGATTTAATGACTACTAAACATATGTGACAATGTGATTAGGTTATGTGCTGACTGCAAATAGCAGTAATATGCGATATGATATATTATTCTAATCGAACGAATGATCTTATTAATGATAGGTTTCGGTATAAAAGATAAAACTAAGTTACGTTATTGTAAGCAGCAGCTCAGGCAAGTATCCTACCTATGTATTTACTTTATGTAATTAACATGAGTAAGAAAGTTTCAGAATCATATTATTGTGCTAGATTATTAACTCTATTATTATTGATTATGTATTCAATTATTCATATTCATATAAGTTCTAAAATTATCCGATCATTATTTATCAACACAGTATTATCGCATACTCCAGATATTTATTTTGTTCATTAGTTTCTAAATATGGTTATACAAGTCTCCTCACTTAGATAATCATTGGATTTAATCACATGTTGATACATACTTATTGATTTCGAGTATATATGCGTTGACTTAAAAGCCGTCTAAGCTATTTGATTTGGCTATATATAAACTTAAAAATATTGTTGAGCAAATAGAACTTTATTGTATCCAACCAGATTGTTTTGGTTCGGATTCCCAACTAAGTATGAACATCCCGAACATAGGAAAACTTATCAAGAATTACGAAGTAGAATGAATAATGAGGAACATAAGGATTCCTTTAAAACATTTCATACTTTTGCTGAGGGGTCATATAACGAATGTGTTGTTTGAGTTGTGATTCTGGGGACAGAATCCTTATATAAGAAGGGAATGATGTAACATTCCAGATTTTTTAAATGTAAATTATAAATATTTATTGATTTATATAAATATTTATTGGATGTGTTTATTATTGGATAAATATTTGTTCAATTTGATTGATTTGATTTAGTTAATTATTTATTTGTTAAATAATTAATGTGTTATGTGGATTGAGTTATGTGATTAAGTGAATTATTTAATAAATTGTAATTAAATAAATTGTGATAAATAGCTATATTATAAGGAGTTATTAAAATAAATTAATGCAATTTTAATTTAGTGTTGCCAAACAAGGTTTAAGTATATTAATTCTTTAATTTTTTAAATGGTTTGCCAAACAAAGCCTTATAGCTTTTGAATTTCTTTTAATTTAAATTATTAGTTAAATAAATAAATAAATAATATATATATATATATATATATATATTGGTAACCGATATATTATTAGGGTAATAAGTGTGGCTTCGGTTTTATACGTTTTAAAAATATACGTTGGTTTTTATTTTTAGTATATGTATAGTGTGAATTGGTTTAGCTATCATTTTTACGCTTTGAGTTATCTGCTAAACTGAGAGAAGAAAAGAAGAGAGTTTGAGAGAGAACCTGAGAAAGAGAAAGTATCAGTGATTAACAAAGATAGTCTAAGCAAACGAAAATGTATGTTTCTTTAACCTTAATATAGGTACACACACACACACACATATATATATATATATATGTATATATATATATACATATATATATATATATAGTTTCATGATGCCTAACGTCTCTGTGTTCTTCATCTTCACTGTGTATAAGGTTTTTACAAAATTCTTGTAAACTATGTTTTAGTAATTGTTATACTAGCATATATTGATAGGTGATTGTTTGTTTAACATGTATATAAGATTTTATGCTAATTACGTGTTAAAAAAAAGGAATTTGGTTTTACAGTGAGTATATATGCACGTATATGATTTGTAAAATATCAAGATTAGTATATATGTTATTGTGAAATTATGAAATCTAACTGTGAATGGTTAATTGAATATGACATTTAGAGAATCGTAGTTAAAGTACTCAAAATTGGTTTATAAAATTTTGGTTACCATGTTCACTGTGCTAAACAATTGTCTATAATGGAGTTTGGTTTTTAAAATAGTGTTTTAAAGAATTTAGTTTTCTAAAATTGTTGTTCAAATTGTTGATAATTGGTTTATAGATGATTGTTAACGTTTATGGGTAATTTATGTGAAATTATACATGTCAATTTAGATGTTAGCAGTGTTGAATGGACAGAAAATTCTTTATTCTGTTCTTCTGGTTTAGTTTTTGTGAGTTTGGCGTACCAAATAAAAAATCATGCTCGACTTGAAGTCTCGCCGCCTTAGTGCCAAAATCGGCCAAACCAGACTTCATAGCGTTATTGTCAGTAAGTCGTTCGGGCCGTAGAACTTTGTCTGCCACAAATAACAGTCCTTATATAACTCTCGCACCGAAGCGCCACCTCAACGCCGCGGCGCCACTTAACAGAATGTTCAAGAATGGTTTTGTCTGACACAGAAGTCTAAAATTTTTAGTTGTAATGCTATGTGACCAAATAATTCTGTTATTGTAGTATGGTAATGTGTTGAATGAAAATGGTGTTAATACCTAACGAGTTTATTATCGTTTAGGAATATAATTTGATTACATGGTTAGACATTTAAACCATACGTGATGTAGAATTGATAATAACTGATAACGGTATGATATTGTGATTTGGATTATAACGGTTTAATCTACACGCAAGGCAAGTTCTTTAACTCTACTTTGTTAATAATTGAGCAAGTTTTTCTAATTCTAAATCGTCGTTATTCATATTTCTATACTTCATTGGGTAAAGTATTTTCATTAAGCAACTTGATTGTATCTAGTTATTCATGATGATACAAGCTTCCCATCTCCACACTTTCGTCGAGATAGTTATTATCATTATGCAAGTTTTTCCTAACTCTTAACTTGTTATATTAGCATGCAAGTACCTTTATTCTATTAAATCAGTTTATCGTTCAAATTATTGTTGTTATGCATGCTTGATATTAAATTCTAAGATGTAACCTTAGCTTAATGTTGTTCAAAGCAAGGTATGATAGATTATTCAATTGTTTTTCTATTAGATTATTCCTAAAGCATGAACTTAGAACGAAATGTTTATTCAGTTATGATCATTTAATAACATAGTGTTAGTATCTTTTATTCAACTAATCCTTAGTTGATGTCCGTTGAACTCCAAATTACCTTTAAGTGTATCCAAACCAAACGGACTTTGGTGCGGACTTGTACTCTAAATACTAAGATGAACAACCCTATTTTTAGGGGTTGTACCTAGTTTTATACTTTGTGCTAAAATGTTTGTATATAATACATGTACGAAGGATTGATCCCCCTAAGTACCTTTGAGTCCTTGCAGTCGTATGACTGTTATAGTTAAAGTTGAAAGATTACTTATAATCGTGGATGTGGTTCGTGTGTCATTAGACCCTCGATGAATGTTATGATTTATGGAATGTTAATAGAACATATTGTTCAGTTCTATTAAGCCTAGTATTTGGCAAGTGATGTAAAGGTTAAAGCTTTAATTATTGATTATTCCAAGTGAGCCTTGTTTGCTCACTCTTGCATGTAAAATTCTTACAGCTAAAGTTGAAAAAGGTGACGTACCTAGCACCAGTAAGGGAAAGGGAAAGATAAACAAGTACTGAAGACTTGTAATAGTTTTGATAGTTTTATTATCAGACTTTGGTTTAAAGATTGTAATGAAGTTTATTTAATTTTTTGCATGAATGATTTTTGTAAAGGTTAGATAACCTGGGAGATTTTATTTAATGTAATCCTGTATGGGCAGGTTTATTTATTCAATTATATCATGATTGAGTAGTTAGATATGAATGTTTTTATTTAAGTGAACACTAAATCTTGAGGTAATGAAGTACCGGGATTTGGGGGTGTCACAAGTTGGTATCAAAGCTTTAGGTTATGAACCTTAGGTGGGGGAAAAGCCTAATGAAGTAACCTTTGAAAAGATAGTGGAGATAACTCTTATCGAGTTTTAAGGAAGAAGTAATAACACACTTATGTGCTTATGTGTTTATAACTTATGTGCTCGAGAGTGTCGAGTAGAATGATTAATAATTAAAACTTTAAAACTTTGTTGTCAGGATGACTAATGTCAGAGAATCCAGTCAGGCTAGAGAGGAAGGACCTCAGATGCTTATAGATGAGGAGCCTCGCGACATTCATGTTGTTTAGGAACAACTACTGCCACGGGAGTCAGCTCCGTTGGTCACAGTGGTTGAAGATGAGGATGATGATGTGGAGATGGAGATGGATGAGGAGGATCCCGTGGAGTTGCCACAGGAGGATGAGGATGACGAGGACGAGGAGGAAGAGACTCCACTAACCTCGATGGCTACTCGTATGTATGATGAAGTCTACGACCGTAACATGGAACTTCAGGACACAGTTGAGGAGTTGCAGAAGATAGTAGCTGAACAACAGACTCCAATGACACAGAAGGACGACGATATTCAGGATCGAGATGAAAGTCTAGCTAATATTGAAGAGAAGCTGATGCAGACCAAAGGAGAGAAGGAACAACTGATCGAGATGGTCGTGGAACTGAAGAACAAGCTGAAGGAAGAAGCTACCAAGAGGGCGAGAGCTGAAGAAGCATACGAGGAAGCTTATCAACGAACTGGAAGAGCAGTAAGGGACGCACAATCAAAGAGGATGAAGATGGAAGAGATGGATAAAATATTCAATATCGTGATCAATCGAGCTCAAGATCGGGTCATGGGTTATCCAATTGAGTTCAAGACTCTGCCATCATATGTGTTTGATCGTCGAATAATGTTCCAAGTTATGGAAGAAGAGCATCGAAAGGCTACGGAGTATCTTAATAGATCATCGTAGGAAATGTGCCTGTTATGAACATAATAAGTGTTAAATAATGTGTAAATCCCTAGTGTTGAGTAACCACGGGATATGAGAATGATGATGTTGTCCTGTAACTTTTGTAGTTCAGGGAAGGAATGTAAATAACAGTGATGCTATTGTTTTTATGTTTTTCAAAGTAATGATGAATAAATAAAAGTTATTATTTTATTCAAAGTGTTATGTGTTTATTTCTTTTATGGAGGCAAGTAATTAGCAAATACTTAAAGAAGTTGAGTAATAGTCTAATAGATGTTTTTAACAGAAAATGAGGGGGAAGTGAAGAATGGTAGCGGAGGCAATGGAAATGGCAACAACAACAATTTGAAGAGGAAGTGGAAAGGAAACGGGGGTACTGGAAACCAGCAGGGTAACCATCAATTTAGGAAGTTTGAAGCATGTGTTATATCCGGGAGGTTTTATAAGGGGGTGTGCTTGATGGGGAAACATGCATGTTTCAACTGTGGCCAAGAAGGTCACATGGCCCAAAATTTCACCTAACCCAAGAAGAATGTCTGTTTCACGTGCGGATCCAATGATCACTTTGCTCGTGAATGCCCTCAGAAGAAGGTTGGAGAAACAACAAGAAGCAAGGGAGGTAACAGTGGAGGAACATGGGCCATTGTTGGACCTACTGCATCAAACAAACCCACATCCAGAACATTCAACATGACTGTGCAGGATGCTATGCAATCAAAAGATGTGGTGTCAGGTATTATCCAAATCAACGATATTAATGCTTATGTATTATTTGATTCGGGTGCTACTTGCTCGTTTATATCTGATGAATTTGCTAAGAGGTTAGAATTGACAAGAGAAGAACTGAATTTCCCTTTGAACATAGAAATTACGAATGAGGAAGTGATTCATGTTAGGTTCGTATACAAGAAATGTAGGGTGAACATTAAAGGGAATATCCTGATGGTAGATTTAATCCCAATTAGACTTGGAGAATTTGATGTTATTTTGGGAATGGATTGGCTGTTCAAATATGGAGCAGTAATTGATTGCCAAAAGAAGTGTGTAAACCTTATGACTCCGTCAAAGGTAGTTTTCTATGCTAGCAAATCGCCTAGACAAATGAAATGTCTGACGATTATGCAGGACAAGAAGTTGTTAAGTAAAGGTTGTGTGGGTTATTTGGCTTACATAGTCGATACTCAAAAAAAGGGTGTGAAACCGGAGGAGATACCAGTGGTTAGGGAATTCGTAGATGTATTTCCAAAAGATTCGCCAGGACTTCTGTCTGACAGAGAGATTGAGTTCGTAATCGACTTAGCGCCAGGAACTACACCGATATCGAAGGCCCCGTACAGAATGGCTCTGGTAGAATTGAAGGAACTGATGGTGCAATTGCAAGAGCTACTGGACAATAAATATATTCAACCAAGTGTATCACCGTGGGGAGCACTAGTATTATTCGTGAAGAAGAAGGATGGATCAATGCTTCTTTGCAGTGATTATAGGTAATTAAACAAGGTCACTATTAAGAATAGGTATCCGTTGCCTAGAATAGATGACTTGTTTGACCAGTTGAAGGGTGCTAAGTACTTGTCAAAAATAGATTTGAGAAGTTGGTATCACCAATTGAAGGTAAGAAAGGAGGATATACCTAGAACGGCATTCAAAACTTGGTATGGACATTACGAGTTTCTGGTGATATCTTTTGGTTTAACAAATGCCCTTGTTGCGTTCATGGATTTAATGAACAGGGTATTTAAACCATTCTTAGACAAGTTTGTAGTGGTATTTATCGACGACATTCTGGTGTATTCCAAAACTCAAGAAGAACACGTGGAACATTTACGTTTGTCATTTAAGACATTAAGAAAGGAAAAGTTGTACGCAAAATTCTCTAAGTGCGAATTTTGGCTCGGTCGTGTACAATTTTTGGGTCATGTGATTGACAAAGATGGGATTTCAGTGAATCCATCAAAAGTGGAAGCTGTAATAAATTGGGAATAACCAAGGACACCTTCAGAGGTGAGGAGTTTCTTGCGACTGGCCAATTATTATAGAAGATTCGTTCAAGATTTTTCTAAGATAGCCACTCCGTTAACAAATTTGATACGGAAAGCTATGAAATTCGTTTGGACGGAGAAATGTGAGGAGAGCTTCCAAGATTTGAAGAAGAAGCTAAGTGTGGCACCTATGTTAACCCTGCCGGATAATACAGGAAATTTTGTGGTATATAGTGATGCCTCACACAAAGGATTGGGTTGTGTTCTTATGCAGAACGGCAAAGTTATTGCCTATGCATCAAGACAACTGAAGGATTATGAGAAAGGTTATCCGACTCATGATTTGGAATTGGCTGCAGTAGTATTTGCTCTCGAGATATGGAGACACTATCTTTATGGAGAGAAATGTGAGATCTACATAGACCACAAAAGTCTGAAGTATATTTTCACTCAGAAGGACCTGAACATGCGTCAAAGGAGATGGATGGAATTGATAAAGGATTACGATTGTGAGATCTTTTATCATCCAGACAAAGCGAATGTGGTTGCAGATGCATTAAGCAGGAAAGGTCAGGAAAAGTTGATGCTGATAATAACTCAGGAGGAGCTCATTTCAGCAATGACAAAACTAGAGCTGGAAATCAAATTTCTACAGGAATCCGACGAACGTCTATTCTGGTTAGAAGCCGGTCCAACTTTACTGGACAAGGTGAAGAACGATCAGTTACAAGATGAAGAATGTGGGAAGATAAAAGATATTATGGTTAACGGTAGCGATACGAAATACAAGATCGATACCGAAGGGTTACTACTGATGCGAGGGAAGAATCATGTCCCAAAGAACATCGTGAGTGAAAGACGAAATCTTGACCAAAGCTCATAGCTCAAAATATTCAATTCATCTAGGAAGCACGAAGATGTATCACGATTTACACCGACATTTTTGGTGGCCAAATATGAAAAGGGATGTTGCAGAATGTGTGGCAAAATGTATGATATGTCAAAGAGTAAAAGTCGAACATCAAAGACCCAGCGGATTACTTCAACCATTGGAAATACCGGAATGGAAGTGGGAGCACATCACGATGGATTTTGTGGTGGGTCTTCCAACTACTCAGAGAGGATGCGATGCGATTTGGGTGATAGTGGACAAACTGACGAAATCAACGCACTGTGCCCGATAGAGACCTGTGATTCACGTCAAACTTCTGGAAGAGACTACAAGAAAGCATGTGCACTCAGTTGCGAATGAGTACGTCTTATCATCCACAAACAGATGGCCAAAACGAACGAACGATCCAGACATTGGAAGATATGCAGAGAGCATGCGTCATGGATTTCAAAGGAAGCTGAGAAAAATAATTACCGTTAGTGGAATTCGCCTACAATAATAGTTATCACGCGAGCATCGGCATGCCGCCTTACGAAGCGTTATATGGCAGAAAGTGCAGAACTCCACTGTGCTAAGATGAAGTTGGTGAATGTCAACCGCTAGGACCCGAACTGGTGCAACAAACTGCTGAGGTTATCAAACTCATCAGGACAAGATTTGTAGCAGCTCAAGACCGACAGAAGAAGTATGCTAATCAACAGAGGCAAGATCGTGCATTTGACGTAGGAAGCTACGTATTCCTAAAAGTTTCTCCTTGGAAGGGGAAAATTCGTTTCGGTAAGAAGGGAAAACTAAGCCCGAGGTTTATTGTACCCTTCGAAGTGCTGCGAAGAGTTGGAGAGGTAGCTTACGAGGTAGCTCTATCTCCAGAGTTGGAAAACATTCACAATATTTTTTATATTTCGGTGTTACAACTGTATAAACCCGATTACAAACACGTGATCGAGTA
This sequence comes from Panax quinquefolius, assembly GCA_020205615.1. Classification (NCBI taxonomy): domain Eukaryota; kingdom Viridiplantae; phylum Streptophyta; class Magnoliopsida; order Apiales; family Araliaceae; genus Panax; species Panax quinquefolius. Next base: position 84,209,533 of record CM035169.1, on the reverse strand, counting down.
CGAACCATTACGGTTCGAGAAAGATTTGTCTTATGAAGAGATTCCTATCCAAATAGTCGACAGGAAACAACAAGTTCTCAAGAATAAAGTGATACCTTCTGTGAAGGTGATATGGAGGAACCACAATGCTGAAAAAGCTACGTGGGAACTCGAAGAGAAAATGTTGACATAGTACCCTTAGTTATTTGTTTAATATGTATCTTTGATTCTGGGGACAAAATCTTTGTAAGTAGGGAAGAATGTAACGAATGTGTTGTTTGAGTTGTGATTTTGGGGACAGAATCCTTATAAGAGGGGAATGATGTAACATTCCAGATTTTTTAAATTTAAATTATAAATATTTATTGATTTATATAAATATTTATTGGATGTGTTTATTATTGGATAAATAATTGTTCAATTTGATTGATTTGATTTAGTTTATTATTTATTTGTTAAATAATTAATGTGTTATGTGGATTGAGTTATGTGATTAAGTGAATTATTTAATAAATTGTTATTAAATAAAGTGTGAAAAATAACTATATTATAAGGAGTTATTAAAATAAATTAAAGTAATTTTAATTTAGTTTTGCCAAACAAGGTTTAAGTATATTAATCCTTTAATTTTTTAAATGGTTTGCCAAACAAAGCCTTATGGCTTTTGAATTTCTTTTTGATTTAAATTATTAGTTAAATAAATAAATAATATATATATATATATATATATTTGGTAACCGATATATTATTAGGGTAATAAGTGTGGCGTCGGTTTTATGCGTTTTAAAAATATACGTTGGTTTTTATTTTTAGTATACGTATAGTGTGAATTGGTTTAGCTATCATTTTTACACTTTGAGTTATCTTCTAAACTGAGAGAAGAAAAGAAGAGAGTTTGAGAGAGAACCTGAAAAAGAGAAAGTATCAGTGATTAACAAAGATAGTCTAAGCAAACGAAAAGGTATGTTTCTCTAACCTTAATATAGGTACATATATATATATATATATATATATATATATATATATATATATGGTTTCATGATGCCTAACGTCTCTGTGTTCTTCAACTTCACTGTGTATAAGGTTTTTACAAAATTATTGTAAACTACATTTTAGTAATTGTTATACTAGCATATATTGATAGGTGATTGTTTGTTTAACATGTATATAAGATTTTATGCTAATTACGTGTTAAAGAAAAAGGAATTTGGTTTTATAGTAAGTATATATACACGTATATGATTTGTAAAATATCAAAATTAGTATATGTTATGGTGAAATTGTGAAATCTAATTGTGAATAGTTAATTGAGTATGACATTTAGAGAATCATAGTTAAAGTAATCAAAATTGGTTTATAAAATTTTGGTTACCATGTTCATTGTGATAAATAATTATCTATAATGGAGTTTTGTTTTTAAAATAGTGTTTTAAAGAATTTAGTTTTCTAAAATCGTTTTTCAAATTGTTGATAATTGGTTTATAGATGATTGTTAACGTTTATGGGTAATTTATATGAAGTTATACATGTCAATTTAGATGTTAGCAGTGTTGAATGGACAAAAAATTCTTTGTTCTGTTCTTCTGGTTTGGTTTCATGAGTTTTTCTACCGAGCGCCAAAATCCACGCCCAAATTTGAAGTCTCGCTACTTTAGCGCCAAAATCAGCCTTTCAACAAGACTTCGTACACAAGATCAAGTCGTTTGGACTTCGCATCACAAAGGTCAAGTCGTCGAGCGCCGAACTTCACATCATAGTGCCGAAGTCCTTATATAACTCACTATTGAAGCGCTACCTCAAATGTCAGAAGCGCTGCCCACAAGATAAACCGCATGACCATGCATGGTACTACTTAACATAATGTTCAAGATGGGTTTTGTCTAACACAGAAGTATGAAATTTTTAGTTGTAATGTTATGTGACCAAATAATTCTGTTATTGTAGTATGGTAGTGTGTTGAATGAGCATGGTGTTAATACCGAACGAGTTTATTATCGTTTAGGAATATAATTTGATTACATGGTTAGACATTTAAACCATACGTGATGTAGAATTGATAATGACTGATAACGGTATGATATCATATGTATATAGGATATTGTGATTTGGATTATAATGGTTTAATCTACGCACAAGGCAAGTTCTTTAACTCTACTTTGTTAATAGTTGAGAAAGTTTTTCTAATTCTAAATCGCCGTTATGCAAATTTCATATTTCTATACTTTATTGAGTAAAGTATTTTCATTAAGCAACTTGATTGTATCTAGTTATTCATGATGATACAAGCTTCCCATCTCCACACTTTTGTCGAGATAGTTATTATGATTATGGAAGTTTTTCCTAACTCTAAACTTGTTATATTAGCATGCAAGTACCTTTATTCTGTTAAATCAGTTTATCGTTCAAATTATTGTTGTTATGCATGCTTGATATTAAATTCTAAGATGTAACCTTATCTTAATGTTGTTCAAAGCAAGGTATGATAGATTATTTGTTATTAGATTATTCCTAAAGCATGAACTTAGAACGAAATGTTTAGTCAGTTATGATCATTCAATAACATAGTGTTAGTATCTTTTATTCAACTAATCCTTAGTTCATGTCCGTTGAACTCCAAATTACCTTGAAGTGTATCCAAACCAAACAGACTTTGGTGTGGACTTGTACTCAAAATATTGAGATGAACAACCCTATTTTTAGGGATTGCACCTAGTTTTATACTTTGTGCTGAAATGTTTGTATATAATACATGTACGAATGATTGATCCCCCTAAGTACCTTTGAGTCCTTGCAGTCGTATGACTGTTATAGTTAAAGTTGAAAGATTACTTATAACTGTGGACATGGTTCGTGGTCATTAGACCCTTAGTGAATGTTATGATTTATGGAATGTTAATAGAACATATTGTTCAGTTCTATTAAGCCTAGTATTTGGCAAGTGATGTAAAGGTTAAAGCTTTAATTATTGATTATTCCAAGTGAGCCTTGTTTGCTCACTCTTGCCTGTAAAATTCTTACAGCTAAAGCTGAAAAAGGTGACATACCTAGCACCATTAAGGGAAAGGGAAAGATAAACAAGTACTGAAGACTAGTAATAGTTTTGATAGTTTTATTATCAGACTTTGGTTTAAAGATTGTAATGAAGTTTATTTAAATTTCCGCATGAATGATTTTTGTAAAGGTTAGATAACTTGGGAGATTTTATTTAATGTAATCATGTATGGACAAGTTTATTTATTCAATTATATCATGATTGGGTAGTTAGATATGAATGTTTTGATTTAAGTGAACACCAAATCTTGAGGTAATGAAGTACCGAGATTTGGGGGTGTCATTGCTCAAATCGACCATGAACTCTTACTAGGTTTAACAACATTTCACCTTAAACCATTCTACCACGGTCAGTTTACAATCACCAAGAAGGTAAACTAACTCTTCCATACGTAGGCAATCAACCCATCGTATAACCCCATTTCGAGGTATGTTCACCTCAGACTTAATCATTAGATTCTGCACCAAAACAATTTGGCTTGGCATAACTTCTCAAAGAAAGCTCGATTTTCTTATAACATGACATACCATTTGTCTTAGCCAAATCAATTAGCTTAGTCAAATCAATTGACATCGACTACTTCTTTTAAATTCTTTTACAATACTTCAAAACGTTTCATGACGTCATGATACCGCACTTTACATAATACGTTGAGGACTTCGTCAGTTTATGACTTCATCATTATACATCATACCATAGCGGGTTGTTGATCATAAGATCAAATCCAACACTAGGTTTAATTGTATTAATAACTCCATCTGTTTACCTTCTTTGCATCAAATGCATTGATGATATAAAATTCATTTTGATATTTCAAATCAACTTTTGTCTAGCCGAAACAATTAGCATATACATACAAAGAATAACTCTTTTAAAATCCGTTGGTTCCAAAAGTTGAACCAAGTCTATTCTTTTTAAAATGCACATATAAGCACGATTTCAATAAACTTCGAAATCTTGCATAACTAGATGACTTGAAATATCCTATTTCTCCATCGTCCTTCATTGTCTTACTTGTGACAATACTTAATCTTCTCTAGCACCTTTAATGATAAGTCTACTGAAAATACTTGTTTTCATTCTAAACATTCCTATAGTATAGTCCATCAACTTACTACACTTTATGTGTTTAGGAACTTTCCACAACCATATATGTTTAAGAACTTATCTTCACAATATGTAATCCAAGAACAAATCAAGGACTATCCATTCGCCTAGGGCTCAGAAACATAGCATATAACTATGAGTCACAAACTTTTCATAAGTATGAGTTTCAAGAACGCGCACCTATCTTAAAATTCTCTACCTATCACACATATACATGAGAAAAGATTTACCTTCTCACCATATACATATTGATAGCGCGACCTACTATTCCAATGAATATCACTACCAGAAGCTAAGTGATTGTCGAACCAAACACAATTCCCTACCCATACAAATAATTGGTCAACTCAGCCACAAATCGATATAGGAAGCTAAGCGGTTGTTACACCAAGGACAATTCCCGCCCACACATAGAATTGTTCAACTTAACAACTACATCGAATAAGGAGCTAAGTGGTTCTAAAACCAAGTACAAATTACCCGCCTATACAAGAAATCATGCAACTCAGCTGCTAATATGAGTCCTCAATTGAAATCCTAAAACTTCTTACATTCTCTTTACTTAATACGAATTTTCTTTAATTCGTATGCTAACCTTAAACAACTCAATTTGAGTTCTTCTTCTCGTACTACTGCGTAGTACCCTTCACTTATAACATTAGCTATAAATCATCCATCGTTTAACAGAACAACTGTTATTATGATTTACTATGATCATGTGGTGATCTTCTTCCTTAATCGTTTAACTCAACGATTTTCTTATCCTCCTCTCTACGATTATAGTCTTAGGTACGCATACCTAAGATTTATAACCTATCAGCTCTGATACCACTCTGTAACGCCCTGAAATCCGGTCTATTTCCACACCCAGATTTTGTACGTCACGATTCAATCTCCTTCCAAACATACATCATTATATAGCTAAATATAACAACATACATTCTCAAATCCCAGGTTCTAATACCTTATAACCTCGTTCATTACAAATAATGATAATTACATTATTCTTTACATCTTACAAGAGTGACTTTTATCCACCATCAAGGATACATATCAGTTCATTAAACTTGTCTATAGTTTAATTAAACTATTCTACATTACAAGTCTTCACTCGATCTTCACGCACATTCACATACTGAATGACACTTCGTCTGGATACCGATCAGCTTGATCTTTACGGAATCCTTAAGTTATTTCTAACATCGTTCGCTAAAAATGTTTTTATTTAAAGAAAGAGAGAGCATTCAATTGCCCAGCAAGTCATAGCAGTTGAACAAATAACTTCAAGAATTTAAACATTCCTTTAAGACTTCCATAACCGAACAAAGGTTATGAAGCAACTTGAACAATTGGAATAATCTTGATTCCAATTATTTTAAAACATTAACCACATACTCTTTGAAATACTTTTATTTTTTCTACCTTTTCCATACATATTATGTCTGGCTAGAATCATTAGCACATACTTAACAATAACGGTTCTCAGATAAATGTAACATACTCGTATTGAATAGCTTCAATCACGTAATGTTCATCTCATAGAAATATCGAAGTGTTCAAATTGTGGCACAAGGCCTCATACATACTACCACCTTGTACATATATCACACATATGCACATAATTAAGACTTCTCAAGTTCAACATCTGAGAAGTTTAGAAAACTAGCATTCATATAATATGAATGAAGTTAGGAAACTTGCCTTACGCACGACTACGATTAGTAAGACCCCAAATTATTAATAAATGAAATTTATTTTCCTCTATTTATTATTTTGAAATAGTAAGGGTTGATTTGATTAATGTGGATAGTTATGGGTAAAATACGCAAATATTTGAATAAGCAAGTGGTTATAAAATATTCATTGTTGTTTGGAATATTCGTTTGGTCGTGAAAATATTCTTCTTTGTCGGGGAATATTCGTGCACCAGCCAGCAGATCTTTATGGGCCCCATAACTGGAAAGTGATTGGATGAAAAAAAAGCGACAAATATAAGTTGTTTATAAATAACGGCGTAGTTATTACTGAGTTATCTTTGTTGGAATACCCGTTGGTTAAAACACACTAATACACGCGTTGTTGAACAAGTAGCACTGCAGTATTGCACCAATTATTGATTCTTACGTAAGAAGGCACTACTCAATAATGGTTACTGATATTGATCGCTCATTCGATATTTTATTTTATTGATTCAATAATTGCTGCATTGATATTTTATATTACTGTTGTTTTAATAAATTGTCATTACACAATATTTTCCATTATCGGAGCAATAATTCATATTATCTGAATAATATTATTGGATAACATTATTGGCAATGTTTAGAAAGTTCTGTCTAAGGAGAGGTTTGGTCACCTAATTGCGCGCCAGTAAGGAGAGATCCTTATTGGAAAGCCCCCTCTTTCCTGGGAACGGTCTGGTTGCCAGTACTGTGATTCTGTAATATTATTTGTGAATAATTAATTATTGATTTATATGATGAGAAAAATATTGATTTTATGTGGATATAGATGGAGAAAATTTTTAATGTGACAATTGTTGAAAATTAATATTTTATCTTTTTCTGATAAAATAATTCATTTATATATTATTTTAATAATATATTAACGGTGATATTTTTATAATGAATGTGCGATATGTGAGTATATGAGGAGGAAGAGTATTTTTGTGGCATTAAATGTTTAACACATATTTTGTGTGTTGGTGGACACAATTATTGACCGAAATTTGATTATAGCTTGTAAAATCACCCGTTTATGGATTTCGGTCAATTTTTGTTTGGAATTTGGAAAAGCTTTCTTCTGCAAAGTTGTAGAAAATTGAATTTCCTATAAAAAATTGCGACATTCGAATTTTCTGACAAAAGGGCTATTTATTGTGAATTATTGAAGTTCCGAAGTTCCGAAATAATTGATTTTTGGAAGTTTAAAATATTTTTAATTACAAAATGTTTTTTTCATTTTTGAAACTCATTTAACATGTGATTAGGAGGCTGAATTCAGATTGTTAGTGTGCGTATGAAGTTGTGGAAAAATTATAATATTAATTTATTAAATTTTCTACTTTGGTGTTCTAAGCATTTTTCTATAAATAGGGTGCTTAGGTTAGAATTGAAAATCACACCAGAAACTGAAGTTTTCTCTCTCTATATTATCGAGCGTATTCTTGTGAGTATTTTGAGTATACTTTGAGTATTTCTATACGGTGCAAGTTCAAGTCATAGCCTATATCCGGTGTTTCAACTAGAAGTACTGTCTTTCGAGGTAAGAGATGTTATTTTCTTCTCAAATGATATTATTTCTTCAATATCATTATGCCAAAATATTGGTTGGAAATTTTTATCAAATTTGGAACTTTTTCATGTCGGGGTTACTATTCATGAGTTAATATTCACGAGTTACTATTCACGAGTACTATTCACGAAGCGTGAAGATGTTTTTTGTGAAATTTCTATCTTTTGGTGTCGGAGTTACTATTCACGTATACGGCACTATTCACGTATACGGCACTATTCATGAATACGACACTATTTCAATCAAAATGAAATTTCTTCTTTTGTCCAAAATATCTATTCGGATACTAGCTTTGATTGTATCCATGTTTTGATCATTCTTGAATTTTACTCCACTCTGATTACTTATGAAGTATTTTTGAACTTGGATTGTTTAAAATACAAATCCTTAATAATTGTTCTTTTGTTTCACTGGATTCGTTTCCTTTAAAATATTTTTCATCATCCTCAGTCCTAAATGATGATATTACTGAATATCTTTGGCCTGTAGTGCAAAGATGAATGATTTCTTGATGAATATCTTTGGCCCGTAGTGCAAAGATGAACAGGTGTTGAGATGAACATGACCTACTAATTAATATCTTTGGCCCGTAGTGCAAAGATGAACAGGTGTTTAGACGAACATGACCAACTAATGAATATCTTTGGCCTGTAGTGCAAAGATGAATATTTGATTCCAGATATATATTGATTGATGTTACAGGGATAAAATATAGACGATGAACTTTTAAATTCATATTTAGAAGATAGTATTTTGCATTCTCTACTTAACTCTTCTAATGAATTGTTGTTTCCGCTGCAGAAGATTGATTTAAAACTGGTTGTCTATTGTATTCTATTAGATTTTTCCCTATTGGAGACTAACGATAATTTGTTGTATATTATCTTAGTCATAATATTCTTTACTGGGCTAGTTGAGCTCACTCTTTTCCTTGTTGTTCCATTTTTCTTCTCAGGAGGCGAGAATGTAGCGAGTACTAGTCGGGGTATGGAATGAAGGTTCTAGAGAGAGTTGTTTGGTAGTCCTCACCATTTTTGTAAAATAATGTATCAATATTTATGATGGGGATTTATTTGCGTGTGGATATTGTCTAGATGATAATATCTGTATTTAAGCTCACAGTTTATATGTTGTAATAATAGAGTTGTAGTTATTTCTGTACCCTGTATTTGACGACTCAGAATGGGTTGGATGGAATGGACCTATTTTTGGGGCGTCATAGTTGGTATCAGAGCTTAGGGATATGATCTTTGGCGGAGATCGGGGAATAGAACTAGGAGGGGAGAGACGAGTAAATCCTTCGCTAGTGTGTCCTACCTAAGCTTATTTGTTAGTTGGTTAGTATATAGGGATATTATGTGATATATTGATTTCCTTAATTAACCCTTGTTTTATGACAGTATTTGAGAATGTCGACTGAGAATATTAACAGTGGAGTAAATGAGACCGTGGAGATGCCTGTACTTACCAACGAGGAGAACGTGTAACAGGCTGACAATGTACCTCCTATGAACAACACCAATCGAAAGCGAGATGATGAACGAGGGATGTTTAGAAGTTTTTTGATTCATACAAAATCGACGAGGGAGACTTCGTGTTCAAAATACTGAGGAGGAGATGATAGCAATTCACGGGTGGTCACAGCCAAGCAGTTCAAAGAGTTGGGACCACCAGAATTATGTGGAAAGCCGGATCCGATTAAGGCGGAGACGTGGGTCAAACAAATTACCAAGATATTCGATGTCTTGGGATGCACGGAGGAACAGAAAGTTCCATTCGCTACTTTTATGTTCCGTAATGAGGCAGATTACTGCTGGGAATCTGTGAAGCGTACCCATCCAGCTGCACTCAGCATGTCATGGGAGATGTTTCAGAAACAGTTCAATGACAAGTACTTCCCTGAAAGTATTCGTCATATGAAGGAAGTGAAGTTTATTAGACTGGAGCAGAATAACATGACGGTGTCCCAGTACGAGTCGAAGTTCGCGGAGTTATCCAGGTTTTCACCTCATTTGGTGGAGAATGAGGAACGTATGACGCGGATGTTTTCTCTCTATTTAGATGTTGTCAACAGGGCTCAGTTGTTAGAGCGAGATAACGAGTACGTTTAACCGAGGGACCATAACCAGGATTATACCGAAGATAGCAGTCATCAGAATAACGATAACCAGCGGAGAAAGAAGAATACGGACAAAGGCGGTAACCACTCTGGTGGAAATCGTGGCTATGAAAATAGAAGAAGCGAGTCGGGAGGAGATTTTAAAAAGAGGAGATTCAACAACGACCATGTGAAGACGTCAAAGACCAAAGTGAGTAATTGGTTCCAAGGAGGAGAAAGACCACCGTTCAGTATGTTACAAATCGGAAAGAGGGATATCGCTCATTAAACGCCCAGCAGTTTAAGGTATGCTATAATTGTGGAAAAGAAGGACATATCGCTCGAGATTGTACGATATCGAAACCCAGTCAAGCGGGAATGGTGACTCAAAAGGATGTCCCAGAAAAGTCAAAGTCAACGATTCCTGGAAGAGCGTTTGTCGTGATCGGTCAAAATGCGAGGAACCCGAACGAAGTTAGCACGGGTTAGTTAATTATAAATTCTTGCGAAGTTTATACCTTACTAGATACCGGTTCTACCCATTCTTTTATCTCTCTTGTTTGTGCTCAACGTTTGAACTTGACTACGGAGAAATTAGACTTTGACCTATTTATGGAGACTCCGTTAGGAGAAACTTTCATTACATCCGTTGTTTAGAAATCTTGCTTGATTCAGGTTGGCACTATCACATTACCTGTTAACCTTATTTCTATAGAGATATTTGCTTTTGATGTGATTTTAAGGTTAACTACTCATCATCTTTGAAATTGATTACTTTACGTAAGGTTGTTAGTTTTATATTCCTAAGCAACTTTGTTATTCAATTCAAGCAATCAAACCATTATAGTCAAACATTTTCATATCAAGCCATGAAGTCATTTGTTTATTACGGATGTCAAGTTTTCTTAGTCCATGTTATGGATTTGAATAAAGACACGTCGATTTGAATAATATTCTGTTTGTTATTGATTTTTCTGACGTATTTCTGAAGAATTCCTTGGCTTACTCCCAAAGCGATATTAAATTTTGTATCGACTTTAAACCCTAGATAAAACTCATTTCTAAAATCTCATATCGAATGGCTCTATTGAACTTGAGGAGTTAAAAATTCAACTATAAATTTGGTACTGAGCCTTTATCCGGTGACTTCCTTTGGAATGCACCGAAGCCGCACTCTCCGTAGGGGACACCATATTCGATGCGATAGTAAAGCGATAGGTGTCATTGTAACGTCCTATCCAAGGTTGGGATATGAGTCATTTGAGAACAACCTAAGTCGGTAATCGAAATCACGTAGCTTTCTAGGCTTAGTTGGTTATTATCGGAGATTCGTTGAAGGATATTCTCGAATCGCTATTCCATTAACGCAGCTGACTCGTAGAGATATAAAATTCGAATGGAGCAAGGAATGTGGGAAGGGCTTCGAAGAACTCAAGAGGAGACTCATTTCGGCACATGTTCTGACCATGCCATCCTAGAAAAGCGAACGTGGTAGCTGACGTGTTGAGTAGAAGATCGTATACAAGTACGAGTACGATATTGTCAAAGACTCATTTCGTATAATTTACAAATAATAGAGATGAAGATGAAAACTCTAGGTACCCACGTGATGATATATGAGTATAATCGACTTTAATCGATAAAGTTAAAGTTGTTTAAGCTACACACCGCAGCTGATGAATTTGAAGAAGGAGGTGCAAGAAGTTGTTATTTCAAAAGCGAGAATCAGTGAGGTGAGGAAAGCTCAAACCTTTGATTTATTAATCCATTTGAAATTCTCGATCGAATAGGAACTGTGGCCTATAGACTCGTTTTACCGCCAAGTATGACGCGTGTTCATAACGTTTTTCACGTATCGATGTTACATAAATATGTGGACGACCCGAACCACGTCATTGAGTTAGAACCGGACGAGATAGCCGAAGACTTAACATACGAGGAGGTACCTGTCAAGATCTTGGATAGGAAAGAACATGTCCTATGTACTGAGGTTATACCACAAGTTAAAGTTTTGTGGAGAAACCATGCTATTGAGGAAATGACCTGGGAGTTGGAAACGGAAATGAAAGCGAGGTATTCTTATCTTTTCAAACACCGGTGCGACGTCGAATTTCGAGGGCGAAATTTCATAAGGAGGGAGGTTGTAAGACCCCAAATTATTAATAAATGAAATTTATTTTCCTCTATTTATTATTTTGAAATAGTAAGGGTTGATTTGATTAATGTGGATAGTTATAGGTAAAATACGCAAATATTTCGAATAAGCAAGTGGTTATAAAATATTCATTGTTGTCGAGGAATATTCGTTTGGTCGTGGAATATTCTTGCTGTCGGGAATATTCGTACGACGGCGCAGTCTTTTGTGGGCCCATAACGGAAAGCGATTGGATGAAGAAAACGACAAATATAAGTTATTTATAAATAACAGCGTAGTTGTTACCAATTAATCTTGTTGGAATACCCGGTGGTTAAAACACACTAATACGCGCGTTGTTGAACAAGAAGACACGGTATTGCACCAATTATTGATTCTTACGTACGTGAAGGCACTACTCAATAATGGTTACGATAATTACTTTATTCAAAGATATTTTATTTTATTGATTCAATAATTCTTTGCATTGATATTTTATATTACTTTGTTGTTTCAATAAATTATCATTACACAAATTATTTTCTATTATCGAGCAATAATTCATATTATCTGAATAATATTATTGGATAACATTATTGGCAATGTCTAGAAAGTTCGCATCTAAGGAGAGGTTTGGTCACCTAATTGCGCTTGATGAAGAGAGATCCTTATTGAAAGCCCCTCTTTCCTGGAACGGCACTTTTGCCGCCATCTTGTGATTCTGTAATATTATTTGTGAATAATTAATTATTGATTTATATGATGAGGAAAATATTGATTTTATGTGGATATAGATGGAGAAAATTTTTAATGTGACAATTGTTGAAAATTAATATTTTATCTTTTTCTGATAAAATAATTCATTTATATATTATTTTAATAATATATTAACGGTGATATTTTTATAATTAATGTGCGATATGTGAGTATATGAGGAGGAAGAGTATTTTTGTGGCATTAAATGTTTAACACATATTTTGTGTGTTTGTGGACACAATTATTGACCGAAATTTGATTATAGCTTGTAAAATCGCCCGTTTATGGATTTCGGTCAATTTTTGTTTGGAATTTGGAAAAGCTTTCTTCTGAAAAGTTGCAGAAAATTAAATTTCCTATAAAAACTTGCGAGATTCGAATTTTCTGAAAAAAGGGCTATTTATTGTGAATTATTGAAGTTCCGAAGTTCCGAAATAATTGATTTTTGGAAGTTTAAAATATTTTTACTTACAAAACATTTTTTTTTTCATTTTGAAACTCATTTAACATGTGATTAGGAGGTCTGAATTCAGATTGTTAGTGTGCGTATGAAGTTACGGAAAAATTATAATATTAATTTATTAAATTTTCTACTTTGGTGTTCTAAGCATTTTCCTATAAATAGGGTGCTTAGGTTAGAATTGAAAATCACACCAGAAACTGAAGTTTTCTCTCTCTATATTATCGAGCGTATTCTTGTGAGTATTTTGAGTATACTTTGAGTATTGCTATACTGATGCAAGTTCAAGTCATAGCCTATATTCTTGTTTCAACTAAGTCTCTTGTCTTTCGAGGTAACGGATGTTATTTTCTTCTCAAATGATATTATTTCTTCAATATCATTATGCCAAAATATTGGTTGGAAATTTTTATCAAATTTGGAACTTTTTCATGTCGGGGTTACTATTCATGAGTTACTATTCACGAGTTACTATTCATGAGTTACTATTCATGAGTTACTATTCACGAGTTACTATTCACGAGTACTATTCACGAAGCGTGAAGATGTTTTTTTGTGAAATTTCTATCTTTTGGTGTCGGAGTTATTATTCACGTATACGGCATTATTCACGTATACGGCACTATTCACGAATACGACACTATTCACCGAAAAATGAAATTTCTTCTTTTTATCCAAAATATCAATTTTGGATACTAGCTTTGATTCTATCCATGTTTTGATCATTCTTGAATTTTACTCCACTCTGATTACTTATGAAGTATTTTTGAACTTGGATTGTTTAAAATACGAATCCTTAATATTGTTCTTTTGTTTCAATTTGGATTCGTTTCCTTTAAAATATTTTTCATCATCCTCGGTCCTAAATGATGATATTCTTGAATATCTTTGGCTTTTGTAGTGCAAAGATGAATGATTTTTTGATGAATATCTTTGGCCGTAGTGCAAAGATGAGCAGTGTTGAGATGAACATGACCTCTTGATTAATATCTTTGGCCCATAGTGCAAAGATGAGCAGTGTTTAGACGAACATGACCAACTAATGAATATCTTTGGCACAGTGGTGCAAAGATGAATATTTGATTCGAGATATATATTGATTGATGTTACAGGATAAAATATCGACGATGAACTTTTAAATTCATATATAGAAGATAGTAGTTTGCATTCTCTACTTAACTCTTCTAATGAATTGTTATTTCATTGCAAAAGATTGATTTAAAGTGGTTGTCACAATTGTATTCTATTAGATTTTTCCTGTTGGAGACTAACGATAATTTGTTGTATATTATCTTAGTCATAATATTCTTCTTTGGGCTAGTTGAGCTCACCCTTTTCCCCGTTGTTCCATTTTTCTTCTCGGAGGCGAGAATGTAGCGAGTACTAGTCGGGAGGGTATGGAATGAAGGTTCTAGAGAGAGTTGTTTAGTAGTCCTCACCATTTTGTAAAATAATGTATCAATAATTATGATGGGGATTTATTTGCGTGTGGATATTATCTAGATGGCAATATCTGTATTTAAACTCACAGTTTATATGTTGTAATTATAAAGTTGTAGTTATTTCTGTACCATGTATTTGGCGACTCAGAATGGGTTGGATGGAATGGACCTATTTTGGGGGCGTCACATACAGCTTACGCTGAACTACTCATTCCAATCCCTGTATATTATATAAGAAAAATAGCACATACACCAATTAGTCATATACTTGACTTACGCATTGGTTTACTTAACTTTACTTCTTAAGGTTTGCGTTCTTGTAATTTAAGTTTAAGCGACTAACTTTCTTTACAATTTTACGGCTTCATGACATACTGATATGTCTTACTTATACGTTCATCATCTTTGATGATTTACCTTCTTATCTTCTTCTTATAACCTTACTAGGACTCGGCACACATCGTGTCTCTGCTAGTAGTCCATATGGTACTCTGAGTTGTTTTCCACAAACAACCAACAAACAAGTTCCCGTCTCGTCTACACTGTCTTTCACAGTGAGTTAGATCGGTTGCCAGTTTTGTATATACCTCCGCTCTCTGAAGGAATTGTTTAGCCCAGCTCCCATATGTCAACCATCAAAGATTACGATTGTACTACAACCTAACTTTATCTTAATCTTTCCGAACCATTAAACTATAATGTTCGTTATGTCAATTTTTTATTCCTTATGGCTTTCTTGCAACTAAATGACATACCTCAGGATTCATTCCTTATCGTATAAGTCATACAGTCTTTTGTATACTCAGAACGATCAGTCAATGTTAATACTATGAGGTCATAGTGTTAAACATTTTATATTAACTTATTCATATCGTACAATGTTTAGTTTATTCGACACGGAACATTATCCAAGTTACAACTACTAACTCAGCTTCTTAACGTTATACGCTATTATCTTTAATTCCGTTTCTTCCTTATTCATTACCTTTTGGTAAAACCATACACGGAGTGTAGGTTCTGCCCGTTTAATATTCGTTTACACTCAACCCTCACGTCGGCTAAAGTGTTTAATGCTTACTTCATTCTAACATTCTCTATCCGACTCACCCTCGGACTTTCATTAATCTCATTACCATTCGTTACGACTTTCCTTGATAAATCATATCTTACTTACTGCCTTCATCAACGTCTAAGTCATACAACCATTGTACACTTAGAATGCTCGTCCGATGTGAATACGATTCACGAGGATCGTTTACGTATTCGACGTTTACGTTGCTCGTCTCTAAATCTCACATTCAACCTTTACTCAATGTTTTAATCTCTTTCCATCGTTATCCATCCCATGAACCCCATATAGATTATTCTTTCTTAATGTCAAAGCCATACGGTTCATTGTATGCTAAGACCGATCGTTCATCGCAACTTCGTTGTGTTCACAATGTCTATACGCTTTACACATAACTCTCATCATAACCTCGAAATGTTATACATCATCCTCGTCCCTCAACGTCTAAGGAATCACAATCATAGTAATCCCCCATGTTCGCTTTATCGCGACTACGGTCCTCGGATATCGGTTACGTAATCTAGCATTATCATTCTTTGTCTTTTAATCCCGTTAAATCTTTTCGTTCAACCTTTTCTAAAGGTTTCAATCACTTGTTTAAGTATTATTTTAGGTGAACTATATGTTCATATTTTTTTCTTGCACATCCCCTAGTTATTAAGCACTTAAAAACTCATTACTGGGTCTTTCCATGCACCGGTGTCTTGCTTGGCGGCTTTCCTTCCTTCCTCTCGCCTTTGCATGCGAGTCTTGACTACTACCTCCACATCCAGTGTGCTACTAAGAATGAGTCCTTCACTAACTCTCGCGATGCGGTGCGATTAACAAGATCTGAGGAATCCCGAAATTTGGCGCTGACCGCTTCTTCCCAGGCATAGTTGGCACTGCGGTGCCAAGCATGGATCCTAGAAAAGTTTCTAAGTCTTGAATCAAGTTTGAGACGCGTAATTTGAAATCCCATAACAAAAATTCATTCTGAATCTGTTAACATACCATTCGATTGGCTTAAATTTCCTTACTCGTTCATTTTACGTTATTAACTTTCTTTGTCCGTAATTCGGTCATCTGAACTCGGAACCCATTTGTTCTTGAGTCCATAACTCACGTTTTTTACGTTTTCATACATTCACATGAAACCCTGCAGCTTCGGGTTCATTACATACTTTCTATTTCTCGCTCGTCTTTTACGAAAATTTTGCCATAACTTTGTTATAGCTAAGTTTAATCCGTTCTTCATGAATGTTTCTACCGTCACTAACCAAACAATATGAAACTAACTTATACACGATGGTTTTAAACTTGTCCATCAATAACAATTATACTATGATGGTTTTAAATTTGTCCATCAACAACATTCTTCGTGTTCTTCGCACTTTTCGTTCGTTCTTCATTTTTAATCGATATTTTCATTACAATTTCACTTTTCCTTGGAATTTAATGTTATAAAACACCATTCTTTATTAATATCACCGAATCGTTCATATGATTCGTTCGGATCGTTCAAATTCATTACAAATCTTATACATCGTTAAGAAATTTATAAACTAAACTTCTAGTTCTTATTTCTTCGATTACTCATGATTTCAACCATATGAAACCATTTTAACATCTTTTACTTCTTATTCTCATTAAGCTATATTTTAAACATATAAAACTTAAAAAAATTTTACTTAAGGTTAATTAGGTTTCGGATTACCTCTCTTCTTTAATCTTCCTCCGTTGGACAAAGCGTGCATTCGAGCTAGATTTTCATCTTCCTCTTACTCTTAATCTGAACTCTCTCTCTCTCTCTCTCTCTCTCTCTCTCAAGTGTGGGATAATTTTTCATTAACCACAAATGATCTTAAGCTCTCATTTTATAGATTTTCAAGGCTAGGGGCATTTTGGTCATTTGGCCAAATCGCCTTACTATTCACACATCCTTACTATTCATGAAGCTTCTCTTGGAAGCTTCGTGCTTCCATCTTTCAGAATTCATCCGATATTTTTAAAAACAAAGATTCTCGGAATCCAAATATTTTTGGATATTTCGTCTTTTCTCTACAGTCTAACTTTTACGCATTCTTCGGAACACTGAAAAACTGAAAAAACACTTTTTGACGTTAAGTTTTTTCCTTCACGTTTTCCCCTAACGTAGCTAAACGAATGAAATGTACATAACAATACTTTTCATCATTTTTATTTCGTCCGATTTTTACACATTTTTCGAGAAAAACTTTTATCGGCTTACTTAACTTTTCACAATATATTATCGTCTAATCTTTCGACGAAATGTCATTTCAACATACCGAACTCTCAAAAAGGCTTAGGTTTTTCAAACCCTAACCCTTAGCTTTCGTCAGGTGAATAGTGCATTTTTCGTCTTTTTCTCCAGAAATATTTTGGTTCACGAATTTTTTATATTTTCATTTTAAAAATTCTTACTCGTCTAGTCTAGCTTATAGCCAGAATCCTCCTGTATTATAATCATCCAAGGTTCTACAATGATTAATAAACACATAGCACAAAATAGTATTAATAAAAAATTATTCTATTAATAACTAATTCTTTAAACTTAAATTCTGGACAAACTGAATTTCTGGGTTTTCACATATGTCAACCATCAAAAAATATGACTGTACTACAACCTAAACTTTATCTTAACTTATCCGAACCATTAAACTATAATGTTCGTTAAGTCTACTTCTTATTCCTTATGGCTTTCTGGAAACTAAATGTCATACCTCAAGATTCATTCCTTACTGTCTAAGTCATATAGTCTTTTGTATACTCAGAACGATCATTCAATATTAATTATACGCATTCATACTGTTAAGCATTTTACGTTACATTATTCATATCTTAAAACGTCCGGTTCATTCATTACTGTAACGACCGAGAAATTCGGATTTATTGTAAAATAATTTTATTTAATTAAATAATGAATAAAATTATATTATATGTGTTATTAAGATGAAGGTTGTTCTATAACCTAAATATATTGGAATTTCGTAGTATTCTGGCTACATGAAGGAATTATAGTGTTTGAATTTCCAATACGAAAATAAAAGCTTTCCGAGAAATTTTTCGAAAAATACTATTCACGGATTTCTGCTCGGGAATTATTTTTGAATTTTCGAGAAATACGTAATGATAGAATATTAAGGGAGGATGGATTATGTAATAATAATTGAAGTATGGCAAACGTAGTTTTTCGCATGCGTACTTAATTTGAGAATGTTAATAAACGTAAGGATTGGAAGAAATGATGATCGTATAATAACAAGTATTATACGAGACAATGAATACGAGTATGATATGAAGTATTATATGAGTATATATGAATAATGGTATAATGTGTATGACGAATGATTATACGAGCTAGTATACGTAAGGGATACGAGGATTTTACGTTAAATGTTTAAATCCTATAGCATTGGACTTGTAGGATTTGTGTAGGAATTGTGCAAGCCCAATAGATAGTATGTCAAGGCCCAATGATATGAAGTGCAAGCCCAACTTTAGGCCCAAAGTTATTTAAACCTAAAGCCCAAAGTAAAAACAAGATCCGTGGATAAAACCAATGGGTAACCGAGTAAGAAAACCCATGGGGCAACCTATGTTGGCCCTATGGAGCACATGGCCAGCCATCTTGGTGACCAAGTAAAGTTGTTTTACTTGGTGACCAAGATAGGAATAGTAAGGAGGTGATTAAGGAGGTGGGATGACCTAAAGTCCATAATGCCCTCACTTTGGAATTTCTATATAAAGAAGAGTTGTTAGATCATTTGTGTCTTATTCAAATCACCAATAACTTATAACTTATTCACTTGAGAGAAAAAGCAAGAAAGCTAGTCTTTGTATTTCAAGTAGAAAACAAGAAGAACCAAGTTGGATCAACAAGGGTAAGCACCTTTAGACCATTAATATGCCCTCTCTTCAATATTAGTTTGATAGAGAAGTGTGGATTGATAAAACATGTATGTTAAGCAGTGATAAGAATGATAATCAATGGACTTAAACCTTAATAAGTTATGTGTAAGGAAATTCATACTTATATAAGTTATGAACTAATGAAAAACTTGTAAGAATTTGTCATAAATTTGATTTAATGAAATTTGTTTGGTTAGGATGTAAGAATGATTGAATGGATCCATTTTAAATGATGTAAAATTCTCAAGTAACGAAGTTATAACGAAATTTACGAGATTAGACGATAATCGTCGAAATCGTAAAATTCTTGGAATGAAAGTCAAAAGTTAGCATTGAGCTCGGAAATGTTGGTTTTCAATGGAGCATAGTCTTAATTGGCATTCTAAAGTTACAGACTCGAAAATGACCAAATTCTGACTTTCAACAAAGAAACAATCTTTGAACGTCCAAGAACATTTATCGTTTTCGTAATAATGAACTAATCGGTGAATTCTGAGCTAAAAGATTCAAAAATGAAATATTTTCTAATGACATCGTAGAGTATGTGATTTGTGAGCTAACGGCTTTTGAATGAGCCAATTCGGACTTATAACGAATAAGTTGTGAGGCCGAGAAGTTCATAAGAAAAATAAAAGTTGTCAACTGTCTATGGCACAGGGCCGGTGCCGCGGCGTGGCCTGTTGGTTGATTTAGCTATTGCCAAATCGCGCACAAGCATATGCGGTCCACAAGTAATATATGAAAGTAGAGTGCATGTCGAACCCACAAGGACAAAGTCTTAAGAGCAAATAAATACTAAGGTAAAGTCGTTACTTATCTTATCCAAACAAGTGAACTAAGATGGTTGGTTAAGATATATGTTTAAAACTATAAGAATAAGAGAAGTGGTTGCGATAGGAAGTCAAGATAGGATTACAATTCCCCTAATGCATCACCTAATCTCCTAACTCTCCAAATTATCAACGAATCAAGGAATGGTCAACCACGAACAGTAAATACACATAAGCTTATGTCGAAGGTAAAATGCACCTCCCTAGCTAGATAAATCACAATATGTCTATTGGTGGAAATAGCTAGGCCAAGGTCATTAAGCTAGGTCTCAAGGTCGCACAAGGTAAATAAAGATATGTCTATCCTATTAGCATTTTATGCACTCATTCCATTGGCATGGTCATAACAGGTGTTGTTGTATTTAAAAGCTAGATAATAACATCCATTTGTCAATATCCATTATAATTATCACCACTAAAAACTATGTCAAGCAATCAGTCATTAAGTACGTAATATAACAACTCATTCCAAAATGATTCATTAAATAGGAGAGAAAGTTGATCAAGCTAAACAAAAGGTTACATTGAAATCCTAAAAATGGAGTTAGTTCATAACTATGGTACTAACACACATCTTTAATACATTCACCATAATCAGTAATACACAAATAATTGGGAGATTTGGAATAAGAAAACTCCTGTTTGGAAATGTTCTATCTCCAAATCTTCTCTTCTTTATGGAAAAGATGAGCTTTGGTCGGATGTAATAACTCTTCCTCCTTGAATCACAACTTCTTTATCTTCTCAGAAATATTTAAGAGCTCTGTACTCACTCCTAAGCTAAAACTATCCGTCTGTGTTTTATCGCAGGAGGCTGTAATTAGTATCTTTCATATTCCTATCTTTAGGTCATTTAAAGCCCCTTTAATGTCTGGACACCGGAGGTCACGCTGTGGCGCGAACCTTTGCTTAGCAAGTGGCGCTACGACGCCGCGTGGCTTTAAAAAGGCCGGAGGTCATGTTGCAACGCGACTATGTATAGGGGCTTTGGCGTTGGGCGTGAAGTTGGTGTTGGGTGCCATATATGGTATTTGGGGGTGCCATATATATGGTATTTGGGGTGCTAAGCATGGTATGTGTGGCGCCATATGTAGGTGTAGGGAAGCGTCGACAACCAGTAACTTTGTCTAGCATTGGCGTTACGGCGCGAAGATGAGGCGCTGGGGCGCGAGCTCTAAGAGTAAGCTTGGCGCTACGGCGCCAACATAGTGAAAATGACCTGAAATGCTAGAAACGACCTGCAAAGCACAACTTAGACATAATAACAGTGAAAATAGAAATAAACGTTAACTAAGAGACTGAAAACATGAAACAACTTAAGCCACAAAAGAACTGATTCGTAGGTATAAATCCCACTCATCAAATACCCCCAAACTTTAGCTTTTGCTTATCCTCAAGCCAACTAATAGACATCCACACCCAATATTGCAGGATAAGAATGAAGCTAACCTTCAGACTCAAAATATGGCCTCTAAGCACAAGCATAAACATCCTCAGAGAGTAAAACAAAGTGCATACAACCAAGGGCTTAATGACTATTAATAAACAAGACACTGTAATTAATCCATTTTGTGTGTGTGCAGACCAAACATCTGAACTAGCCATAACCCAAATTTGGATCACACAGCCGACTGTGATACTAATAAGCTTACTATGCAACTCACATGATTAACAAGCATTAAGACAAGACACAAAAACATGAAAGGCTCAAAAGTTCTAGCATAAAAGAGTAACATCCGACTCAGATAGTACATGATTACTTTGAGGCAAAACATAGCACCCATTAGCAAGCTTTCGATCAATGACTCCCAAGCCAGAAGACTTTAGGTCACTAGGTGTAAAACACCCCTAAGAATCTAATAACTCAAGCATAAAGGCCACGTAAACAACATAAGTCCCAAAATCGACTTTACCAGCCTGCGTTTATAGGCGAGTGCATTTCCAAGCTCCATCTCAACCCACCATAGGACAGTTAATATAATAGGCTTTTTTTTATATATATAGAACTTTATACCCGAAAGTGTAACAGCCACTTAAGTCTTTTATTACCTTGAAATCAACAGAGTTTTTTTTAGCGCACAAATTTTCAACATAGTAGACAAATAACCTAAATCTGGACACCTGACTAGAAAAGATAATTGGTTAGTGCACGCCAAAAGGATGGATCCAAAATAGTCTCAACTTATATAATTAACACGCCCTTAACTCACATCACTTTGACACTACTCAAAAGAAAGTGATATAAACACAAGACGCTCATCATAAGCCATAATCAAAACTTAAACGCTAAACTACCCTAACCCATCATATAGCCAATTAGAGAATGGGGGTTAGAGTTAATCAAAAAAGTAATAAGCAAAAACTATAAACTATAAAGTACCTTTTTCAACATAGGGCAAAGCCATACACATGACATCAGGTATACCAATTAATCAGTGTAAAACCCAAAAAGTGAGCTTAGGCAAAATAATATCTGACTTAGTCAAGATATTCCCAACTATGCAATCCCAAAATGATAATAAATCTAAGCATAAGATACATAACCAAAAACATGCAGTCATATACAAATTTAAATACTACTATGTAAAGCATGCATCCAAAATATGCAATCAAAAACCAAAAACTTAAACACAATAATACTAAACCTTAAATAAAACATAGTTAAATAATAAGTCTGGGGCTTTTAAGCCCAAATTATTCACTCCAAACCTCACACCAAACCATAAACTTAAACATAGCAGTTCAAACATTAACACTAACACAATTCATATATTAAATAAATAAAAGGAAGTCTCCCCCCAAACTTGCAAACTGGCCAATGTCCTCAATAGCCACCTTCATCACCAACAGTACCTTCATCACCAAACATTTCATCATCATCTGCACCATCATCACTACCAACCACTTCAAGATCATCATCATCACCATCATCCTCCACGTTTACTGGCTCATCAGCGTGGGCCCCCTTGAGCAGGCAGAAATTGTGGTGGATAGGGAGCATAAATTGGAGGCGCGAGAAATTGGAATAACATAAAATCAGCATCGTCGCCTCCCTGAGCAGCATGGATGTTTAAGGGCGTGTTGGCAAACTCTACATGAAAATGGTGGAATTGATTCTTCCACCCGGCGACATGGTCAATCTTGCGATGCAGGAAACTCAGGCTATTCAGAATTTTTGTGAGAGTCCCAGCATGAATGTTCTCAAAACATGGGTGCTCGGGCACGTGCGATGAGGTACCCGCCTCAGCAGATGGTGGCGGTTCACTGGCTGGCGGCAGCTGAGGCACTGACAAAAATCCTTCTCCGCGGGGATGCGATGGCGCTCCCTCCCAGACTACATAACGACTAATGAGATGATGATCAATGACTGACATTGGAGGCAGGGTGACATCTTCTTTCTCCCACTGAACACCTGCCCGTTTATAGAGACAGGTAATAAGAGACGGGTGCGAGAGGCCAGACATGACTTTTCTCTTAATAGCCTTCTTGATGGACTCATTGATCAATACTCCAACATTGACGTTAAAACCGGTAACAATGGCGTAGAGCAGAGTTTCCCTTTCTTGAGTGACATCACTCATATGACGCCTAGGCTGGATATTTGCACATATAAAAGCGTACGACACCTTACCATAACGGCATTCTTTTAGCAGTGTAGTCGTTTGTTTTCCACACCGTTCCAGGCTTACAGAGTTTGTTAATATCTCGTCAGTGTGGTAACCCCGAATCCTATTTTCTTGATAATCGCGGTGGTCAAAATTGGGAGTTCCATAGACTGCATTGATAGCCTTTCTATCGAATAGGATTAATTTTCCCCTGACTGGCAAAGCCGGCGGACCATCAGGAATGGCATTAGCGTAGAATTCCTTCACCACTGTGACCTCGGCGGATTCCGGCGATTTGGTGAAATGCACCCATTTCATCTTGGAGATCATAACATTCATCTCACCATCCAGTTTATCATTAGGCCGAAGCCCTCGCTCAGGCACCAAACTTCGAGACAAAAAATTATGTGTATACCTCTGATATGCCTCCTCCGTTGGAAAATTCACAGCATCCCAAGACTGAACACGGGAGCGGGAAGAGGATGACGGAGGAGGGCCAACACTTGTCCTTGGGCGCTTAGAAGCCATTATAACCAAAATCACAAGAATAATAATAAGAGAAATTATCACATAATTAAAGATAACACAGATTTCTGACCGACTGTGCTTAAATAGACTTCGACATAGAGGAGAGAGAAGGCACGAAGCTCAAATAGTACGAAACTGCCGACAGTTGGGTTGCCTAACGGCTCTGGGAGAGGAGACGACATCGCTTGGCGAGGAGAAATTGATATTAGAGGAGAGAGGCTCTGCAATTTAAGTGAAATGCCTCATTTAAACACCTAAAACTCGCTAATGGCGCTGGGGCGCGAGGCATGGTGCCGGGGCGTGGGGGGCAAACCCACTATGATGCTGGGGCGCCACAATCGGTGTTGGGGCGCGAGACTCAGAATGACTGAGGCGTTGGGGCGCGAGACTCAACTTATTGGGCGCTTAAAATCAAACACTAGGGCACGAGGCTCGGTGGACCGGGGCCTGAGTTTGCGATAGCTCCTCCTTTTTAAAGTGATTTGCAGTATGAGTACTCAAGCTAGGCTGCGGCAGAGAATGGCGCCATGCGAGAATCAATAGAGACAATGGTGCCCGACGCGGAGTGTAAACTTATAAAAGCTAAGCAATCCTGCACATGTCAAAAGCTCATATCAAACCTCAAGCCAACACAATCTCAACAAACACATAAAACACAAGTCCTACTACTGAAAGACTCATACTAGCTTACATGCACTGTACATAATCGACATACTAAGAACTACATACAGACACTAACTAATGACACAGAAAATAAGATTGAAGTAACTAAAAAGAAAAAATAATTTGTTTGATACTGAGATGGGGATGCCTCCCATCTAGCGCTTGATTTAGAGTTGTCGGCTTGACTATTATACCGTTTTACACCGGGTCTCCCAATGTGAACGAGGTATTCTGGCGGTCAGCCTCACCGCCCCAGTAATGTTTCAACCGTTTTCCATTAACCTTGAAGGTTTTGTCAGAATTGGGGTCCTCAACATCTATTGCCCCATAGGGATACACCTTGGCAACTGTGAATGGCCCCGACCATCTGAACTTTAATTTCCCTGGAAATAACTTCAGACGGGAGTTGAATAGAAGAACTTTTTGGCCCAGTTCGAAGTGCCTCTCGAGGATTTTCTTATCATGCCACCTCTTGGTCTGCTCCTTGTACAACTTAGCATTTTCATACGCTTGTAGACAAAACTCGTTCGATTCATTGAGTTGCAAGAGACGTGTTTCACCGGCTGCTTCTAAGTCAAATTTAAGCTTCTTGATAGCCGAATAAGCATTGTGTTCCAACTCCACTGGAAGAAGGCATGCCTTACCATAGTCAAGCCTATATGGAGACATTCTGATAGGCATTTTGTAAGCTGTGCGGTAGGCCCATAAGGCATCGTCGAGCTTCTTAGACCAATCCTTACGATTGGGGTTGACAATTTTCTCCAAGATTCGCTTTACTTCACTATTTGAAATTTTGGCTTGCCCACTAGTCTGTGGATGATAGGCGGTGGCTATCTTATGGGTCACCCCATACTTAGCTAAAAGGGCTTCAAAGTATTTGTTACAGAAATGCGACCCTTCATCGCTGATAATAGCCCGAGGCATGCCGAAATGAGTGAAGATGTTTTTCTTAAGGAACTGAAGTACTACCTTAGCATCATGTTGGCAAGGCAACTGCTTCAACCCATTTGGAGACATAATCCACCGCTACTAGAATATAAATATTGTTGTAGTAGGACGGGAATGGTCCCATGAAGTTGATACCCCATACATCAAATAACTCCACCTCAAGGATATTCTGCAGTGGTAATTTATGCCGTCTTGAT
Organism: Panax quinquefolius; assembly: GCA_020205615.1. Lineage (NCBI taxonomy): Eukaryota > Viridiplantae > Streptophyta > Magnoliopsida > Apiales > Araliaceae > Panax > Panax quinquefolius. The sequence continues at coordinate 84,183,459 of CM035169.1, read as the reverse complement.
ATGGTGCCCACCCTTTGGCATCTGTCGCAGTGCAACACATATGTGTGTGCATCCTTGAATAGGGTGGGCCAATAAAATCCAGATTGAAGCACTTTAGATGTTGTTCGTTGACCTCCAAAATTACCTCCATAATTAGAAGAATGGCAGTGATGTAGCACACCTTCAATTTCCTCATCCGGTAAGCATCTTCTCAGAATTTGATCAGAACATTGCTTGAACAAGAAGGGCTCATCCCATATATATTGCTTGGCATCTTTTAAGAATTCCTTCCTTTGTTGATAGCTTAGGTTTGGAGGACTCACTTGGAAAGTGATAAAGTTAGCAAAGTCCGCATACCACGGTGCTTTGATTTGGACAGCAAAGAGTTGTTCATCCGGGAATAAATCATTAATAGCTTTTTCAGCGTCTCCCGAATGCGCGGTGTTCTCCAACCTTGATAAGTGATCCGCTACCTGATTTTCTGTCCCCTTTTTGTCTCGGATTTTTAGATCAAACTCTTGGAGAAGCAGAACCCACCTAATCAATCTCAGCTTAGCATCTTTCTTCTCAATCAAATATTTGATTACCGAGTGATCAGTGTAGACGATCACCTTTGTCCCGTTGAGGTAGGAACGGAACTTATCAAATGCATATACAACTGCCAGCAGCTCCTTCTCAGTGGTAGTATAATTCAATTGAGCACCCGTTAACATTTTGCTGAAATAGTATATGGTGTGGAAGACCTTCTCCCTTCTCTGGCCTAACACTGCCCCGATAGCAAAATCGCTGGCGTCACACATTAGCTCAAAAGGGAAGGTCCAGTCTGGGGCTACAACAATAGGAGCCGAGACAAGTCTTTTCTTTAATAACTCAAAGGCACTCAGGCATGCTTCATCAAATTTGAAAGGCATGTCCTTTTCCAATAGTGTACACAATGGTTTGGTTATCCATGAGAAATCATGGATAAACCTTCTATAAAACCCTGCATGTCCGAGGAAACTCTTTACTCCTCTTACTGATGTCGGTGGTGGGAGGTTATTAATCACATCAATAATCGCCTTATCAACCTCAATGCCTCCAGCAGAAACCCTGTGACCCAGAATAAAGCCTTCTTCAACCATGAAGTGACACTTCTCCCAATTCAAGACAAGGTTAGTCTTAACACATCTTTGGAGAACGGCAGTCAGATTCCTCAGGCAATTATCAAAAGAGCTACCAAATACAGAAAAGTCAACCATGAAGACTTCTAAGGTCTTTTCCAACATATCAGAGAAAATTGACATCATACACCGCTGTAATGTTGCGGGAGCATTACATAGCTCGAAAGACATTTTTCGGAAAGCAAAGGTCCCATACGGGCATGTGAACGTCGTCTTCTCCTGATCTTCAGGAGCAATTGTAATCTGATTATACCCCGAGTAACCATCCAGCAGACAATAATATTCATGCCCAGCTAACCTGCAATAACCCAATATTTTCTATATAAATAAATTAGAAATTTTGCGTATAAATTTATTTTTTTATTTTAAATATAGGGGAATATGTGCCAAGATAATGTGTATTTGTATTTATGTGATAAATAAAAATATGAATAGTTACAAATAATTTTATTTTAGAATTATTGATTATTATAAATTATATTCTTATCATAATTAATTTTATAGTAGAAATGTTTTATTAATTATTTTCCATGAAGATACAATCATATATTATTTATATAATATATGAAATGATTTTAAATTATTATAATAATTATATTTCGATTTTTCGATCTTTATAAATATGTACTTGTATATGTGGACCAATAAGGGTTGGTTAATTATGGTGTTATGTGATAAACCCTTGTATTACTGTGTGAAACCCTAATTACAAATTTTAGGAACTAATTTTATTTTATTTTAAACCCGAAATGAAAGCTTCGTAACCTAATTATACATTAGGTGAGACAATTAAATAACCTAAGGGTTATGGTAATAAGGAAGGGTTAGTATTTAATATGTATACTAACTTAAGTGGATAATCTTGTTATTTCAAGTGACTAATAATTTTAAACCTATTTCTAGTAAACTTAATTAGGTTATGAGTTACAGTCACATATATAAGTAATTAAATTTCATAAGATTGGAAATGGTAACCCTAAATAAACAATTTGGGTAACATATATTAAAATTGTTAGACTATGTTTATTACATGGCCCAAAAAAATTAAAAGAGAAGCCCAAAAGAAATAAAATACAAAATAATACTTAGCACACTTGATTAAGGGTATTTTAGACTTTTGATTAATCAAATTTGTGCATTAAATAAAAGCAAAATGGAGGATATAATGGGATAAGGGGGACCGGCCATATTTGGCCATTTAAGGCAACCAAATTATGCTAATCAAGCTCCTTAATTAGTAAGTCTTACACACAATGACAAGTGTGTCATGCTCCCATTGGTAGAAAATCTACTTAGCACCTTTAACCACATGATTAGGCTTAATTGGAAGATATAAGGTGAAGCCTTTTATCCATGGGACAATAAAAGTATGGGGGTTAATAGTTACTCACCCATTTCATTTGCTAGAACATTTCATTTTCTCTCATTCTTCTTCTGTTATCTTTTTCTCCCAAGCTAGTAGCATACAAGAGAGAGAAGAGAGAGAGGGTTCGGTTTTTGCTAAGAGAGGAAGAGGAATTGTTGTTCATGCATCCTAAGTTCATTACTTGCTTTGGAAGAACAAGAAAGATAGCAACCAAAACTAGGTGAGGTTCTCATTCTTTTCTTTTTCTTATTCTTCTTCTATTTTCGGTTTTTACCTCATCATATATGGGGATTATGGTCTAATACTCAAAGTACCCTAGTTCTACATATCATCATGTATGGAACTAAGTATCTTGAGTGTTAGATCAAAGGTTTAGGGGAAGGAAATTAGCATATGTTCTCCAAGGGGTAGACCCTTGTTTTTCTTCCACTAAATCTTGTGTAACTCAAGTTTTACAACTTGGATTTGTGATCCGTCAAAGGCAGGTGCTAGATACATGAGTTATCTAGTAAAAAAAAGTGGTAGAACACAAATCTAGCAAGTTTTAAAACCTTTGGGGCTGATTTCCACAAAACAGTCCACTTGGAATTTTAAGGGTTCAAAACCCTAAAATAGCTTCTGTCCCTTTTTTCTTGGGACTGTTTCGTATAGTTTCATGTCTCTTAAAACTCTGGAAAATTTCACAGAGGTACCTTGAGAAGTTATCTATATGTAGGAAAAAGAACGGACACGTTTCGAGTTATAGATTGTGCGTAATGACTATTTCCGTAAAGGACTCCTAAATATTTACCTTCGAATATCTCACTGTGTATACACTGGAAAATCCCAAAATTGTTACAGTAGGTTCATATATATTAGGAGAGCATACCCTGAAAATTTCAGATTTTTCTGAGCAAAAATCAATTTATGAAAAATGAAGCAAGATCTGAGTGTTTTGGGCACTTTAAAATTAGTAAATAATTTTTGAAAATTCCAGAAAAATTTGGGGATCATTGTTGGGTCATATTCTGTCTAAAACCAGAAAAGAATAAATTTTGGAATCAGTTTGATATTTTTCCTAAAAATGATTAAGTTATGAATAAAAGAAAATAAATAGTTAAGTGATGTCTTAAATAAGAAAAATTTGATTTTAATGCTAAAATACTCATAATATATAATATTATGACTATTTTAGGAGTATTTTGGTAATTTATAATAAGAAATATTATTTATGACCTTTTATGGATATTAAATAAATGGTTTTATAAAGGGTGAATAATTAAAATAAATTGTTTATTGATCTAATAAATTATTAAAAAGTTATTATGATATTATTAATATTAGAATATGATATTGTTAAGTAAATAAAAATATTAAGATTAAAATTTATTAAAATATTATTAAATGGTTAATCATATTTGATTTAAAATATTAATAAATGATTAAAGTATTATTAAATGATTAATAATATTAGATTAAAATATTAATCTTAGATTAAAATATTATTAAAAGATTAATAATATTAAATTAAAGTATTATTAGATGATTAATGTAAGACCCCAACTTTTATGAATAAAGATGAATTTTCTATAAATATCAATTTTGAATATTATGGAATGAATTTGATATAATGTTATAGTTGTGGGTAATATTTATAAATTTTGTAAAAAATCGCATGAGTTGTTATATAATATTCGATTGGTTAGGGAATATTCGTTTTAACGAGGAATATTAAATATGCAACTGGCACAATCATTGGTGGACCCCACAATGAAATTATTATCGGATTGAGAAAACGACAAAAATACTTTATGAAAATAGCACGCGTAAGTTTTACTGAATTAATCTGTTGAAACACCCGTTGTTAAAAAGTACGATGTCTGGCGTGGTTACTTGCGAGAGTAGCACACGGTATTGATTATTGATGCTTACGTGAGAAGTCACTCAGTTTTGTTCAATTATTATTATAGTAATTGCTGCATAGTATCTCACGTTATTTGATTCAATTATTGTCAATATTTTATAATCATTAAATGAGAAGACAAAGTTATTAATATTATTATTTACAATATTAACGATGTCTGAAGTTCTATCAAGGAGAGGTTTGGTCACCTAATTATGCTACCAATGGGGAGAAATCCTTATTGGAAAGCCCTCTTTCCTGAGGAGCGACACAGTCGATTAATATTGTGAATTATAATAATGATGATGAGTTTTGTTTTATTAGTAATATTAATGTAATAAAAGCAGGAAAAACTTTTATATAAAAATAGAATATTTTTATAAAGTTATTCGTTTTATTAGACTAATAGTAAAATCTTTTTATATAAAACAGAATACTTTAATAAAGTTATCTGTTTTATTAGATAATAATTATAATATATTATATTTCATTATGCATAGTGTTTGCATAGTGCCTGCATAGTGTTTGCATAGTAAAATCTTTTTATATAAAACAGAATACTTTTATAAAGTTATTCGTTTTATTATATTATAAATAGAATATATTATATTTTATTGTAAACCAATCTAGACCGTCCGTTTAAAGTAAATCAATCTGGACCGTTCATGTATTAGTTACTATGCAATCCATTCTTCTATAAATAGAAGCTCATTCCTCCATTATTTCTTACGAATTCACTGAAACTCTAGAGAGAGAAACAATAAAGAGAGATCTTCTTCTATAATTTGGAGCGTATTTCTTTAGAGTTTAAGAAAGCTTTGAGCGTAGTGCAAGTTTTCTTTAAGTATATCCTCGCCTTACCAGTCAAAATACTCTTCTTTTACTACGGTGGGGATATTATTTGTTGTACTCGTTAGGGTATTCCTTCTTTCTTATTGGTGAAATTCTTTTGTTATTCCATTCTTTATTATTACATTGGAATAACTTTGTATCTGTGAGATACCTTATACTTGGTGAAATTCTTACATTATTCCATTATTTATTATTACATTTGGAACATCCTATCACATGCGTTTACATGACTTGGTTCCGTTGTTTATTATTACATTGGAACATCCTGCTACATGCGTTTACTGCGTGACTGATTCCATTATTTATTATTACATTGGAATATCCTATCGGTGCGTTCTGCATGACTGATTCCATTATTTATTATTACATTGGAATATCACCGCTTGATGCGATGCGTTTACGCGTGACACAGGTTCCAATATTTATTATTCTTTTGGAATAACATGTCTGTGCGGTCTATCGCATGCCTGCTGATTTCTTTTGTTATTCCATTCTTTATTATACTCAGTTGGTTAAAGTTTTGACTTCTATACTCCATGAAATTAGCGGAATATCCTTGATATTTGCGCTTCTTCTAGTATCTTTTCATGGAAATATTCTTCTGAGCATTCTTGAGTGTTACTCTACAAAGAAGTATCATGTTGACAATTTGGACATTATTAGTTCCTAGATAAATTAATTCTTGAACTTGTTTTATTGAATTCTTATATCATTGTCATCATCCTCATGTTTATATTATGTTGAAAGTCATTTGTGGCCTGTAGTACATAGATGGACTTGGTATGATTATGACCAGGGATTATTCGGTGTAATCATGACCGTAATGTTACAAATGATGTGAAAAAAGTCCTCATTGACCCGTAGTGCATTGATGGATAGTTGTTGGCATGATCATGATCATTGATGAATACATGAATATCCTTGGATGTGGTGCATGGATAATTTGTGGTTGTCATACTAATGAATATCCTTGGCCGTAGTGCAGGGATGATATGGATTATTTATTAAGCTGAGTCTCAGCGATAAAAGTCATGAAAAACCTTTTAAATCATAGAAGTTATTAGATTTTATTCTCTACTTGACTCTTCTAATGGATTGCTTGTTCCGCTGCAGTTAAACTTGATGTTTGTTAAATTTTATCAGTTTAACACTATTGAAGGCTAATGATAATTCATTCTACATTATCTTAGTCATAATATTTTTTACTGGGCTAGTTGAGCTCACCCTTTTGCTTTCATTGTTCTCTTCCGGAAATGAGAACGTAATAGGGACTAGTCGGGGAACAGAGTGATGGTCCAGATAATAGCATTAGTAGTCCTCACTATTTTATGAAATAGTGTGATAATAAATGTAATGAGGACCCCATTGAGATTGTATATTGTCTGGATGACAATATTTGTATTAAAACTGACAACATATGTTTAGTCGTATTTTACACGACTGTTGTATAATTAAGTTGTATTTGAATTTTATACCATGTATTTGGCAACTAAGAGTAGGTGATGTATACCAATTTTGGGGGCATCACAGTTGGTATCAAAGCTTAGGGATATGATCCCTGGCTAAGATGTGAGGATAGAACTAGGAGGGGAGAGACGGGGAATTCCATCGCTAGTATGACCTACTTAAGTTTATTTTGTATTTAATTGGTCGGTCAGAATATAGGGATAATATGTTACATGTCAATTAACCTTTTTTGTGACAGTATCTGAAAATGACATCCGAGAATGTTGAGAATAGCAATGGAGCACATGCGACCGTTGATTCACTACATATCAATAATCGGATAATAATGTGCATCGAAGGCGACAATCCTCATGCAAACAACGACATTGACCAAATGATGAATGATGGAATGTTCGGAGGCTTTATGCAATTTATCTGCACAATGATGAAAGAGAGCGCGGCTCTGTCCAAAATGTAGGTGGAAACACTTGGAAACTCTCGGACGGTCACCGCTAAATAGCCAAGGAGCTGGGACCACCAGAGTTTATTAGAGAGCCAAAACCACTTAAGGCGGAAGCATGGATAAAGCAGATCACCAAGATATTTGATGTCTTGGGATGCACCGAGGAGCAAAAGGTTCCCTTTGCCGCCTTTATGTTGCGAGGAGAGGTGGATTACTGGTGGGAATCGGTAAAGCGCACTCAACCTGCCGCACTGAAGATGTTTTGGGAGAAGTTCCAAGAACTATTCAACGACAAGTACTTTCCCAAAGGTATTCGTCTTATAAAAGAGGTAGAGTTCATCAAGTTTGAGCAGAATAATATGACCGTGTCGCAGTATGAAGCTAAGTTTGCCGAGTTGTCTCGGTTTGCGTCCCACTTGGTGGATAACGAAAAGAGAATGACGCGGATGTTTTAAAGAGGTTTAAAGCCAAAGATACGTCAACATCTTATTTCTCATAAACTGTGTTTGTATTCAGATGTTGTAAATAAGGCTCAGTTAGTATAGTGCAATAATGAGTCAACGCAACCAAAAGAGAGCAGCCAGAAAAATGATAATACCAGTGAGAGCAGTCATCGAAGTATTGACAACAAGCGTGGAGGGAATCAGCAGGCCAGAAGTGGTAACCACTTCGGTGGTAATCAGGGCCAAAACAATAAGAATGGACATTTCAAGAAGAGGACATTCAACAATGATGGAAAGACGTCGGCAAGACCAAAGACCGTTGTTAAGGAAGGAGAATGACCACCTATCATATGCTTCAAATGCGGAGGGGAGGGACACATCAGTCCAAACTGCGCAATGCCGTCCAAAGCATGTTATAATTGTGGAAGAGAAGGTCACTTTGCCCGATTTTGTCGTTCACCGAAGACAAGTTTAGCTAGGATGGAGGCACCAAAGGCCGTCTCAGAAAAGTCAAAGTCGTTAGTGCAAGGGAGAGCATTTGTTGTGACCTCCCATAAAGCAAGGAACCCGAATGAGGTCATCACGGGTAAGCTTATCATAAACTCTAACGAAGTCTATACTTTATTTGATACCGGTTCTACCCATTCTTTTATTTCTCCTACTTGCGCTCAACGATTAAATTTGACTCCGGAGAAATCAGACTTTGACTTATCTGTGGAAACTCCGTTGGGAGAAACTTTCATTACATCCACTATTTATAAGTCTTGTTTGGTTCAAATCGGTACCCTCACATTACCTGTCGATCTTATTTCATTGAAAATACTTGCATTTGATGTGATTATAGGGATTGATTGGTTAACTACTCATCATGCTAAAATAGATTATTTTTCTAAGGTTGTTAGCTTTCATATTCCTAATCAACCTATTATGCGAATTCAAGTGACCAAACCATTAAAATCAATCATGGTCATCTCAAGCCATAAAGTTATTCGTTTATTGAAAAATGGATGTCAAGCTTTCTTAGCTCATGTCACGGATCTAAACAAAAATACATCAGTTTTGAATGATATTTCTATTATTAATAAATTCCCTGATGTATTCCCTGAAGAACTTCCTGGCCTACTCCCAGAGCGTGAAATTGAATTTTGTATCGACCTTGAACCCGGTACAAAACCCATTTCTAAAGCCCCATATCGAATGGCTCCTATTGAACTTCAGGAGTTAAAGACCCAATTGCAAGAATCGTTAGACATTGGTTTCATTTGTCCCAGTACGTCTCCTTGGGGTGATCCTGTTCTATTCGTGAAGAAGAAAGATGGGAGTATGCGACTTTATATTGATTATCGGGAGTTGAATCATGTCACCATCAAAAATAGGTACCCATTGCCACGTATTGATGACCTATTTGACCAGTTGCAAGGAGCCAAATTCTTTTCAAAGATTGATCCTCGTTCCGGATATCACCAATTGAAGATTAGAACCGATGACATTCCAATGACGGCTTTCAGAACTCGGTATGGGCATTATGAATTCCTAGTCATGTCTTTTGGATTGACTAATGCTCCTGATGCCTTCATGGATATGATGAACCGAGTATTCAAGAAATATTTTGATCACTTTGTGGTCGTCTTTATTGATGACATCCTTATTTATTCCAAAAGTCGTGAAGATCATGAGCAACACTTGAGGCTGACACTTCAAAAGCTTCGTGAATACAAGCTTTATGCCAAGTTAAAGAAATGTGAGGTCTGGCTTGAGGAAGTAGCGTTCCTTGGGCACGTAGTATCAAGTCATGGAATATCTGTTGACCTGGCAAAGATTGAAGCAATTCAAAGCTGGGAGCAACCTAAATCAGTGACCGAAGTATGTAGCTTACTCGACTTAGCTGGTTATTATCAAAGATTCGTGGAAGGATTTTCTTGAATAGCTACTCCATTAACTCAGCTAACTCGAAAAGATACAAAGTTTGGTTGGAGCGAAGAATGTGAGAAGAGTTTTCAAGAACTTAAGAGGAGACTCATTTCAGCACCTGTTCTGACAATACCATCTGGCTAGGAGGGATTTGTCATCTACAGTGATGCTTCGGGCAAAGGGTTGGGATGTGTTCTCATTCAACATGGGAAAGTCATAGCCTATGCCTCAAGACAACTCAAAGAATATGAGAGGAATTATCCTACTCATGACCTAGAGTTAGCGGCTATTGTCTTCGCACTTAAAATTTAGAGGCATTACTTGTACGGGGAGAAGGTGGAGATCTTTACGAATCATAAAAGCCTTAAATATTTATTCACTCAAAAGGAACTCAACATGCGACAACGACATTGGCTTGAACTATTGAAAGATTATGATCATACCATCCAATACCATCCTGGAAAAGCAAACTTGGTAGCTGACGTATTGAGTGGAAGATCATATGCAAGTACGAGTGCGATACTGTCAACACAAAGGCCCATTTTGTGTGACTTGCAAAGGATGGAGATAGTGTTAAAGACTCCAGGGACCCATGTGATGATGGCGAATGTACGAGTAAAACCGACTTTAATTGATAAAGTTAAAGCTGCTCAAGCTACAGACCTTAAGCTGATGCGTATGAGGAAAAAAGTGCAAGAAGGTGCTATGCCGGATGCAAGAATCGATGAAGAAGAAATACTTCGAGTCAACTGTGAGACCCTAGAATTTATGAATAAATATTTAATTTTCTCAAAATAATTTTTTTAATATTATGGTGTGGATTTGATATAATGTTATAGTTGTGGATAGTATTTATAAATTTTGCAAAGTAAGCAAGTGGTTATATAATATTTGATTGGTCGGGGAATAGTCATTTTAACATGGAATATTGTACGACGGCACAATCATTGGTGGACCCCACAATAGAAGTATTGTCGTAGTTAGAAAACGACAAAATTATCTTTCTATAAAAATAACGGCGGAGGTGTATTCACTGTTAAAAGCTGAACTAACTACTAGGTAGTAAAAAGTACAATAATACGTGTGGTTGCATAGTAGTACACGGTATTGATTATTGATGCTTACGTGAGAAGTCACTCAGTTATACTCAATTATCGCTACAGTAATTATTGCATCATATCTCTCATGTTATTGAATTAATTATTGTTACAGTATCATCCGTATAATATGATATATTATTAAATCAATAATTGAGACGATAAAGTTATTCATATTATTATTTGCAATATTGACAATCTCTAGAAGTTCTGTCAAGGAGAGGTTTGGTCACCTAATTGCGCGTCAATAAGGAGAAATCCTTATCGGAAAGCCCCCTCTTTCTTGGGAACGACCTGGTTGTTTAATATTATGAGTTATAATATTAATGATGAATATGTTCGTATTGATTAAAGATGAAATTGATAGTTTCATTGTGTTGGGATTATTAGTGTTAGTAGAAATCGATATTTGTTTCGATAATAATTGATGTCTGGAGGTTATATTGTTCAATCGGGTATTCGGGGCACTTTTCGTGTCAGAGTACTATTCATGAGTTACTATTCATGAGTTACTATTCACGAGTTACTATTCATGAGTTACTATTCACGGGGTACTATTCACCCGTAAGTGTGACACCCCCAAATCCGGGTTACCTGACCCCCGAGTTTGGTGTTCACGATCCACAATATAATATCATTTAACTACCCATTCATATATAAATAGGAATACATAAGTCATTAACATATGTTGTTAATACATAAGTCCCAGGTCCACTAACCTTAACATTATAGAAATACCCCTTAGATAAACAAAAAGGGTTTAAAATACAATACAACATAATAATAATACTGTTCATTATACTACTCTAGCATCTTGCCTTTGCCTTGTTCTTCTTTGACCCACTGGCCTCTTCGTTCCTAGCTGAAATGTTTTATTTATAGCAAGGGTGAGCAACTAGTTTGCCCTGCAAGTTAAGACATACAATAAAGGTATATGAATCAACAAAAACACACTATCTATTTTGCTAGAATGAAACCAAAGTTCAGTGAACTTTGAAATAGCTGAACAAATCGTTAATCAAACGCAATATTTTGATAATGAAAGAGTACAACGCTTTCAAGGTTTCTACGATATTCTATTGAATAATCAAGAATCAATTCTACGCAATAACAAAGTGGAATGTTTTCGGTTTATCTTTGACGATCTCACCAGATCTTTGAACTTATTTTCTCGGGTATCTATCAAAGATTTACTTTGATATATACACAGGAGTATCAAATAACCATAAAGATTAAATTATACCCCTCTTCAAGTACTTAGAGCCAGCCAACTCCTTGTACCCTACATTATGCATAATACTTAACAGTGCGCAATGGTCGAATATACGACCTAAAATGTTCCCTTTATATAAAAGGTTGTTATTCTCAGTCTTTGAATCAAAATTTGATTTAACAACGAAACACAATGATTTCAATTTCTATTTACTTATCGATCTAGCTGAAATAATTGGCATCGATCTACCAATAACAATTGAATTCTTTTCTTAAATTTATCAAGTTCTAACAAATGTTCGTCTAGCCAGAATAATTAGCTAAGACATTTCTCAACATAATTTGACAATAAACAGGAATTATCTGTACTGTCAATTCTATCTTCTACGAATATGAATATCTAACGACAATAATTCTACGAATATATATTCTCCAAATCAGTAATTCAATTTGAATTATTAATCATGCACTAACTGTGAATAATCAACAATAAATTCCCTAGACATGGTATAATTAGCAATAATTAACCATTATAATAATTGAATGAATATAACTCAAGGTTGAGTTAGGAAACTTGTCTTTCGCATTGATTACAGCTACAAAATATAATTAACTGCGTTCATAAGACCTATATTCAACAATATCGGTCTCAAAATTAGCACAATCATTTATAACACGTAACACTATATTTTACAGTCAAACTTCTCCTAGACACATTACCACATAGCCACATTAGTGTTTATAACCTATATAAAACTTAACAAGTCTAACTAGTTCAGTCTGGTTGGACTTCGGTCCATTCTCGGTGTTCTGGTTACCCTATCTGTCAATTAACACATTGATTGTCAATTAAACCAGGTCTCTAAGCTTCAATATTATTTCAGATAAGTCAAATATCGTTTATAATATTTTTCAGAAGCTTTGAATAATTTATAAACAATTATTATAATTTATAATAATTTTTCAAACACTTAAATCATTTTTAAATGATTTAATTATCAAATAATCTTATTATCATTAATATTTAATAATATAAAAATATTAATGTTATACTTCTCACAACATCAAAATATTTTTTAAATCATCAATATTCTACTTAAATAATTTTTAAATTAATTAAAATCGGTTTTAAATCATTACCATTAATATTTAAATATTAATGAAATTATCATCAAAATATTAAAAGTAATTAATTATCACTTAAAATATTTTTAATTCATTTCTCTCATTTTTAAATGATTTTTAAATCAATAATATCATTTTTAATTCATTTATTTAATATAATAATTAAATAAATCTAACATCATTAATATTAATTTATTAATGAAAATTCTCCAAAAAATATTAAAATTATATTTTATAATTCAAAATATTTTCTAATACTTTATTCTTATTTAAAATGATTTTTAAATTAATAAAATCATTTTTAACTTATTTATTTAATTTAATAATTAAATAAATCTAATATCATTAATATTAATTTATTAATGAAAATTCTCCAAAAATATTAAAAGTCACATTTTATAACTCAAAAGTTTTTTAAATACATTATTCTTATTTAAAATGATTTTTATAATATTAAATCATTTTTCTCTAATTTATTTAATACACTAATTAAATAAATTAAATACTTTTAATATTTAAATAATTATAAATATTAAAGAAAAATATTCCAATTGGTTAAAAATTATTTTTCATAATTTAAAATAATTTTTAAAACCATTTTTGGTAATTTTTATAATTTATTTCTATTTTTAAATAATTTTCGGAATATTCAGAAATTAAAAACTAATTAAACCGTTGTTGTAGGTCTTTAGCGACAAAAAGCGTCGCTGTTGGTGTTCTTGAGCTCAAGAACACTGACATCCCAGCTTTCAAGAGTCTCTGTTTGACCAACTGTTAATCTTAATCCAAACATGATTTAGGCTAACTAGGACACGGATCGTGTAGACGAAATGTAACTCTACAATATTCCATCAAAATCATGGTCATACAACAAATCAACAATTAGATTTGTGCCTTCAAAGTACATGTCAGACGATTTCTGGGTTTTCCAGAAACCCAGATAGTCGAAGTGGACACTTTTAAGCTCCATTTAGTCTAGGTTCCAGTCATGATTCAAGTCGGTTAATGGTTTAAGTCTATAGTATTCATGACAAGGATCATTACCATAACAACACAGAAGTTTAACAACAAAAGATCTACAACTTATAAGACGGTCAAAGCTTGTCAGAAATTTTTGTTCAAATCGATTCTGGGTTTCCTAGAAAATGCATCCGTGATCAAATGGTCTACTTTGACCATTAGTTACACTCGATATATTATCTGTTTCTGGAAAATAAAACCATGGATCTAGAGTACACTGACAAATTTATAATCATTATACCATAACATCATCATAAAACTTACAACACGACAGATCTAGACCTCACAAAAAGTTGTCAGACGCTGTAAAAGGCTTTCTGGGTTACCCAGAAAGTTCATGGTCATGCCTGATCAACGGGTTTTGACCATGAATAACTATAAATCTAGACATCGGATTGTTGTAATACCACTTCTAGATTAAAGACTACATAACAAGCTACAGATCCGAACAATAAAACATTAAAAATCGTAAATGAGAAATGATCCGTGGGCACTGACATTACTTGTCAGACCGTAAGATATATTTCTTTTCGGTCCAAATCATTTTTGGGTACAATATTATTCCATAAGGAGATGTGCTAATTTTTTAGACCATTGGTTGAAGATATAATAGTAAATCAATATGGACCGCTGGTGGAAAGTTATAATAGTAAATCAATATTGATCGCTGGTTTAAAGTTTTAATAGTAAATTAGTATGGACCGTTGCTTTAAGTTTTAATAGTAAACCAATATGGACCGTTCGTTTAAAAGTAAATCAATCTGGACCGTTCATGAGTTAGTTACTATCCAGTCCATTCTCCTATAAATAGAATCTCATTCCTTTATTATTTCTTACGAATTCATTGAAACTCTAGAGAGAGAAACTATAAAGAGAAAGAAGAAAAGTATTTTTCTACTTCACTACTCTAATATCAAGTTTCTTTTAAGGTAGGGGATATTATTTGTTGTACTTGTAAGGGGTATTATTCTTTCGTATTCATAAAGAGAACTTCTGTTATTCCATTCTTTATTATTACATTGGAATAACTTTTGTATCTGTGAGCTACCCTATACTTGGTGAAATTCTTCTGTTATTCCATTCTTATTATTCTATTGGAATAACCTGTTTATGTGAAGTACCGCATACATGGTGAAATTCTTATAATATTCCGTTCTTTATTATTCTGTCGAAATATCCTGTATGTGCATTTACGCTGGACTTGGTTCCATTATTTATTATTACGCCGAAATATCCGATGCAAATGCGTTTATGTGGGACTGGTTCCATTATTTATTATTACATTTGGGAATAACACATGCATGCAATCTATCGCACACATGGTGAATCCTTTTGTTATTCCATTCTTTATTATTATGTTGGAATAACTTTTATCATGTGGATTACCACATGCATGGTGAATGATCCTTCGTATTCATTCCTTATTAAATTGTGGAAATAACTTTTGTCTACGTGGATTACCGCATGGCGAGGCAAAAATCCATTCTTGATTTCATATATTCTATTATACTCGATTTGGTTCTGACTTTGGCTTCTATACTCCATGAAATTAGTGGAATATCCTTGATATTTGCGCTTCATCCATATCTTTTTCATGAAAATATTCTTACGAGCATTCTTGAATTTTACTTCACAAAGCAGTATCAAGTTGACAATTTGGACGTTATTGAGTTCAGGATAAATTAACTTATAAATCTTTAAAATTTATTCTTGAACTTGTTTTATTGAATTGTCATCATCCTCATGCTTATATTATGTTGAAAGTCATCTTTGGCTTACGTGCATAGATGGACTTGGTATGATTATGACCAGGGATTATTCGGTATAATCATGACCGTAATGTGACGAATGATGTAGTAAAAGTCCTCATTGGCATGTAGTTCATTGGTGGACAGTTGTTGGTATGATTATGACCAGGAATTATTCGGTATAGTCATGAACATTGATGATTACATGAATATCCTTGGTCGTGGAGCAGGGATGATTCGATTTTATTTATTAAGCTGAGTCTCAGCGATAAAAGTGATTAAAAACCTTTTAAATCATAGAAGATAGTAGATTTTATTCTCTACTTAACTCTTCTAATGGATTGCTTGCTTTCATTCTGATTAAACTTGATGTTTATTATATTTTATCAGTTTAACACCGTTGAAGGCTAATGATAATTTATTCTGCATTATCTTAGTCATAATATTTCTTATTGGGCTAGTTGAGCTCACCCTTTCTTTTACTGTTCTCTTCAGGAAATGAGAACGTAGCTGGGACTAGTCAAGGAATAGAGTGATGCTCCTAGATGGTGCATTAGTAGTCTTCACTATTCTGTGAAATATTGGGATAATAAATATAATGAGGACTCCATTGAGTGTGGATATTGTCTAGATGATAATATTTGTATTTAAACTCACAACCTATGTTTTGTCGTATTATACTCGACTGTTGTATAATTAAGTTTTATTTATATTCAGTACCTTGTATCTGGTGACTCAAGATGGGTGATGTATACCTGTTTTGGGGGCGTTCCAAACTTTGTGTTCTTAACGACCCTGATTTAAAGTATAAAATCATGATGGAGGCGCACAACAAATCGTTTGCAATCCATCCTGGGAGTACCAAAATGTATCATGATATTCGACATACATTTTGGTGGAGCAATATGAAGAGAGAGATAGCGCTGTTTATCTCAAGGTGTCTAACTTGTCAACGAGTTAAAGGGAAACATCAAGTACCAAAATGTCCATTGCAACCACTTGAAATTCCAGAATGGAAGTGGGAGCACATTACCATGGATTTCGTTACGGGTCTTCCTAAGGTTTCTCAAGGTATAGATGCGATTTGGGTTATTGTTGATAGATTGACCAAGTCTGCTCATTTCTTACCGATACAAGAAACTTATACACTTAAACATCTTTCTCATATGTACATAAGCAAGATTGTAAGACTGCATGGTATGCCAGTATCCATAGTTTCTGATCGAGGCCCAAGATTCACTTCACGATTTTGGGTTAGTTTGCAGAAAGCTATGGGCACAGATTTATGAATTTAGCTTGGCATATCATCCTCGACGGATGGGCAGTCGGAGAGGACTATTCAAACTCTTGAAGATTTATTAAGACTCTGTGTCCTTGACTTCAAGGGAAGTTGGGATAAGTTCTTACCATTGGTGGAGTTTTCCTACAACAACAATTATCAAGCAAGTATTGACATGGCTCCATTTGAGGCGTTGTATGGAAGAAAGTGTTGTTCTCTAGTATGCTGGGATGAGGTGGGTGAAGCAACGTTGTTGAGACTGGAGTTGGTACGTATGACTACAGAAAAGATTCAAACGATCCGACAACGTATAAAAACCTCACAAGATTGACAAAAGAGTTATGCTGATCTTCATCGAAAGGACGTGGAATTCGATATAGGAGATCATATGTTGTTACGTGTTGCTCCATTGAAAGGAGTTACGAGATTTGGAAAGAGAGGAAAGCTCAATCCTCGATTCATCGACCCATTTTTAATACTCGCTTTACCGCCAAGTATGTCTCGTGTTCATAACATTTTTCACATATCCATGTTACGTAAATATGTGGAAGACCCGAACCACATTATTGAGTTAGAACCAGACGAAATAGCGGAAGATTTGACGCATGAAGAGGTTCCTGTTCAAATCTTGGATAAGAAGGAACATATTCTACACTCCAAGGTTATACCTCAAGTCAAAGTTTTGTGGAGAAACCACGATGTTGAAGAAATGACTTGGGAGTTAGAATCTGAAATGAAATCAAGGTATCCTTACCTATTCGACATACCAGGTACGTACCCTAATTTCGAGGGCGAAATTTCATAAGAAGGGGAGGTTGTAAGACCCCAACTTTTATGAATAAAGATGAATTTTCTATAAATATCAATTTTGAATATTATGGAATGAATTTGATATAATGTTATAGTTGTGAGTAATGTTTATAAATTTTGTAAAGTACGCAAGTTGTTATATAATATTCGATTGGTCGGGGAATATTCGTACAACGGCACAATCATTGGTGGACCCCACAACAGAATTATTGTCGGATTGAGAAAATGACAAAAATACTTTATGAAAATAACGGCGTAAGTTTTACCGTTAATTGTTGAAACACCCGTTGTTAAAAATACGATGTCTGGCGTAGTTTACGATAGCACACGATATTGATTAATGATGCTTACGTGAGAAGTCACTCAGTTTTGTTCAATTATTGTTATAGTAATTGCTGCATAGTATCTCACGTTATTTGATTCAATTATTGTCAATATTTTATAATCATTGAATGAGATGACAAAGTTATTAATATTATTATTTGCAATATTAACGATGTCTAGAAGTTCTATCAAGGAGAGGTTTGGTCACCTAATTGCGGCATGATGGGAGAAATCCTTATTAAAAGCCCTCTTTCACAGGGAACGACACAGTCGATTAATATTGTGAATTATAATAATGATGATGAGTTTTGTTTTATTAGTATTATTAATGTAATAAAAGCAGAAAAACTTTTATATAAAATAGAATATTTTATAAAGTTATTCGTTTTATTAGACTAATAGTAAAATCTTTTTATATAAAACATAATACTTTAATAAAGTTATCATTTTTATTAGATAATAATTAGAATATAATATATTTTATTATGCATAGTGTTTGCATAGTGCTGCATAGTTTTTGCATAGTAAAATCTTTTTATATAAAACAGAATACTTTTATAAAGTTATTCGTTTTATTAGATTATAAATAGAATATATTATATTTTATTGTAAACCAATGGACAAATTCAGTTTAAAAGTAAATCAATCTGGACCGTTCATGTATTAATTCTTATCTGATCCATTCTTCTATAAATAGAAGCTCATTCCTTCATTATTTTTTACGAATTCACTTTGAAACTCTAGAGAGAGAAACTATAGAGAGAGATCTTCTTCTATAATCTTGAGCGTATTTCTTTAGAGTTTAAGAAAGCTTTGAGCGTAGTGCAAGTTTTCTTTAAGTATATTCTCGCCTACCGGTCAAAATACTCTTCTTTTTACGGTAAGGGATATTATTTGTTGTACTACGTTAGGGGTATTCCTTCTTTCTTATTGGTGAAATTCTTTTGTTATTCCATTCTTTATTATTACATTGGAATAACTTTTGTATCTGTGGATACCCTACACTTGGTGAAATGCTTCTTTATTCCATTATTTATTATTCTTTGGAACATCTTGTGCGTGCGTTTCTGGCGTGACTGAATTCCGTTGTTTATTATTACATTGGAACATCACATGCAATGCGTTTACGCATGACACCTTCCATTATTTATTATTACATTGAAATATCACAGCTTGCGTGCGTTTACGCGTGACTGACTCGTTTCCATTATTTATTATTACATTGGAAAATTACGTGCGATGCGTTTACGCATGACTTCGGTTCCATTATTTATTATTACATTGGAATAACTTTTATGCATGCGGTCTATCGCATGCTTGGTGATTTCTTTTGTTATTCCATTCTTTATTATACTCAGTTGGTTAAAGTTTTGACTTCTATACTCCATGAAATTAGTGGAATGTACTTGATATTTGCGCTTCATCCAGTATCTTTTCATGGAAATATTCTTCTGAGCATTCTTGAGTGTTACTCTACAAAGAAGTATCATGTTGACAATTTGGACATTATTAGTTCCTGGATAAAATAATTCTTGAACTTATTTTATTGAATTCTTATATCATTGTCATCATCCTCATGTTTATATTATGTTGAAAGTCATCTGTGGCGTGTAGTGCATAGATGGACTTGGTATGATTATGACCGAGGATTATTGATTGTAATCATGGTAGTAATGTTACAAATGATGTGGAAAAAGTCCTCATTGACCCGTAGTGCATTGATGGACAGTTGTTGGCATGATCATGACCATTGATGAATACACGAATATCCTTGGCTATGGTGCATGGATAATTTGTGGTTGTGATACTAATGAATATCCTTGATCGTAGTGCAGTGATGATTTGGATTATTTATTAAGCTGAGTCTCAGCGATAAAAGTCATGAAAAACCTTTTAAATCATTAAAGATAGTAGATTTTATTCTCTACTTGACTCTTCTAATGGATTGCTTGTTCATTCTGATTAAACTTGATGTTTGTTATATTTTATCGGTTTAACATTTGTTGAAGGCTAATGATAATTTATTACGCATTATCTTAGTCATAATATTTCTTACTGGGCTAGTTGAGCTCACCCTTTTGCTTTCATTGTTCTCTTCAGGAAATGATAACGTAGCAGGGACTAGTTGGGGAATAGAGTGATGGTCTATATAATAGCAGTAGTAGTCCTCACTATTCTATGAAATAGTGTGATAATAAATGTAATGAGGACCCCGTTGAGTTTGTATATTGTCTAGATGACAATATTTGTATTAAAACTCACAGCATATGTTTAGTCCTATTTTACACGATATTGTATAATTAAGTTGTATTTGAATTTTGTAGCATGTATTTGGCGACTCGAATAGGTGATGTATCTGGATTTTGAGCGTCATAATTAAAATATTATTAAGTAAATAATAATATTGAGATTAAATAAAATGTTATTAAAAATGTAATAACATTAGTAAAGGAATAAAATATTATTAAATGATTAATAATATTAGTAAATGAATAAAATATTAATACTATTGGTAAATGAATAAAAGTATTATAAGTAAGATATTATTAAAGTAATAATATTAATGTATGATTAAAATATTATTAAGAGGATTAATAATATTAGTAAAGTATTAAAATATTATTAAGATGTTAATAATATTAGTAAGCGAATAAAAGTATTATTAGCGAACTAATAATACTCGAGAGGTGAATTAATTAATATAAAGATTAATAATATTAGTAAATGAATAAAATATTAATACAATTGGTAAATGAATAAAAGTATTATTAATAGTTTAATAATAATTAAATGATAATAGAATTATTTGATATTTAAATCATTTAATAATGATTTGGTTTTGAAAATTCATGATAAATTAATAAATATCTATTAAGTCATTTAAAATAATATGGTGATATTTACTACGATATTAAGCGTTGGAATAGAGTCTTAGACTCGATAATTACCGATAAAGTCGCTTTGATGCAAGCATATTTAGAAAATTGATCTGGACTTAGATATTTTGACAGTATTAATGTTTGTTTGTGATGCAATGATTGTTGAACATGTGTGACAATGTGATTAGATTATATGCTGACTGCGAAATGTAGTATTATATGTTATAGTATATTGTTCTAATCGAACGAATGATCTGATTAATGATAGGTCGTGATATAAAAGATTAATCTAAGTTGCGTATTGTAAGCATCGCATCAGGCAAGTATCCTACCTTTGCATTTTCTTTATGCAATGGACATAAGTAAGAATGTTTTAGAATTATATTATTACTATACATATTATTAACCCTATATTATATACGCTCATTGATTATCAACAAGTTAGTATATGGTAATTCAGATATATATTATGTTCGATAATTTCTATAAATGATTATACAAGTGTCCCCACTTGGATAATCATTGCATTAAACCACATGTTGATACACTTTTGTTAAATACCCATATATATATATATATATATATATATTGAATTATAGATTATTATTGAACAAGATAAAACTTTATTATTATCCAACCGAATTGCTTTGGTTTGGAACCCCGACAAGTATGAACATCTCTTACACGGGAAAAACTTTTATGCGCCCAAGGCGGACAGAGTGAACGATCCTATCGTTCTTGCATGCAGTATTGATCAATCTGAGTACAACGGGTGATCACCCCGTGTCTGTAAGTTATGACGGTTTCTGAGATGAAGTTCTATTTAACCTTTTCAAAATGAAAACAATGTTCATAGTATGTCCCTTAACCCTATTTATAGTCGATTACGTAGTTTCAAAAATTTGAAAGAGGGTTGTTATGTTATTATTATCGGTTCAGATTACTTCACAACCATTGATTTGTTGTAGAAGGGTAGTATAAAGAAAACATTTAAATTCTTTCAGCTTATATATATAATTGTTATTACTTGCTGAGCACTCAAATGCTCATCCTTGCTTAATTTAAATGTTTTCAGCTAAGTGTGAACAACCTGAAGGCTATGTTAAGAACAAGGGAAAGGGAAAGGTTGCTAAATGATTTCAATGTTATCCTATGTAATAGTTTAATATTATTAAGACAATGTTATATATTTATTATCATCTATTGTAAGGAATGATTAAAGGTTACGTACTTGGGAGCTAGACTTTGATAATTATGTAAAGCAAGTTTAATATTTATATTATTGTTATTATTATTAGTATTATTCCGCTCATAGAAATGGTATCGTGAAGCACTGAATTCGGGTTTCAAGTACCTGAGTTTGGGGGCTTTACAGGTTGGTATCAAAGCTTTAGGGTTAAAAACCTTAGGTGGGATAGACCTTGGGCTATAACCTTAGAATAGAGGGAAACGTTGAAAATATAAATAACTCATATAGAGTTTATAAAGAGATGAATTGACTAAATTCATCGTCAAAGAAAATAAAAGATAACTTATATAAAACTATTATTTGATGTGTGTATATACTATATGTTAATCAGGATAATTTATGTGTGTAGATGTCTGGTGGAAAGGACTTATTATATGCTTATAGCATGAAGAAGGAAGAAGGATCAAATCCATACCCCCGGGCTAATATCGAATCCAATAGCTGAAATAGAGGCTCACAATGAAAACAACTCAGACAAAGTGGTTATTGTAGAAAACGTAGTACCAGATCAGAAGATGGTGGAGCTGACAGATAGTGATTCGGACACTAAAGTTGAAGCTGAATAAGCATCAATAGAGGTGCAGGATCTGAGGAACAAGGTTTCTTCTCTAGAAAAGCTGTGGGAAATAAAAAAGCTGTTAAATAGTCAACTGCGACATGCGTTAATAGAAACAATGGAAGAACAAGATAAGCTTAAAATCCAAATAGATCAGATGGGAGCCACAAGCAACACATCGTGTGTAGCTCCGAGCAATAAGGGGAAAAGAAATATAGAAGACCATGACTTAGGAAAATCCGATAAGAAGAAAGGGAAAAGAATATGTTACCTTTGTGGCTATGAGGGACATACCACTCTGTATTGTCCCGACTATAAATCAGGAGCATGTTTTATCTGTGGGATAGAAGGACATCAGGCGAGAGGTTGTCCAACAAAAGGCGCGTGAGTGAATAGGTAGTATAGGTTACATTGTGTAGAGTCTGCTTTAATGTTAAGTATGTCTGTGTAATGTAATGTTCCCAACTTTTGGTATTAGTCAAGGCTGTAAATCCCGACTTTTGTAGTCACAAAGGGATGAATGATGTTTAAAGCAGTATGTGTTATGCTATGTAAGTATTCTCTAAATGAATATGAATCTAAGTTTGAGTAATGAAATGAGTTAATATACTAAACTTATATGATAAGATATAGAATGTAAAGAATAATATATGGTTTTACTTAACCAGATAATGCCGCCAAGATGTCAAACTCAAAACCAAAGGGCAGAAGAGTCTGTCAATAACGTTGAGGGACAAAAACAAGCAGACCCGATGCAGCACTTTGCAAATATTATAGCACAAGCTATGCGAGTGAGGAATGCCGATCGCGAGGGAACCAAATAGGACAACCAACTAGCTAACTTTAAAGATTTCAAGGCCGTAGGACCGCCAAAATTCAAAGGGACAACTGACCCCATGAAGCCCAGGACATGGGTTAAAGAGATTGAAAAAGCATTCATGGTAGCTAGGGTGGTGAGGGGCAAAGAGACCGCTTTTGCCACCTACGTGATGAAGGTGAGAGCAAATTTTTGGTGGGAAGCGAATCAAGCGAGGCGGGGAGAGGTGTTATTACTTGGGATAGGTTTAAGACCTTTGTTCTTGAAAACTATTTTTCATCTAGTATGCGAGAGCTAGGATGGAGGTAAAATTTTTAGAGTTGAAGCAGGAGAATATGACGGTGTCCGAATACGCCACAAAATTCAATGAGTTGGCTAGGTTTGCTCCACATCAAGTTGATACGGAGGCTAGGAAAGCTAGAAGGTTTGAGCTGGGATTAAAACCCTGGCTCTACAACAAGGTGGCGGTCTTGCAGATTCCTACATTTACAGCACTCATGGAGAAGGCTATTATTACTGAGGAGGGGAGTGAGGCCATGAGCCTCTACAACAAGGAGAGAAAGAACAAGAGTATGGTCGAAGGAACTAGGAAGGTGGAAGTTAATAGTGGGAGTAGCGGTGGTAGTAGCAAAAGGAAGGGAAGCAATTTTGGAAGTGTGCAGGTAAAGCAGGAAGGAGTTAAGAAGCAAGCTGTGCAGTGTGGAAACTGTGGAAAGAACCACTCTGGAGAATGTTTGAAGGGGAAGTTTGTGTGATACAAGTGTAGGCAGGAGGGCCATATCTCTCCCAACTGCCACAATCCTAGAATGAGCAGTGGGTGTTTTCTATGAGGGTCGACTGAGCACAAGGTGAAGGATTGTTCGAAGAGGGGGATAGAGGCAGGAAGTGTGAATACTGGAAAGAGCAACGAGACTCTAGCAATCACGGGACCAACATCATCCAGCAAGCCAACAAAATCAACTGCGAGGGTTTTCAACATGACGGTCTAGGATACCATAGCAGCTGGTGGTGCAATTCCAGGTATGATTCGTATAACTTTTATTTTCTTATGCATGATTTTCATATATATAGTAAACTATTTTATAAAGAAATTTGAAGGAGGAATTTGAGTTCTTTTAGAAATCAAATTTCCGTTTAATACGATAGATAAGTTTAACGTGAATAGGTTAAAGATCAGTATGATCATTTATGATCAAGATCTACTTGCAATGATTGTATATGATACGTACACTTGTATGTGTATGTGTATGTTTTAAAGCAGTGATTAGGGATGGAATCTTTATAAGGGAGGTGTGAATGTAACAACTTGATATTTTTATACAAACAAATTAGAAATTTTATGCGTATATTTTTTTTTTATTTTTAAATATAGGGGAATATGTGCGAGATAATGTGTATATGTATTTATGTGATAAATAAAAATATAAATAGTTACACATAATTTTATTTTAGAATTATTGATCATTATAAATTATATTTTTATCATAATTAATTTTATAGTAGAAATGTTTTATTAATTATTTTCCATGAAGATATAATCATATATTATTTATATAATATATGAAATGATTTTTAGAATTATTATAATAATTATATTTCGATTTTTCAATGCTATAAATATGTACTGTATATGTGGACCAATAAAGGTTGGTCAATTATGGTGTTATGTGACAAACCCTTGTATTACTGTGTAAAACCCTACTTACAAATTTTAGGAACTAATTTTATTTTATTTTAAACCCTAAATGAAAGCTTCGTAACCTAATTATACATTAGGTGAGATAATTAAATAACATAAGGGTCATGGTAATAAGGAAGGGTTAGTATTTAATATGTATACTAACTTAAGTGGATAATCTTGTTATTTCAAGTGACTAATAATTTTAAACCTATTTCTAGTAAACTTAATTAGGTTATGAGCTAAAGTCACATATATAAGTAATTAAATTTCATAAGATTGGAAATAGAAACCCTAAATAAACAATTTGGGTAACATATATTAAAATTGTTAGACTATGCTTATTACATGGCCCAAAATAATTAAAAGAGAAGCCCAAAAAAAATAAAATGCAAAACAATACTTAGCCCACTTTATTAAGGGTATTTTAGACTTTTGATTAATCAAATTTGTGCATTAAATAAAAGAAAAATGGAGGATATAATGGGACAAGGGGGACCGGCCACATTTGGCCATTTAAGGCAACCAAATTATGCTAATCAAGTTCCTTAATTAGTAAGTCTTACACACAAGGACAAGTGTGTCATGCTCCCATTGGTAGAAAATCTACTTAGCACATTTAACCACATGATTAGGCTTAATTGGAAGAGATAAGGTGAAGCCTTTTATCCATGGGACAATAAAAGTATGGGGGATAATAGTTACTCACCCATTTCATTTGCTAGAACATTTCATTTTCTCTCATTCTTCTTCTTTTATCTTTTTATCCCAAGCTAGTAGCATACAAGAGAGAGAAGAGAGAGATGGTTCGGTTTTTGCTAAGAGAGGGAGAAGAATTGTTGTTCATGCATCCTAAGTTCATTACTTACTTTGGAAGAACAAGAAAGATAGCAACCAAAACTAGGTGAGGTTCACATTCTTTTCTTTTTCTTATTCTTCTTTTATTTTCGGTTTTTACCTTATCATTTATGGGGGTTATGGTCTAATATTCAAAGTACCCTAGTTCTACATATCATCATGTATAGAATTAAGTATCTTGAGTATTAGATCAAAGGTTTAGGGGAAGAAAATGAGCATATGTTCTCCAAGGGGTGAAACCCTTGTTTTTCTTCCACTAAATCTTGTGTAACTCAAGTTTTACAACTTGGATTTGTGATCCGTCGAGGGGGGGGGGGGGGGTGCTTGATACATGAGTTATCTAGTAAACCCAAGTGGTAGAACACAAATCTAGCAAGTTTTGAAACATTTGGTGCTGATTTCCCCAAAACAGTCCACTTGGAATAATAAGGGTTCAAAACCCTAAAATAGCTTCTGTCCCATTTTTCTTGGGACTGTTTTGGATAGTTTCATGTCTCTTAAAACTCTGGGAAACTTCACAGAGGTACCTTGAGAAGTTATCTACATGTAGGAAAAAGAACGGACATGTTTCGAGTTATAGATTGTGCATAATGACTATTTCCGTAAAGGACTCCTAAATTTTACCTTCGAATATCTCACTGTGTGTATACACTGGAAAATCCCGAAATGTTTACAGTAGGTTCATATATGTTAGGAGAGCATACCCTAAAAATTTCAGATTTTTCTGAGCAAAACTCAATTTATGAAAAATGAAGCAAGATCCGAGTGTTTTGGGAACTTTAAAATTAGTAAATCATTTTCTAAAATTCCAAAAAGATTTGGGGATCATTGTTGGATCATATACTGTCTATAACCAGAAAAGAAGAATTTTTGGAATCAGTTTGGTATTTTTCCTAAAAATGATTAAGTTATGAATAAAAGAAAATAAATAGTTAAGTGATGTCTTAAATAAGAAAAAAAGTGATTTTAATACTAAAATACTCCTAATATATAATATTATGACTATTTGAGGGCATTTTGGTAATTTATAATAAGAAATATTATTTATGATCTTTTATGGATATTAAATAAATAGTTTTATAAAGGGTGAACAATTAAAATAAATTATTTATTGATCTAATAAATTATTAAAATGTTATTATGATATTAATAATATTAGAATATGATATTGTTAAGTAAATAAAAATATTAAGATTAAAAGTTTATTAAAATATTATTAAATGGTTAATCATATTTGATTTAAAATATTAATAAATGATTAAAGTATTATTAAATGATTAATAATATTAGATTAAAATATTAATCTTAGATTAAAATATTATTAAAAGATTAATAATATTAAATTAAAGTATTATTAGATGATTAAAATATTATTAAGTAAATAATAATATCTGAGATTAAATAAAATTTTATTAAAAATGTAATAACATTAGTAAATGAATAAAATATTATTAAATGATTAATAATATTAATAAATGAATAAAATATTAATACTATTGGTAAATGAATAAAAAGTATTATAAGTAAGATATTATTTAAAGTAATAATATTAATGTATGATTAAAATATTATTAAGAGGATTAATAATATTAGTAAAGTATTAAAATATTATTAAGATGTTAATAATATTAGTAAGTGAATAAAAGTATTATTAGCGAACTAATAATACTCAGAGTGAATTAAATAATATCAAGATTAATAATATTAGTAAATGAATAAAATATTAATACTATTGGTAAATGAATAAAAGTATTATTAATAGTTTAATAATAATTAAATGATAATAGAATTATTTAATATTTAAATCATTTAATAATGATTTCGGTGTTTGAAAATTCATGATAAATTAATAAATGTTTATTAAGTCATTTAAAATAATATGACTGATACTTAGGGATATTGAACATTGGAATAGAGTCTTAGACTCGATAATTACCCGATAAAGCTGTCGATTACATTTGACATATTTTTGAAAATTGATCCGGACTTAGATATTTTGGTATATTAATGTTTCTTTGTGATCTGATATTTGTTGAACATGTGTGATAATGTGATTAGATTATGTCTTTGACTGCGAAATGCGATCTTATATGTTATAGTATATTGTTCTAATCGAGCGAATGATCCGATTAATGATAGGTCGTGATATAAAAGATTAAACTAAGTTGCAGTATTATGGCGGTATGCATCGGTGAAGTATCCTACCTTTGTATTTTCTTTATCTGATGGACATGAGTAAGAATGTTTGAGAAATATATTATTACTGTACATATTATTAACCCTATATTATATACGCTCATTGATTATCAACATGTTAGTATATGGTAATTCAGATATATATTTTGTTCGATAATTTCTATATATGATTATACAAGTGTCCCCACTTGGATATCATTGCATTTAACCACATGTTGATACACCTTTGTTAAATACCCGTATATATATGTTGAATTATAGATTATTGTTGAACAAGATAAAACCTTATTATTATCAAACCGAATTGCTTTGGTTTGGAACCCCGACAAGTATGAACATCTCTTACACGGGAAAGACTTTTATGCCCAAAGGCGACGAGTGAAACAATCTATCGTTCTTGCATGCGATTGATCAATCTGGTAGTACAGTCAATTTGATCACCCCGTGTGTGTGCGCCACCAAAATAGGTATCTGACACCCATTCCGAGTCGTCGAAATACATGAGTACTGAATCTGACTACAACTTTATTAATACAACATAAAAAGCGAGTTTAAATACAAATATTGTCATCTAGACAATATCCACACTCAAATAAGTCCTCATTATAATTATTGATACATTATTTTACAAAAATGGTGAGGACTACTAAAATGACTTTCTAGAACCTTCATTCCATACCCAGAGCTAGTACTCGCTTTACATTCTAGCCTCCACGAGAAGAAAAATGGAACAAAAAAGGAAAAGGGTGAGCTCAACTAACCCGATAAAAGAATATTATGACTAAGATAACATAGAACAAATTATAGTTAGTCTTCAACGAGGAAAAATTTAATAGAATACTGATAGACAACAAGTTTTAAATCAATATTCGCGTGAAAATAATAATTCATTAGAAGAGTTAAGTAGAGAATGCAAACTACTATCTTATATATATGAATTTAAAAGTTCATCGTCGATATTTTATCCTGTAACATCAATCAATATATATCGAAATTAAATATTTATCTTTTACACTCTGAGTTAAAAATATTCATCGATTAGTAATGTTCATCTAAACACACTGTTCATCTTTTACACTCTGGGCAAAGATATTCATCGAAAATCATTCATCTTTGCACTTCTGACCAAAAAATATATTCATTAATATCATCATTTAGGGTGAGGATGATGAAAAGTATTTTAAAAAAAAGCGAATCGATGAAACTAAAGAATAAATATTAAAGATTAGTACTTTAAACAATCCAAGTTCAAAAATACTTCATAAATAACCAGAGTGGAATAAAATTCAAGAATGATCAAAATATGGATACAATCAAAGCTAGTATCCATAATAGATATTTTAGACGAAAAACAAAATTTAATTTTTACGTGAATAGTGTAAAGTATAGTGTGAATAGTGCTGTCGTATCGTGAATAGTAACTCCGACACTAAAAGATGGAAATTTCACAAAAAAAAATCATCATGCTTCGTGAATATTACTCGTGAATAGTAACTTGTGAATAGTAACTCATGAATAATAACTCGTGAATAGTAACCACGACATGAAAAAGTTCTAAATTTGATAAAAATTTCCAACCAATATTTTGGCATAATGATATTGAAGAAATAATATCATTTACGAATAAAATAACATCCCTTACCTCAGAAAGAATAGTACTTACTAGAATCTTTGGATATAGTCTTTGAAAGAACTTGCACCGTATAGCAATACTCAAAGTACTAGAATACTCAGAAAAATACGCTCGATATTATAGAGAGAGAAAGAGAGAGAAATTTTTAGTTTCTGGTGTGATTTTCAATTCTAACCTAAGCACACCCTATTTATAGGAAAATACTTAGAACACCAAAGCAAAAAATTTAATAAATTAATAATATATAAATTAAATTTTGTACGCCAACCTTTTAATCAACCAATTCAGCATGTTTGACAGCCCACCAACACTAACAAAAAATGTTTTTCTAATTATAAATATTTAAAACTTCCAACAATTAATAATTAATTAATCCGGAACTTCAATAATTCATAATAAATAGCCCTTTTGTCAAAAAAATTCTAACCTTATGTCTTGCTATAGGAAATTCCATTATCTACAACTTTGCGAAGAAAGTTTTTCCAAATTCCAAGCGAAATTGGCCAAAAAATCCACAAACAGACGATTTTACATTTATATAATCAAATTTCGATCGAGAAATAGGCCCACAAACATGTTTAACATGTTTTAAACAACTTTTGCAACAAAAATACTCTTCCTCCTCATATACTCATATATCCCACATTCATTGTAAAAAATCATCATCATTATTATATTATAATAATATAATAAAATATTATTTTATCGAGAAAAGATAAAATATCAATTTTCAACAATTGTCACTTTAAAAATTTCTCCATCTATATCCACATAAAATGAATATTTTTCTCATCATATAAATCAATAATTTAATTATTCACAAATAATATTACGAGAATCACAATCTTGATGACCAGGCGGTTCGAGAGAGAGGGCTTTCGATAAGGATTTCTCCTTCTTGGGCGCATTGATTAGGTGACCAAACCTCTCCTTAGCGAACTTTCTAGACATTGCCAATAATGTTATCTAATAATATTATTCGGGATAATATGAATTATTATCAGATAATGGAAAATCTTGTGTAGTGACAATTATTGAAACAACGATAATATAAAATATCAACGTAGCAATTATTGAATCAATAAAATAAAATCTTGAGCAATAATTACTATAACAATTATTGAGTAGTGCCTTCTTACGTAAGAATCAATAATTGGTGCAATATGCAAGTATTCTCTTTGCAACAATAGCGCGTATTATTGTGTTTTAACCAATTCGAATTATTCTAACAATGATAATTAGAATAACAACTACGCCTTTATTTATAAACAACTTATACTTGTCGTTTTCTTCATCCAATCGCTTTTTAGTTATGGGGCCCACAAAATTTTTTGTGATCGTCACGAATATTCCCAACGGTAAGAATATTCCACTACCAAACGAATATTCTCCAATAAAAATGAATATTTTATAACTACTTGCTTATTTGAAATATTTACGCATTTTACCCATAACTAACCACATTAATCAAATCAACCCTTACTATTTCAAAATAATAAATAGAGGAAATTTAATTTCATTTATAATAAGTTGGGGTCTTACAAACTCCCTTCTTATGAAATTTCATCCTCGAAATTGACATACGTACACTCTGTGTTTGAAAAGATGAGGATACCTCACTTTCATTTCCGTTTCCAACTCCCAGGTCATTTCTTCAATAGCATGGTTTCTCCACAAAACCTTAACTTGTGGTATAACCTTCGTGCGTAGGACATGCTCCTTCCTATCCAAAATCTTGACATGTACCTCTTCATACGTTAAGTCTTTGGCTTTCTCATCCGGTTCTAACTCAATAACGTGGTTTGGGTCTTTCACATATTTACGAAGCACGGATACGTGAAAAACATTATGAACACGAGACATACTTGGAGGTAATGCGAATCTATAAGCCACCTTTCCTACTCGCTCAAGAATCTAAAATGGACCAATAAATCGTGGATTGAGCTTTCTTCTCTTTCCGAATCTTCTAACTCCCTTCCATGGAGCAATACGTAATAATACATGATCCCCAATACTAAATTCTACGTCCTTTCGATGAAGATCCGCATAACTCTTTTGTCGATCCTGTGCCATTTGTATACGTTGTCGAATCATTTAGATCTTTTTTGTAGTCATACGTACCAACTCGGGTCCCAACAATGTTGCTTCACCCACCTCATCCCAACATATTGGAGAGCGACACTTTCGTCCATATAATGCTTCAAATGAAGTCACACCTATATACTGCACGATAAGCTGTTGTTGTAGGAGAATTCCACCAATGGTAAATACTTATCCCAACTGCCTTTGAAGTCTAGGACATAGAGTCTTAATAGATCTTCAAGAGTTTGAATAGTCCTCTCTAATTGTCCGTCCATTTGAGGATGGTATGCCGAACTAAATTGTAAATCCGTCCCCATAGCTTTTTGCAAGCTAACCCAAAATCTTGAAGTGAATCTTGGGTCACGATCCGAAACTATGGATACTGGCATGCTTTGCAATCTCACAATCTCATTTACATACATATGAGCAAGACGTTCAAGGTAATAAGTCTCCTGTATCGGCAAGAAATGAGCAGACTTGGTTAATCTATCAACAATAACCCAAATAGCATTTATGCCTTGAAAAACCGTGGGAAGACCCGTAACGAAATCCATGGTAATGTGTTCCCACTTCCATTTCGGAATCTCAAGTGGTTGCAATGGACCCTTTGGCACTTGATGCTCCGCCTTTACACGTTGACAAGTTAAACACATCGAGATAAACTTTGCAATCTCTCTCTTCATATTGTTCCACCAAAATGTATGTCGAAGATCAGAATACATTTTGGTACTTCCAGGATAGATTGCAAATGGTGTATTATGTGCCTCCATCATGATCTTGTACTTCAAATTAGAATCGTTAGGAACACAAAGTTTGGAGTGGACTCGAGATATTCCTTCTTCATCGATTCTTGCTTCTGGAATAGCACCTTTTTGTACTTTCTTCTTCATAATCATCGACTCAAGATTACGTGGCTTGAGCAACTTTAACTTTCTCGATTAAAGTTGGTTCTATCGTATATACTTGACATCTTTGCATGGGTCCCCGGAGTCTTGAATTCTATCTTCATCTTTTGTAAATCACACAAAATGGGCCATTGTTTTAACAACATCGCATTTGTTCCCGCGTATGATCTTCTACTCAACGTTAGCTACCACGTTTGCTTTTCCAGGATGGTATTGAATGGTGTGGTCGTAGTCTTTCAACAGCTCGAGCCAACGTTGTTGTCGTATGTTGAGTTCCTTTTGGGAGAAGAAATATTTGAGGCTTTTATGGTCTGAATATATCTCCACTTTCTCCCCATATAGATAGTGCCTCCGGATCTTTAGCAGAAAATATTTACTTGCCTCTCTAGATCATGAGTAGGATAATTCCTCTCATATTCTTTAAGTTGTCGTTGAGGCATATGCTATGACTTTCCCGTTGTTGCATGAGAACACACCTAACCCTTTGCACGAAGCATTCTTTGTAGATAACAAATCCATCCGAACTAGATGGTATTGTCGAAATAGTGCGAAAAATGAGTCTCCTCTTGAGATCTTGGAAACTCATCTCGCATTCCTCGCTCCATACTAATTTTGTATCTTTACGTGTCAGCTGAGTTAATGGAGTAGCGATTCGAGAAAATCCTTCCACGAATCTTCGATAATAACCATCTAAGCCCAAAAAGCTACGTACTTGATCATTGATTTGGTTTGCTCCCAACTTTGTATTGCTTGATCTTGGCGGGTCAATAGATACTCCATGTTTTGACACCACGTGCCCAAGGAATGCTACTTCCTCAAGCGAACTTCGCATTTCTTGACTTGGCATATAGCTTGTTATCATCGAAGCCTTTGCGATTACCAACTTCAAATGGTGCTCATGATCTTCTTCGGCTTTTGGAATATATGAGAGATGTCATCAATAAAGACAACAACGAATGATCCAAATAATCCTTGAATACTCGGTTCATCATATCCATGAAAGCGCGCGAGGAGCATTAGTCAATCAAAAAGACATGACTAGGAATTCATAATGCCCGTCTGGGAGTTACGAAGGTAGTCTTGAAATATCCTCGGTTTAACTTTCGGTGATGATATCCGAATGAAGATCGATTTTTGAAAAAATTGTGCTCCTTAACCGTCAAACAGTCATCAATGCGAGGTAGCGGATACCTATTCTTGATAGTGACATGGTTTAATTCCGATGTCGATACAAAAATCGCATACTCCGTCTTTCTTCTTTACAAATAAAATAGGAGCACCCCAAGGAGATGTACTAGGATGAATGAAACCGATGTCCAACAACTCACGTAGTTGGACCTTTAACTCATGAAGTTCAATAGGAGCCATTCGATATGGGGTTTAGAAATGGGCTTTGTACCAGTTCAAGGTCAATAAAAATTCAACTTCACGTTACGGGGTAGGCCGGGAAGTTCTTGAAAATACGTCGAAAAAGTCGATATAACAACAGGATATTATTCAAATCGGCGTGTCTTTATTCAAATCCATAACATGGGCTAAGAAAGCTTGACATCCGTTTTTCAATAAGCGAATAGCTTTATGACTTGATATGACAGTGATTGATTTTAATGGTTTAGTTGCTTAAATTCGAACAACAGGTTGATTAGGAATATGAAAACTAATAACCTTACGAAAACAATCAATTTTGGCATGATGAATAGTTAACCAATCAATCCCTAAAATCACGTCAAATGCAAGTATCTTTAAAGAGATAAGGTCAACAGGTAATGTGATGGTGCCATCTTTGATCAAACAAGATTTATAAATAGTGGATGTAATGAAAGTTTCTCCTAACGGAGTTTCCACAGATAGGTCAAAATATAATTTCTCCGGAGTCAAGTTTAAACGTTGAGCACAAGCAGGAGAGATAAATGAATGGGTATACCGGTATCAAGTAATGTATAAACTTTGCATGAATTTATGATTAGCTTACCCGTGATCACCTCGTTTGGGTTCCTCGCATATTGACCAGTCACGACAAACGCTCTTCCAGGAACCTTTGACTTTGTCTTTTTTGGGACAGCCTTTTGAGTCACCATCCCCACTGGACTTGGTTTCACTACAGTGCAATCTCAAGAGATATGTCCTTCCTTTCCACAATTATAACATACCTTAAACTGTTGTGGGGGGCGTTTGGTGATATGTCCTTTTTTTCACATTTATAGCATATATATAGGTGATCGTTCTCCTCCCTTGGAACCGATTCTTCTTTGGTCTTTGGCGTCTTCACATTGTCATTGTTGAATCTCCTCTTTTAAAATCTCCCCAGACTAAACTTCTTCTTCTTTTTTCATGGCCACGATTACCACCAGAGTGGTTACCGCTTTTTGTCAATGTTTTCCTCCTTTGGTTTTCATTGCTCAGATGACTCTTTCCACCGGGTATGACCACAGTTTGCGGTCCTTTGGTTGAATGTACTCATTATCTCGCTCTAATAATTGAGCCACATTGACAACATCTCGAATATAAAGAAAATTTATGAGAGATAAGATATTACCGAATCTCGGGTTTTTTAAACCTCTCGAAACATCCTCGTCATTCGTTCTCATTCTCTACCAAATGAGGTGCAAACACGGATAACTCTGCGAACTTTGCCTCGTGTTGGGACACCGTCGTGTTGTTTTTTGTTCTAGTCTAATAAACTCTACCTCCTTCATATGGCGAATACTTTCGGGAAAATATTTTTTGTTGAAAAGTTTACAAATGTTTCCCAAGACATCTTTGAGTCTGGCGGTCAGAGTGCGTTTCACGAGACTCCCACCGATGATCGCCTCGCCACAGAACATAAAGGTAGCGAATGGAACCTTTAGTTCCTCCGTGCATCCCAAAACATCGAATATCTTGGTAAT
Source organism: Panax quinquefolius (assembly GCA_020205615.1). Lineage (NCBI taxonomy): Eukaryota > Viridiplantae > Streptophyta > Magnoliopsida > Apiales > Araliaceae > Panax > Panax quinquefolius. The sequence continues at coordinate 84,147,601 of CM035169.1, read as the reverse complement.
TTATTTAACCCACATCTCTGCCTTGATTGGATCCGGTTTTCCAATAAATTCTGGTGGTCCCAACTCTTTGAACTGCTTGGCTGTGATAAACCGCGCGTTGCTATCATTTCCACCCGTATTCTGTACATGAGTCTCCCTCGTCTGGTTTTGCATGAAATGCAAAAAGCTCCTAAACATCCCGTCGTTCATTGTCTGATCAGTGGTGTTGTTTACAGGAGGAACATTGTCAGCCTGTTGCACGTTCTCCTCATTGGTGAGTACAGGCGTCTCCACGGTCTCATTAACACCACCGTTAATATTCTCAGCTACCATTCTTAAATACTGCCATAAAACAAGAGTTAATTAAACAATTTAACAAATCACATAATACCCCTATATTATGACCGACCAACAAATAAGCTTAGGTAGGACACACTAGCGAAGGATTTACTCGTCTCTCCCCTCCTAGTTCTATTCCCCGATCTCACTTGCCAGAGATCATATCCTAAGCTCGATACCAAGCTGTGGCGCCCCAAAATAGGTATCTGACACCCATTACGAGTCGTCAAAAATATATGGTATGAATCTGACTACAACTTTATTAATCTGACATAAAAAGCGTGAGTTTAAATACAAATATTATCATCTAGACAATATCCACACTCAAATAAGTCCTCATTACAATTATTGATACATTATTTTACAAAAATGGTGAGGACTACTAAAAACAATTTTCTAGAACCTTCATTCCATACCCCACTAGTACTACCATTACATTCTCGCCTCCCCGAGAAGAAAAATGGAACAAAAGGAAAAGGGTGAGCTCAACTAGCCCGGTAAAAGAATATTATGACTAAGATAACATAGAACAAATTATCGTTAGTCTTCAACGGGGAAAAATTTAATAGAATACAATAGACAACAAGTTTTAAATCAATCTTAAGTGAGGAAAATAATAATTCATTAAAAGAGTTAAGTAGAGAATACAAACTACTATCTTCTATTTATGAATTTAAAAGTTCATCATCGATATTTTATCCCTGTAACATCAATCAATATATATCTGGAATTAAATATTTATCTTTGCACTAGAGGCCAAAGATATTCATTAGTTGGTCATGTTCATCTAAACACCTGTTCATCTTTGCACTGCGGGCCAAAGATATTCATCAAAAATCATTCATCTTTTTACTACTGAGCCAAAGATATTCAATAATATCATCATTTAGGGTGAGGATGATGAAAAATATTTTTAAAGAAAGCGAATCCATTGAAACAAAAGAATAAATATTAAGGATTAGTACTTTTAACAATCCAAGTTCAAAAATACTTCATAAATAATCATAGTGGAGTAAAATTCAAGAATGAACAAAACATGGATACAATCAAAGCTAGTATCCATAATAGATATTTTGGACGAAAAAAAAAAAAATTTAATTTTCACGTGAATAATCATCATTAAATGAATAATTATTATCGTGAATAGTACTCGTAGAAATTTCACAAAAAATATCATGCTTAAATGAATAGTATTAAATGAATAGTAACTCATGAATAGTAACTTATGAATAGTAACTCGTGAATAGTAACTCATGAATAGTAACCACAACATGAAAAAAAGTTCCAAATTTGATAAAATTTCCAACCAATATTTCAACATAATGATATTGAAGAAATAATATCATTTACTGAATAAAATAACATCCACTTACCTCAGAAAAGAATAATACTTACATTGGAATCTTTGGATATAGTCTTTGAAAGAACTTGCAGTATATAGCAATACTCAAAGTACTAGAATACTCACAAAAATAAACTCGATATTATAGAGAGAGAGAGAGAAAAATCTTAGTTTACGGTGTGATTTTCAATTCTAACCTAAGCACCCTATTTATAGAAAAATACTTAGAACACCAAAGCAAAAAATTTAATAAATTAATAATATATAAATTAAATTTTCTACGCTCAACCCTTTGAATCAACCAATTCAAATGTGTTTGACAAACCCACCAACACTAACAAAAAATTTTTCTAATTATAAATATTTAAAACTTCCAACAATTAATAATTAATTAATCCAGAACTTCAATTATTCATAATAAATAGCCCTTTTGTCAGAAAAATTCAAACCTTATATCTTTCTATTGGAAATTCCATTATCTACAACTTTGCAGAAGAAAGTTTTTCCAAATTCCAAACAGAAATTGACCGAAATCCACAAACGGGCGATTTTACAAGCTATAATCAAATTTCGATCGAGAAATGGGCCCACGTAGACATGTTTAACATGTTTTAAACAACTTTTGCAACAAAAATACTCTTCCTCCTCATATATACATATATCCCATTCATTCATTGTAAAAATATCATCATTATTATATTATAATAATATAATAAAATATTATTTTATCGAGAAAAGATAAAATATCAATTTTCAACAATTGTCACTTTAAAAATTTTCTCCATCTATATCCACATAAAATGAATATTTTCCTCATCATATAAATCAATAATTTAATTATTCACAAATAATATTACAAGAATCACAATCTGACAACCAGGCAGTTCCCAGGAAAGAGGGGGCTTTCCAATAAGGATTTCTCCTTCTTGGCGCTGATTTAGGTGACCAAACCTCTCCTTAGAAGCGAAACTTTCTAGACATTGCCAATAATGTTATCTAATAATATTATTCAGATAATATGAATTATTGCTCTCGATAATGGAAAATACTTGTGTAGTGACAATTATTGAAACAACGATAATATAAAATATCAACGTAGCAATTATTGAATCGATAAAATAAAATCTTGAGCGATAATTCTTGTAACAATTATTGAGTAGTGCCTTCTTACGTAAGAATCAATAATTGGTGCAATCTGAGTAATGTCTTCTTGTGCAACAACGCGTATTATTCTTGTTTTTAACCACCGGTATTCCAACAGTATGATTACTTGATAACAACTACTGTGCCGTTATTTATAAACAACTTATACTTGTCGTTTTCTTCATTCAATCGCTTTTTTCGTTATGGGCCCACACAAAATACTATGTATCGTCGTATGAATATTCCCACAAGCGGTAAGAATATTCCACGACCAAATGAATATTCTCAGATAAAAATGAATATTTTATAACCACTTGCTTATTTGAAATATTTGCGCATTTTACCCATAACTAACCACATTAATCAAATCAACCCTTACTATTTCAAAATAATAAATAGAGGAAATTTAATTTCATTTATAATAAGTTGGGGTCTTACACCGTGCCCGTAAGTTATGACGGTTTACAGATGAAGTTCTGTTTAACCTTTTTGAAAATAAAAACAATGTTCATAGTATGTCCCCTTAACCCTATTTATAATCAGTACGTAGTTTCAAAAATTTGAAAGAGGGTTGTTATGTTATTATTATCGGTTCAGATTACTTCACAACCATTGATTTGTTGTAGAAGGGTAGTATAAAGAAAACATTTAAATTCTTTCAGCTTATATATATAATTGTTATTACTTGCTTAGCACTCAAATGCTCATCCTTGCTTAATTTAAATGTTTTCAGCTAAGTGTGAACAACCTGAAGGCTATGTTAAGAACAAGGGAAAGGGAAAGATTGCTGAATGATTTCAATGTTATCTTATGTAATAGTTTAATATTATTAAGACAATGTTATATATTTATTATCATTTATTGTAAGGAATGATTAAAGGTTACGTATTGGGAGCTAGACTTTGATAATTATTTAAAGCAAGTTTAATATTTATATTATTGTTATTATTATTAGTATTATTCCGCTCATAGAAATGGTATCGTGAAGCACTGAATTCAGGTTTCAAGTACCTGAGTTTGGGGGCTTTACATAACCTGTCAAGCATCTGATCAATAAATGGAAGAGGGAAGTGATCCTTACAGGTAGATTTGTTTAATTTCCTGTAATCCATGCACACCCTCCACCCAGTCACCATTCTGGTGGGAATCAGCTTGTTGTTTTTTGTTGGGCACTACAATCATTCCACCCTTCTTTGGCACGCATTGGATCGGTCTGACCCAAGGACTATCGAATATGGGGTAGATGATGCCAGCATCCAGGAATTTTATAATCTCCTTACGAACAACCTCTTTCTTGATGGGATTCAATCGCCTCTGATGTTCAATAGACGGTTTAGACCCTTCCTCCAGCAAAACTTTATGCATACATAGAGTTGGACTAATCCCTTTGATGTCGGCAATTGACCACCCTAGGGCCATTTTGTATTGCTTGAGCACAATCAACAACTTTTCTTCCTAACACTTAGTTAGAGAAGCAGAAATTATCACAGGTAAAGTGGATTAGTTCCCTAAGTAAGCATACCTCAAGTGATTTGACAAGGGCTTTAATTCTAAAATAGGAGGTTCCATGATCGACGGATGAGCCTTGGAATTTGATGCCTCATCATCATTTAGAGACTCGAACTGTCTTTGGAATTGTTTGGATCTTTGGGGCGTATCTAGCTACTTGGAAAATTCCAAATGTGTGGGCTCTTCAGTAGTATTGGCCCCTGTCAATGTAGCTTCTAAGGGATCCGTGATGCAGGTTTCTGAGAACACTTCCCTCACTGAATTATCAATTGCATTAATCTGGAAGCAGTCCTCAAGAGTGTTAGGATATTTCATCGATTTGATGACATTAAACGTCACTTCTTGGTCCTGAACCCTTATTGTCAACTCCCCTTTCTGTACATCAATTAGGGTCCTCCCCATCGCCAAGAAGGGTCCTCCCCGTCGCCAATTACAGTTCTGCACTTTCTGCCATATAACGCTTCATAAGGCGACATGCCAATTGTGACGCCCCAAAAATAGGTATACAACACCCATTCTGAGTCGTCAAAATACATGGTACAGATACAACTACATCTTTATTAATACAACATATAAACTGTAAGTTTAAATACAAATATTGTCATCTAGTCAATATCCACACTCAAATAAGTCCTCATTACAATTATTGATACATTATTTTATAAAAATGGTGAGGACTACTAAAATGACTTTCTAGAACCATCATTCCATACCCCGACTAGTACTCGCTACATTCTCGCCTCCTGAGAAGAAAAATGGAACAAAAGGAAAAGGGTGAGCTCAACTAGCCCAGTAAAGAATATTATGACTAAGATAACATAGAACAAATTATCGTTAGTCTTCAACAGGGAAAAATTTAATAGAATACAATAGACAACCAGTTTTATATCAATCTTCGCAGCGGAAATAATAATTCATTAGAAGAGTTAAGTAGAGAATGCAAACTACTATCTTCTATGTATGAATTTAAAAGTTCATCGTCTATCTTTTATCCCTGTAACATCAATCAATATATATCTCGAATCAAATATTCATCTTTGCACTACAAATAGCCAAAGATATTCATCGATTGGTCATGTTCATCTAAACACTGCTCATCTTTGCACTGCGGGCCAAAGATATTCATCAGAAATCATTCATCTTTGCACTACAGGACAAAGATATTTAGTAATATCATCATTTAGGACTAAGGATGATGAAAAAGATTTTGAAGAAAACGAATCCAGTGAAACAAAAGAATAAATATTAAGGATTCGTACTTTAAACAATCCAAGTTCAAAAATACTTCATAAATAACCAGAGTGGAGTAAAATTAAAGAATGATCAAAACATGGATACAATCAAAGCTAGTATCCATAATAGATATTTTAGACGAAAAACGAAAATTTAATTTTTCTGTGACTAGTGTCGTATTCGTGAATAGTGCCGTATACGTGAATAGTAACTTCGACAGTAAAAGATAGAAATTTCACAAAAAAAAATCACATGCTTCGTGAATAGTACTCGTGAATAGTAATTCATGAATAGTAACTCATGAATAGTAACTCGTGAATGGTAACTCATGAATAGTAACTTGTGAATAGTAACTCATGAATAGTAATCCCGAAATGAAAAAGTTCCAAATTTGATAAAAATTTCGAACCAATATTTCGGCATAATGATATTGAAGAAATAATATCATTTACGAATAAAATAACATCCCTTACCTCAGAAAGAATAGTACTTCTGACTAGAATACCGGATATAGTGCTGAAAGAACTTGCACCGTATAGCAATATTCAAAGTACTAGAATACTCACAAAAATACGCTCGATATTATAGAGAGAGAAAGAGAGAGAAATCTTTAGTTTCTGGTGTGATTTTCAATTCTAACCTAAGCACCCTATTTATAGGAAAATGCTTAGAACACCAAATCAGAAAATTTAATAAATTAATAATATATATATTAAATTTTGTACGCCAACCTTTGAATCAACCAATTCAGCATGTTTGACAGCCCACCAACACTAATAAAAAATGTTTTTCTAATTATAAATATTTAAAACTTCCAACAATTAATAATTAATTAATCCGGAACTTCAATAATTCATAATAAATAGCCCTTTTGTCAGAAAAATTCGAGCCTTATGTCTTTCTGTAGGAAATTCCTTTATCTACAACTTTGCAGAAGAAAGTTTTTCCAAATTCCAAACAGAAATTGACCGAAATCCACAAACGGGCGATTTTACAGGCTATAATTAAATTTCAGTCAAGAAATGGGCCCACAGACATGTTTAACATGTTTTAAACAACTTTTGCAACAAAAAATACTCTTCCTCCTCATATACTCATATATCACACATTCATTGTAAAAATGTCATCATTATTATATTATAATAATATAATAAAATATTGTTTTATCAAAAAAGACAAAATATCAATTTTCAACAATTGTAACTTTAAAAATTTTCTCCATCTATATCCACATAAAATGAATATTTTCCTCATCATATAAATCAATAATTTAATTATTCACAAATAATATTACAGAAACACAATACTGACAACCAGGCAGTTCCCAGGAAAGAGGGGGCTTTCCAATAAGGATTTCTCCTTCATCAAGCGCCAAGCAATTAGGTGACCAAACCTCTCCTTAGATGTAACTTTCTAGACATTGCCAATAATGTTATCTAATAATATTATTCAGATAATATGAATTATTGCTCAGATAATGGAAAATACTTGTGTAGTGGCAATTATTGAAACAACAATAATATAAAATATCAACGTAGCAATTATTGAATCAATAAAATAAAATACCGAATAAAGAATTCATCGTAATAATTATTGAGTAGTGCCTTCTTACGTAAGAATCAATAATTGGTGCAATACTGCAGTTCTTCTGCAAGTAAACAACACGCGTATTACTTGTGTTTTACCCACCGTATTCCAACAAGATAATAGCAGTAATAACTATGCCAAGTTATTTATAAACAACTTATACTTGTCGTTTTCTTCATCCAATCGCTTTCAGTTATGGGGCTCACACAAGGTCGCTACCGTCGTCATTTAATATTCCCACGACAAAGAAGAATATTCCACGACCAAACGAATATTCTCTGATAAAAATGAATATTTTATAACCACTTGCTTATTTGAAATATTAGCGCATTTTACCCATAACTAACCACATTAATCAAATCAACCCTTACTATTTCAAAATAATAAATAGAGGAAATTTAATTTCATTTATAATAAGTTAGGGTCTTACAACCTCCCCTCCTTATAAAATTTTGCCCTCGAAATTGACATACGTACCTGGTGTTTCGAAAAGATGAGGATACCTCGCTTTCATTTCCGTTTCCAACTCCCAGGTCATTTCTTCAATAGCATGGTTTCTCCACAAAATCTTAACTTGTGGTAAAACCTTCGTGCGTAGGACATGCTCCTTCCTATCCAAAGTCTTGACAAGTACCTCTTCATACGTTAAGTCTTCGGCTATCTCGACCAGTTCTAACTCAATAACATGGTTCAGGTCTTTCACATATTTACAAAGCACGGATATGTGAAAAATATTATGAACACGAGACATACTTGGAGGTAATGCAAGTCTATAAGCCACCTTTCCTACTCGCTCAAGAATCTGAAATGGACCAATAAATCATGGATTGAGCTTTCCTCTCTTTCCGAATCTTGTAACTCCCTTCCATGGAACAATATGTAACAATACATGATCCCCAATACTAAATTCCACGTCCTTTCGATGAAGATCCGCATAACTCTTTTGTCGATCATGTGCCGTTTGTATACGTTGTCGAATCATTTGGATCTTTTTTGTAGTCTTACGTTCCAACTCGGGTCCCAACAATGTTGCTTCACCCACCTCATCCCAACATATTGGAGAGCGACACTTTCGTCCATATAATGCTTCAAATGGAGCCACACCTATACTTGCATGATAACTGTTGTTGTAGGAGAATTCCACCAATGGTAAATACTTATCCCAACTGCCTTTGAAGTCTAGGACACAGAGTCTTAATAGATCTTCAAGAGTTTGAATAGTCCTCTCTGATTGTCCGTCCGTTTGAGGATGGTATGCCGAACTAAATCGTAAATCCGTCCCCATAGTTTTTTGCAAGCTAACCCAAAATCTTGAAGTGAATCTTGGGTCACGATCCGAAACAATGGATACTGGCATGCCATGCAATCTCACAATCTCATTTACATACATATGAGCAAGACGTTCAAGGGAATAAGTCTCCCGTATAGGCAAGAAATGAGCAGACTTGGTTAATCTATCAACAATAACCCAAATAGCATTTATGCCTTGAGAAACCGTGGGAAGATCCGTAACGAAATCCATGGTAATGTGTTCCCACTTCCATTTCAGAATCTCAAGTGGTTGCAATGGACCCTTTGGCACTTGATGCTCTGCCTTTACATGTTGACAAGTTAAACACATCGAGATAAACTTTCCAATCTCTCTCTTCATATTGTTCCACCAAAATGTATGTCGAAGATCACGATACATTTTGGTACTTCCAGGATGGATTGCAAATGGTGTATTGTATGCCTCCATCATGATCTTGTACTTCAAATCAGAATCATTAGGAACACAAAGTCTAGAGTCAACTCAAAGTATTCCTTCTTCATCGATTCTTGCTTCTGGAATAACACCTTTTTATACTTTCTTCTTCATAATCATCAGCTTCGGATCTGTGGCTTGAGCAACTTTAACATTCTCGATTAAAGTTGGTTCTATACATATACTTGACATCATTGCATGGGTCCCCGGAGTCTTGAATTCTATCTTCATCTTTTGTAAATCACACAAAATGGGCCTTTATTTTAACAACATCGCATTTGTTCCCGCGTATGATCTTCTACTCAATGCGTCAGCTACCACGTTTGCTTTTCTAGGATGGTATTGAATAGTGTGGTCGTAGTCTTTCAACAGCTCGAGCCAACGTCGTTGCCGCATGTTGAGTTCTTTTTGGGTGAAGAAATATTTGAGGCTTTTATGGTCTGAATATATCTCCACTTTCTCCCCATATAGATAGTGCCTCCAGATCTTTAGCGCAAAAATGACTGCTGCCAACTCTAGATCATAAGTAGGATAATTCCTCTCATATTCTTTAAGTTGTCGCGAGGCATATGCTATTACTTTCCCACATTGCATGAGAACACACCCTAACCCTTTGCCTGAAGTATCGCTGTAGATAACAAATCCATCTGAACCAGGTGGTATTGTCAAAACAGGTGCCGAAATGAGCCTCCTCTTGAGATCTTGGAAACCCTTCTCGCATTCCTTGCTCCATACGAATTTGTATCTTTACGAGTCAGCTGAGTTAACGGAGTAGCGATTCGAGAAAATCCTTCCATGAATCTTCGATAATAACCAGCTAAGCCCAGAAAGCTACATACTTCAGTCACTGATTTCGGTTGCTCCCAACTTTGTATTGCTTTAATCTTCGCCGGGTGAACAGATACTCCATGTTTTGACACCACGTGCCTAAGGAATGCTACTTCCTCAAGCCAGAACTCTCATTTCTTCAGCTTGGCATATAGCTTGTTATCACGAAGCCTTTGCAGTACCAGCTTCAAATGGTGCTCATGATCTTCACGGCTTTTGGAATATATGAGGATGTCATCAATAAAGACAACAACAAACTGATCCAAATAATCCTTGAATACTCGGTTCATCATATCCATGAAAGCCGCAGGAGCATTAGTCAATCCAAAGGACATGACTAGGAATTCATAATGCCCGTACCGAGTTCTGAAGGCAGTCTTCGGAATATCCTCAGTTTTAACCTTCAGCTGATGATATCCAGAACGAAGATTGATTTTTGAAAAGAATTATGCTCCTTGCAACTGGTCAAAAAGGTCATAAATGCGAGGTAGCGGATACTTATTCTTGATAGTGACATGGTTTAATTCCCGGTAATCGATACAAAGTCACATACTCCCGTCTTTCTTCTTTACAAATAAAATAGGAGCACCCCAAGGAGATGTACAAGGATGAATGAAACCGTTGTCCAACAACTCCTGTAGTTGGACCTTTAACTCCTGAAGTTCAATAGGAGCCATTCGATATGGGGTTTTAGAAATGGGCTTTGTACCAGGTTCAAGGTCAATAAAGAATTCAACTTCATGTTCTTGGGGTAGACCGGGAAGTTCTTCAGGAAATACGTTAGGAAAGTCAATAACAACCGGAATATTATTCAAATCTGACGTGTCTTTATTCAAATCCATAACATGGGCTAAGAAAGCTTGACATCCATTTTTCAATAAACGAATAGCTTTATGACCTTATATGATAGTGATTGATTTTAATGGTTTAGTGGCTTGAATTCGAAAAATAGGTTGATTAGGAATATGAAAACTAGCAACCTTACGAAAACAATCAATGTTGGCATGATGAGTAGTTAACCAATCAATCCCTAAAATCCCATCAAATGCAAGTATCTTTAAAGAGATAAGGTCAACAGGTAATGTGATGGTGCCAACTTGGATCAAACACGATTTATAAACAGTGGATGTGATGAAAGTTTCTCCTAACGATGTTTCCACAGATAGGTCAAACTATAATTTCTCCGGAGTCAAGTTTAAACGTTGAGCACAAGCAGGAGAGATAAATGAATGGGTAGCACCGGTATCAAGTAATGTATAAACTTTGCATGAATTTATGATTAGCTTACTCGTGATCACCTCGTTTGGGTTCCTCGCATGTTGACCAGTCATGACAAACGCTCTTCTAGGAACCGTTGACTTTGACTTTTCTGGGACAGCCTTTTGAGTCACCATCCCCGCTGGACTTGGTTTCACTACAGTGCAATCTTGAGCGATATGTCCTTCCTTTCCACAATTATAACATACCTTAAACTGTTGTGGGCAGTTTGGGCTGATATGTCCTTCTTTTTCACACTTATAGCATATGACCGTTGGTTGTTCTCCTCCCTTGGAACCGATTCTTCTTTGGTCTTTGACGTCTTCACATTGTCATTGTTGAATCTCCTCTTTTTAAAATCTCCCCCCAACTCGCTTCTTCTATTTTCATGGCCACGATTACAACCAGAGTTGTTACCGCTTTTGTCTGAATGTTTTCCTCCCCGCTGGTTTTCATTGCTCCGATGACTGCTGCCACCCGTATGACCCTGGTTGCGGTCCCTTGGTTGAACGTACTCGCAATCTCCCTCTAATAATTGAGCCCTGTTGACAACATCTGAATATTAAGAAAATTTATGAGAGATAAGATATTGCCGAATCTCGGGTTTTAAACCTCTCAGAAACATCATCGTCATTCGTTCCTCATTCTCTACCAAATGAGGTGTAAACCTAGATAACTCTGCGAACTTCGCCTCGTATTGGGACACCGTCATGTTGTTTTGTTCTAGTCTAATAAACTCTACCTCCTTCATATGGCGAATACTTTCAAGAAAGTATTTTTCGTTGTAAAGTTTCTGAAATGTTTCCCAAGACATGCTGAGTACGGCAGGCTGGGTACGTTTCATAGACTCCCACCAGTAGTCTGCCTCGCCACGGAACATAAAGGTAGCAAATAGAACCTTCTGTTCCTTCGTGCATCCCAAAACATCGAATATCTTGGTAATTTGTTTAACCCACGTCTCTGCCTTGATTGGATCCAGTTTTCCAATAAATTTTGTTGGTCCCAACTCTTTGAACTGCTTGGTTGTGACAAGCTGCGCGTTGCTATCATTTCCACCCGTATTTTGTACACGAGTCTCCCTCGTCTGGTTTTGCATGAACTGCAAAAAGCTCCTAAACATCCCGTCGTTCATTGTCTGATCAGTGGTGTTGTTTACAGGAGGAACATTGCCAGCCTGTTGCACGTTCTCCTCATTGGTGAGTACATGCGTCTCCACGGTCTCATTAACTCCACCGTTAATATTCTCAGTTGCCATTCTTAAATACTGCCATAAAACAAGGGTTAATTAAATAATTTAACAAATCACATAATACCCCTATATTAGGACCGAACAACAAATAAGCTTAGGTAGGACACACTAGCAAAGGATTTACTCGTCTCTCCCCTCCTAGTTCTATTCCCCGATCTCCGCCAGAGATCATATCCCTAAGCTCTGATACCAACTGTGACGCCCCCAAAATAAGTATACAACACCCATTCTGAGTCGTCTAAATATATGGTACAGATACAACTATAACTTTATTAATACAACATAAAAACTGTGAGTTTAAATACAAATATTGTCATCTAGACAATATCCACACTCAAATAAGTCCTCATTACAATTATTGATACATTATTTTACAAAAATGGTGAGGACTACTAAAACGACTTTCTAGAACCTTCATTCCATACCTCGACTAGTAATCGCTACATTCTCGCCTCCTGAGAAGAAAAATGGAACAAAAGGAAAAGGGTGAGCTCAACTAGCCCAGTAAAGAGTATTATGACTAAGATAACATAGAACAAATTATCGTTAGTCTTCAACAGGGAAAAATTTAATAGAATACAATAGACAACCAGTTTTAAATCAATCTTCGCAGTGGAAATAATAATTCATTAGAAGAGTTAAGTAGAGAATGCAAACTACTATCTTCTATATATGAATTTAAAAGTTCATCATCGATATTTTATCCCTGTAACTTCAATCAATATATATCTAGAATTACATATTTATCTTTGCACTACAGGCCAAAGATATTCATCAGTTGGTCATGTTCATCTAAACACCTGTTCATCTTTGCACTGCGGGCCAAAGATATTCATCAGAAATCATTCATCTTTGCACTACAGGACAAAGATATTCAGTAATATCATCATTTAGGACTGAGGATGATGAAAAATATTTTAAAGAAAAAGAATCCAGTGAAACAAAAGAATACATATTAAGGATTCGTACTTTAAACAATCCAAGTTCAAAAATACCTCATAAATAACCAGAGTGGAGTAAAATTCAAGAATCATCAAAACATAGATACAATCAAAGCTAGTATCCATAATAGATATTTTAGACGAAAAACGAAAATTTAATTTTTCTATGACTAGTGTCGTATTCGTGAATAGTGCCGTATACGTGAATAGTAACTCCGACACTAAAAGATAGAAATTTCACAAAAAAATCATTATGCTTCGTGAATAGTACTCGTGAATAGTAATTCGTGAATAGTAACTCATGAATAGTAACTCGTGAATAGTAACTCATGAATAAAAACTCGTAAATAGTAATTCATGAATAGTAACTCGTGAATAGTAACTCATGAATAGTAACCCCGACATGAAAAAGTTCTAAATTTGATAAAAATTTCCAACCAATATTTCGGCATAATGATATTGAAGAAATAATATCATTTACGAATAAAATAACATCCCTTACCTCAGAAAGAATAATACTTTTGATCGAATATCGGATATAGTCTTTGAAAGAACTTGCACCGTATAGAAATACTCAAAGTACTAGAATACTCACAAAAATACGCTCGATATTATAGAGAGAAAGAGAGAGAAATCTTTAGTTTCTGGTGTGATTTTCAATTCTAACATAAGCATCCTATTTATAGAAAAATGCTTAGAACACCAAAGCATAAAATTTAATAAATTAATAATATATAAATTAAATTTTCTATGCCAACCTTTGAATCAACCAATTCAGCATGTTTAATAGCCCACCAACACTAACAAAAAACATTTTTGTAATTATAAATATTTAAAAGTTCCAACAATTAATAATTAATTAATCCAGAATTTCAATAATTCATAATAAATAGCCCTTTTGTCAGAAAAATTCGAACCTTATGACTTTTTATAGGAAATTCCATTATCTACAACTTTCCAGAAGAAAGTTTTTCCAAATTCCAAACAGAAATTGACCGAAATCCACAAACGGGCGATTTTTAGGCTATAATTAAATTTCAGCCAAGAAATGGGCCCACAAACATGTTTAACATGTTTTAAACAACTTTTGCAATAAAAAAACTCTTCCTCCTCATATACTCATATATCCCACATTCATTGTAAAAATGTCATCATTATTATATTATTAGAAAAGATAAAATATCAATTTTCAACAATTATCACTTTAAAAATTTTCTCCATCTATATCCACATAAAATGAATATTTTCCTCATCATATAAATCAATAATTTAATTATTCACAAATAATATTACAGAATCACAATACTGACAACCAGACAGTTCTCAGGAAAGAGGGGGCTTTCCAATAAGGATTTCTCCTTACTGGCGCGCAATTAGGTGACCAAACCTCTCCTTAGATAGAACTTTCTAGACATTGCCAGTAATGTTATCTAATAATATTATTCAGATAATATGAATTATTGCTCCTATAATGGAAAATACTGTGTAGTGACAATTATTGAAATAACAATAATATAAAATATCAACGTAGCAATTATTGAATCAATAAAATAAAATATTTGAATAATGAATTACCGTAACAATTATCGAGTAGTGCCTTCACGTAAGAATCAATAATTGGTACAATACCGTGCTACTCTTTGCAACAACGCCAGACATCGTGTTTTAACCACCGGGTATTCCAACAAGATAATTAAGAACAACTACTACGCTTTATTTATAAATAACTTATACTTTTCGCTTTCTTCATCCAATCGCTTTTCGTTATGGAGCCCACACAAGGTCAAGGTCGTCGCATTTACGAATATTCCCTCGACAAAGAAGAATATTCCACGACCAAACGAATATTCTCCGATAAAAATGAATATTTTATAACCACTTGCTTATTTGAAATATTTGCGCATTTTACCCATAACTAACCACATTAATCAAATCAACCCTTACTATTTCAAAATAATAAATAGAGAAAATTTAATTTCATTTATAATAAGTTGGGGTCTTGCACCAATACTAGCGTGGTAACTGTTGTTGTAGCCGAACTCTACTAATGGTAGGTGATCATCCCAATTTCCTTTAAAGTCCATCACACAGGCTCTTAGCATATCTTCTAATGTCTGAATCGTTCTTTCGCTCTATCCGTCTGTTTGAGGGTGGTATGTTGTACTCATTCGCAATTGCGTACCAATGCATTCCTGAAGACGTTTCCAGAAATTCGATGTGAAGCGCGGATCTATATCAGAAATAATTGACACCGGAACTCCGTGCCTCAAAACAATCTCTTTTACGTATTACCTCGCCAACTGATCTAAGTTGAATCTGATTTTGATCGAAAGGAAGTGTGCGGATTTCGTTAGTCAGTCAACGATAACCCATACTGCGTCGTAGCCTTTCTGAGTCGTCGGAAGGCCAACCACGAAGTCCATTGTAATATGTTGCCATTTCCATTCTGGGATCTCTAACGGTTGTAGCAATCCACTCGGTCTCGATGTTCGCCTTCACTTCCGACAGTCGGACACTTGGCAACACATTCTGCAACATCAGATTTTAAATTCGGCCACCAAAAATGTTGTCGAAGATCTTGGTACATTTTGGTACTACCAGGGTGATTGAATATCGTGAACTATGAGCCTCGCTCAAAATATCTTCCTTAATCTCTTGTACTGGCGGTACCCAAATTCTACTCTCAAATCTCAGTATTCATTCCTTATCCATCTTAAATATCGGTTCAGTCCCTTCAGATATCTTCTTTGTCACCTTTTTAAATTCTTCGTTCTGAAGCTGAGCCTCCTTTACTTTATCTAGTAGAGTTGTACCAAATAGCATCTGAAATAGCTTCTCATCAATCTCCATAAGATACTTCACTTCCAACACTAGTTTCTCCATTTCTTAAATTAGCTCCTCTTGAGTAGTCAACATCATCAATTTCTCACGACCCTTTCTACTTAAGGCGTCAGCAACCACATTTGCTTTACCCGGATGGTATAAAATCTCACAGTCGTAATCCTTAATTAATTCCAACCATCTTCTTTGACGCATATTCAAATCCTTCTGCATGAAAATATATTTCAGACTCTTATAGTCCGTATATATTTCACACTTCTCCCCGTAGAGGTAGTGCCTCTAAATTTTCAAAGCAAAAACAATTGCAGCTAACTCTAAGTCATAGGTCGGATATCCCTTCTCGTAATCCTTCAATTGTCGTGATGCATACACAATGACTTTGCCGTTTTGCATCAGCACACAGCCAAGTCCTTTATGCGATGCATCACTATAAACAACAAAATTTCATGTATCATCCGGAAAAGATAACACAGGGGCCGTACTCAACCTCTTCTTCAATTCTTGAAAACTTTCCTCACACTTATCCGTCCAAACAAATTTCACAAATTTTTGAGTTAAATTCGTTAATGGAGTTGCGATCTTGGAAAAGTCTTGTATGAACCTTCTATAATATCCCGCCAATCCAAGAAAACTTCTTACTTCCGACGGCATTCTCGGCTGATCCCAGTTAATCACGGCTTCGACTTTTGACAGATCTACCAAAATTCCATTTTTATCGATCACGTGACCAAGAAATTGTACTCGTTCAATCCAAAATTTGCATTTTGAAAACAAGGCATACAACTTTTCCCTTCTCAATACTTCCAATGTTAATCTCAAATACTCTTCATGTTCTTCCTTTGTTTTCGAATAAACCAAAATGTCATCAATAAATACGACTACAAACTTGTCCAAAAACGGCTTGAACACACCATTCATTAGTCCCATAAATGCTACAGAAGCATTCGTAAGACCAAACGACATTACTAAAAAATTCAGAAGTGACCATATCGCGTTCGAACAGCTGCCTCTTGATACATCCTCTGGCCTCACCTTCAGTTGATGATAACTACTTCTCAAGTCTATCTTGGAAAAGTATCCCGCTCCCTTCAATTGATCAAACAGGTCGTCGATCCTCGGTAATGGATATCTGTTCTTAATCATGACCTTATTCAGTTCTCTGTAGTCAATGCAGAGTCGCATCGATCCATCCTTCTTTTTCACAAACAACACCGACGCTCCCCACGGCGATACGCTCGGTTTTAATGTACTTCTTGTCTAACAATTCTTGTAGTTGTACCATTAGTTCTTTCATCTCTACTGGTGCCATTCGGTATGGTGCCTTCGATATTGGAGAAGCGATTCGGGCCAAATCGATCATCCTGTCTACCTCTCTATCCGGTGGAAGTTCTGGCAAATCGTCTAGAAATACGTCAACAAAATCCTTCACAATCAGTATTTCTTCTACCTTCGGATTCTCTTTCCGACTGTCGACTATGTAAGCTAAGTATCCTACATAGCCTTGTCTTAAAAACTTCCTGTCCTGCATCATCGTCAGACAACTCGCTTGTCTAGGCGACTTGCTACCATAAAACATAACCTTTGACAGGGTCATAAGGTTAATACGCTTCTTTTGGCAATCAATTATAGCCCCGTAATTGAACAACCAATCCATTCCCAAAATAATGTCAAATTCCCCAAGTCGAATAGGGATAAGATCTACGTTCATGATATTACCCTTAATATCCACTCTATAGTTCTTATATGCGTTTCTTGAGTGATTATTTCTCTATTCGCAATTTTTATGTTCATGGGGTAATCCAATTCATTCTTAGGCAAATCTAAATTCTTGGAAAAATCATCGGATATAAAGGAACAAGTAGCACCCGAATCAAATAAAACATAAGCATTAATTTTATTGATCGGAATGATACTTGACACCACATCACGAGATTGAACTGCATCCTGCACCGTCATGTTGAAAGTCCTGGCGGTTGGTCGGTTTGTTGCGGTTGGTCCGGTGATAGTTAAGGCATTTCCACTGTTGTTTCTCCGGTTTCCTCCTGATCCTGACCCTCCCGGTCCCTTCTTAGGACAATCTCTTGCCAGATGGTCCTTCGAACCATAAGTGAAACAAGCACCCTTCTTTGGGTTAGGACAGTTAGGTGCTATGTGGCCTTACTGACCACAATTGTAGCACACTCTTTTTCCTTTCATACAAACTCCCAGATGGGCTTTCCCGTAGGTCGGACATGCTTCGATTCTTTTCTTCTGACTACCTTGTTAATTCCCCGATGATGAGTTGTCATTCCACCTTTTCTTCTGATTAAAATTTCCACCTCCTGTGCCACTTCCACTAGCCTTGTTATTTACTTCACCTTCACTCTTCTTCTTCTTCTGATCTTGATTATACTTGGTCACCGCATCGCTTCCACCTTTAGCGAGGATGGCCTTTTCCAGTACTCCAGTAAATGTGTTTATCTGAAACATTGATACTTTACTATATACCCAAGGCTTTAGTCCTTGTTCGAATCTTCTGGCTTTTCTCTCGTCCGTGTGTACTTGATACGGGGCGAACCTCGCTAACTCGTTGAATCTAGCCGCATAATCAGGTATACTCATATTTCCCTGCTTCAATTCAAGAAATTGAACCTCCATCTGGTTCTGTGAGCTAGTTGGAAAGTACATCTCGAAAAACATTTCTTTAAATCTCTCCCAAGTAATTACACCTTCACCTCCACGAACTTTGTTCACTTGCCACCAATAGCTAGCTTCGGACTTCAGCATAAATGTTGCCAAAGCGGTATTTTGGTCTTCTCTAATCCTAGCAACGTCGAAAACCTTCTCCATTTCCATAACCCACGTTTGAGCCTCGATCGGGTTCATGGAACCTTTAAATTCTGGCGGTCCCACCGCCTTGAAATCTTTAAACGTAGTTTTTGGTGGAGCTTGAGGTTGATTATTCATTGCTCCAGTCAGTAAGTTAACCGACTGTTGCATGGGATTAGCATTGGCATTATTTTTGTTATTTGTTGACTCTTCTTGAGCTGGTTGACGTTATTGTCTTCTTCTAGGCGGCATATTTCTGTTAAGAATAATATATGTTTATTAAATCTCTATTAAATTCTCTAAATAGTTAAGACTTAACTCAACAATTTAATATAATCATTTAACACATCATCTCAAACAACTTAATATATTTAATTCAAACTAAAAGTTTTACATCAAACGACAAAGATAACTTCTTATTTACATCCACCATCCTGAGATAAAGAATCCATAGGATTTAAATATTAAAATATTCCTTCGTTCATAAACATATCAGAATTTACATATAAAACTAATTAAGTCTTTCACATAATTAAACAAATTATATCACTGTCTATCAAGGTGCTTAATAGCCTTGCCACGCTCCTCTTCCATGATACGAGACATCGTCCTGCGATCCAGCATGTACGATGGAAGTCCTTCGAACTGGATGGGGTACCTCAAAACTCGATCCTGGGCTTCATCCATTGCATGATTAAGTGTAGAGTATGTCTCTCAAACCTTTGCCTTCTTTGCACGACCATCCTCTTCTGCAAGATTAGCAGGACGTGACTCTCTTACCCAGCCCTCCTCTGCTATGGGAAGCCTCTCTGAACTCTCTTTTAGATCCTTCTTCAACTTTTCTATCTATGCGGTCTTATCTTCGGTTTGACCTTTCTCATGGACCAAATCCCATTCTATATTTCTCAGTCGTGAGTGAAGAGTCGAAATCTCTCTCTCATTCTGCTCGAGAGTAATCTGCTGAATAATAGCTCACTCAGTCAGATCACGCACCTCATCTCGTAACTCCA
Source organism: Panax quinquefolius (assembly GCA_020205615.1). Classification (NCBI taxonomy): domain Eukaryota; kingdom Viridiplantae; phylum Streptophyta; class Magnoliopsida; order Apiales; family Araliaceae; genus Panax; species Panax quinquefolius. The sequence goes on along the minus strand of CM035169.1, from coordinate 84,127,791 downwards.
CGTTACGGTCGTATAATGTGTCGTACATCTCAACATCGATGGAATGCTATGGAAACTCCTCTTCTTCCTCTTCGTCGTCAAATTCCTCCTCAAGATCCTCCTTAAGATCTGTCTCAGGTTCATGCTCCTGACCAACAATGGTGATCAATGGAGATGACACCCTCTGTACCAACTATTCCCTAATGACATGAATGTCTCTGGGATCCTCCTCTGTAGGTATTATAGGTACTCGGGGTTCCTCCTCCCTAGCTCGACTAGTTCCTCCAACGTCATACATCCTGACAACAAAATTTCGAGTTTTAGTTACTAAGTCGTACTAGTGAGCACATAATTTAACACATAAGCACATAAAGTCTTTTATTATCTTCAACGAATTACGAAAATTCATTTCCTAGAACTCGATAAGAGTTTTCCATCACTATGTTCTTTCTATAAGGCTACTACCTAAGGTTGTTTCCCCACCTAAGGTTCATAACCTACGGCTCTGATACCAACTTATGACACCCCCAAATCCGGGTACTTCAATTCCACGGGATTTGGTGTTCACTGTACAAATATCATCTATCTATCTACCCATAATAAATGCAAACCATGCAATAGATAGAAATAAAATCTTCCCCTTAAGGGTTACAACATCCGAATAATAATACAATCCCAGGTTAAACTAACCTTAAACATCTGTGCGGAAATATAAACAATAAGTCTTAAGTAACATCAATTCTAATTACATCACATAAATAATCAGTCTTCATTATTTGCTAAGCTTGCCCTTGCCTTTACTAGTGGAAGGTTCGTCTGCCCTTTCGTTCTTAACTGCAATGTTATTATTACGCAAGTGTGAGCACGATTGCCCACAAGTATAACAATATAACAATGAATAATAACATGCGAGAGAAATAATAACTTCTGAAATAAAAGCTCAACTTTTGAATCAAGAATGAATAACAAGAATCAAAATATTTCTGAGGGTCATAAGACCTTGAACTGTGTCCTAGGTTATCAAGGGTTATACTTGAAACCTTTAACAAATCATAAGACTATGGACCTTTCTACTCGTGCACTTAGGGGATCACCCCTTAGTACCATCTTGTGCACAATATCTTAACGCTAACGATAAGTAAATCCTTTCATAGGGTTGTTCATCTCGGTTTGACATTCGAGTCCGCACCAAAGGAAGTTTGGTTTGGATAATTCAATAAGGGTTCTGAAATTTAGAACGTTCATCAACTATGGACTAGTCGAATTAATAAGGTTCACTAGTCTAACAAGGTTCAACAATAATGATATTTAAATTGAATAATAATCTCAAGAAGTATACAATAGAACAAATATTGTATAACAATTTCATATTTTGAAAGGATAATAAATCTTTAATATAACAATTCGAACTTGAATAATAGTAATGAGGATTTACTCAAGGTAAATAATAAACTTGAACAATGATAACAGGTAGGGGTAAGAAACTTGCCTTGTGTGTAGATTACACTTTAATTAAACTCGTTCTTTGATTTAAATCCTATATATCATTTACATTCACAACTCTAGTTAATTATAATATAATTAACCATCATAAATTCATTCTTTTATCTAAACTTTGGTTATGACTATACTTAGTCAAATATCACACTTATTGTCAAATAATAACACTTCATGAATAATAAGCTACTTATGTATTTCATAATTCAATCCACATGCAATTACGTTATTTACATGTTAAGTATCTATTTTAATATCTCATTATACTTCTAACATATTTTTATGCTCATTACATTAAGTTACAAACACATTGTTAGGCTTAACATTTAAAAATAATTCATTTCTGGACATTCGCGAGTGGTATTTGTATTTCCACTTTTATTATAGTCTTCGCGTTCTGCGCTAGCAAGTAGCCATATTGGTTTGAGACTGTCTTTGCATGGCATGGCCAAGTGCGGGACATAAGGCATGAGATTATGGCGTGGCATGAAAACAACGAACTGATACGCAATTATTAAAATTGCGAACACGTACCAAAAAAACTCCAATTAAATTTTACTACACCTAATTTAATCATACCCACATGTTAGAATTCGTATATAAACATTACTCAACATCTATAGAATGATTTTAACTCATTAAAACACATAATTACAGAATTAAAATGTATAAATTTCACTGTTCTTTGTGTTCTTGAAGATTTTGAACAAAAACATAAAATTTTAACACTACGAATTCGTTATAACACCAAATCCGTTCATTTAAGGTTTGGTCTCTTCGTAAGAACGTGCATAATCAAATAAGAGTGGGAATTTTATAAAAACATTTATGTTTGACACATTAAATTTACGTATAAGGGCCATATGGCCATAACCCAAACTCTGTAATTTTGAAGCAATCATATACGGTGTAATATAATGAAACTGATGATAGGGAATCATGCAATATATATATAAAACATGCTATACTACTCGAATTATTACATATATCCATATAACAACACAATTTCCCAATTACAGAGACTTTACAGGATGAATGAAAGCTATTTTTATAAAAACTTTAATACGTAATTTAAAATTTGGGAAGGAGGAGATTACTCACAGCTTAGTGTAGATAGAAGAGGTGAACTTTCTCAATTAATCCAACAACTAACAATTCTCTCAAATTCTTAATTCTCTCTCTTTGTGATTTCCTTGTAGAACTTCGAAAATGAAGAGAAGAAGAATATGTATAATAATAATAAGGGAAGGAATCGACGTTGTTGTTGTCGGTCGATTACCGACCACGTAACTTCCCTCAACTCCCACTAAAGGCCATGTTTGGCTATCATTTTAAAAGCTTATACCCCATTAATTTAATAAAACCTCTTATACTATAGTTAAATAATGTCACACTCCTTTATAAAATAAATTAATATCTTATTTAATTTACTTTAAATAAAATATAATAAATTCTCATAAATTCACATAGTCACATAATTAAATTTCTCATTAATAAATAATGTCAAGTTATTAACTCTCTAATTAATAATTAAATTAATTAAAATAACATTAGGCTTATTAAATATTTCTTTTAATACAATAAGCTCACATAATGACATACTTCGATAATAAAAATTCTCCACATTAATTTAATAAATGTAACACATATAATTAAATTAATCTACCACAACTGCATTAATTAATTATTTAATCTAATAATTAAATCATCAAAAATATTTATCTACTTCAATAAATATTAAGAATTAAATTACAAAAATCTCGTTCGTCACAGGTTCTATACCTATTACAAAGGTTCTTTGTCTTAATATCAGTTACATTACAATAATAGACCTATACTATTACAAGACAGCTTAACAATCTGCCTTAGCTTTTCCTTTATCCTTTTTCGATCCTTCGGGACGTTCAGTCTTAGCTGCATTCATATGGTTCAAGCAAGAGTGAGCATAACTAGCTCAGCAAGTATAACAATTCAATAACAACATGCTTGACACATACGAATCGTATATCTTCAATAACTGAACAATAGTTATGAAGTACTATCGATAATTCAAAATAGCACTTCATCTTTCTTTCAAAATGTTTTACAATAATAACAATATTTAGTAATATATTTACTCCGGTCAAAGACCTCGAGTATTCATTCTTTATTGGAAAAGGACAACTCGAAACTAAGTCCATAAGCCCGATATTACTTACGAGCACTTCTAGGTGATCAGCCTATTGTACTCTATGTTGATCAACACTACATCTTTTAAACGTATGCACGTTTAAGCATTTGGCAACCTCACGTGCTCGCTGTTTCTGAAACAAAATATTTGTTTAACATTTCCAATTTCTTTTGAAAAACCATATCAAGTAGTTGACAAAAGATAACAACATTTGATAATAGATTAATAGATTATCAATAATCCACGCAATATATCAAGTCTAGCCAAAGGAATTGGCTTTAACTTCAACATATCTCAATTCATGCGAAAGAATACATGAACTTCAAAGACTTGTTCAGATTGAACTGAGACAAGAGTTAGAATACTTGCCTTTAGCGTCTGCTACGGTATATTAACTTTATGTTCAAGTCTTTCAAGCCTCTACAATACATGATCACATAATGCCTTACATTAAGTCACATATAATCAAGTATGTATATGACTATATCTTACCCTTCATCTCAATCTAATTGTGTATTAGATTCAGTTACTATCTGTTTCGACTTATCATTATCCTTGCATTTATATTCGACTAGGTTATCTCAACCTTTATACAACATCCTTAAGGTTTAACAAAGTTTAAACAATGTTACATTACATTCCTTAGGTTGTGTTTACTTTTAAATCAATTAACTTTCTTTTCTTTGTAATTAGAAACATTCATCACTATCCTTGCTCTAAGACCGCATCGCACATAAGTCCTTACTTGGTGGGCGCTTGACTGTAATACACACATCGGAAGATTTTGTATTGTACAACGTTACGCATTCTGCCTTGCATAGCTTGCAGATATGCTCGGACATTGTTACGCCTTTACTTGGCAAGGACTAATTTGGCTTAGGGTTGGCACCGCGATGCCAACTCTGTGCACCAGAAAAAAAATCAGTCTTTGAATTTTTTTGTGAACTTTCCAGACGCATAACTTCTTTTTTATAAGTTCGAATTGGCTCATTCAAAAGCCTACGGTTCACAAATTACGTAATCTACGCGTTCATGCAAGAATTTTATCTATTTGACTTCGTTTGCTAAAAATTCACCAATTGGTTCATTTTTAACGAAAACGATAAACGTTCGTGAACGTTCATCGCTCGTTTCTTCGTTCTAAGTCGGAATCTGGTCATTTTTAAGTCCGCAACTCTTAAATGCCAAATATGACTTGTCTCCATCGGAAAACAATGGTTCCGAGTTCAAACACAAAATTTGACTTCTATTCCAAGAATTTTACGAATTCGACGATTATCGTCCAATCGTGTAATTTCTGGCAAATCTTCATTCTTATAATTTGTTCAACATTACAAATGAATTCCATTCATCATGTGAACATCTCAACCTACTTATTACAACAACTTATATTCATTGATGGATTTTAGACTTATTTCTTCATGAGCTTATAACTTGTCAAATTATAAACTACTTAAGATTTCATTGTTCATGACTTATGACAATTAAAGTTTCTTAATCATCATACCTTATATGTTCTTAACATATAACTTTACTTATGTATTCATGATACATATGATCATACAAGTTCTTTTACATCCATTTCACTCCTCTTAATAAACTCATTATAAGTTCATAATTTTCATATTAACATTCAAGGTTAACTTATAATAAGTTTATAACTTTTATAAGTTCAAATGACTTATTACCAACTTATGTGACTTAAGTTCATTGCTTACTCATTCTTCTTACTTTTTAACATCCATGTTCCTTAATCCATACTTTACTTATCAAACTATCATGGTAGAGATAGAAGATAATGGAGAAGAAGTCTTACTTTTGAAGTCTTGGTAAGGTAGCTTTCTTCTTCTTCTTACAAATGAAAGTAACTTATTGTAGCTTATTCTCTCTAACACTTAAGCACTTTGTAATATGTTGGATTGTTTGAACAAGTGTTAAATGGCTAGCAAGCCTTCTCTATTTATAGAAGTTGCAAAGCTAGGGTAATTTAGTCATTAAATCCTCCCACCTCCTTACTATTCATTACTTGCTAAGCACAAATCTTATCTTTTGCTTGGCCATTACTCCTAAGTCTTGGTCATTACTCCTAAGTCTTGGTCACCACATTAACTTGGTCACCATACTAACCATATTAATATGGTTTGCCCCATGGGTCATTACAACTCATGGATTCTAGCTTGGGCTTGGATTAAATAAATCCTTGGGCTTTGCATTAACACACACTAGTTGGTTCATTAATTAATAATTGGGCCTTAACATTTTATTCACTTGGACTTATACCAATTGTTAACCAATCTTCCAAGTCCATTAACATTACTAAATACATATACATATAGTTTATGTATCATTTTTGTATTTTAATTCATATAGAAATTATATATGATATTTCATTCTTCATACCAACTCGTATAATACTTCGTATTATACTCGTTTTCATTACCCTTGTACAATTCTTAAGTATTATACAACTATTACTTATTCATTACCACTTTGCCTTCCTTAACGTTTATAAATTAAGTCCGCAAGCGAAATATTACATTTTCCATAACTAGATTTTTATTACATAATCCATCTTACCTTGTCATTCTATCATTACGTATTTCTCAGAAATTCAAAAAGAAATCCCGAGCAAATACCGTTGAATAGTGTTTTTCGGAAAATTTCTCGGAAAACTTTTATTTTTGTCTTGGAAATTCAAACACTTTAATTCGCCCATGTAGCTCAAATACTACGACATTCTAACATCAATAGGTTATACAATGACACCCATCTTCATAACACATTGAATAGAATTTTATTATTATTTAATTTAATAAAATCATTTTACAATAAGATCCGAATTTCTCGGTCGTTACAATACTAATGAATATCCTTGGCATGTAGTGCAGGAATGATTCAAAGATGTGGTTTATTTATTAAGCTGATTCTCAGCGATAAAATTGATGATAAATTTTTAAATCATAGAAGATAGTAGATATCATGCTCTACTTGACTCTTCTAATGGATTGCTTGTTCCGCTGCAGTTAAACTTGATGTTTATTATATTTTTTCAATTTAACACTGTTGAAGACTAACGATAATTTATTCTACATTATCTTAATCATAATATTTCTTACTGGGCTAGTTGAGCTCACCCTTTTTCTTTCATTGTTCTCTTCAGGAAATGATAGCGTAGCCGGGACTAGTCGGGGAATGGAGTGATGGTCCGAGATGGTTGTTTAGTTGTCCTCACTATTTAGTGTGATAATAAATGTAATAAGGATTGAATTTGAGTTTGGATATTGTATATGAGACAATATTCGTGTAAAAACTCTCAGCTCATGTTGTATAATTATGTTTATATTTTTATTCAGTACCATGTATTTGGCGACTCAAGATGGGTGATGTATACCTATTTTGGGGGCGTCATAGTTGGTATCAAAGCTTAGGGATATGATCCCTGGCTAAGATGTGAGACTAGAACTAGGGGGAAAGACGGGGAAATCCTTCGCTAGTATGACCTACTTAAGTTTATTTGTTATTTAATTGGTCGGTAAGAATATAGGGATGATATGAGACATGTCAATTAACCCTTGTTTTGTGGTAGTGTTTGAAAATGGCATCCGAAAATGTCGAGTTAAGCAATGGAGCTCATGGGACTGTTGAGTCACCACTGATTAATACCCAAGATAATGTGCATCAGGAAGGCAATAATCCTCAGGTGAACAACAACACTGACCTAGCGAACGACGGAATGTGTAAGACCCCAATTTTTATGAATAAAGATTTATTTTTCTCGAAATATATTTTTGAATATTATGGTGTGAATTTGATATAATGTTATAGTTGTGGATAGTATTTACAAATTTTGCAAAGTAAGAAAGTGGTTATATAATATTCGATTGGTCGGGAAATATTCATTTTAACAGGGAATATTCTTACGATGACACAATCATTGGTGGACCCCACAACGAAAGTATTGTAGTATTTAGAAAATGACAGAATTATCTTTTTATAAAAATAACGGCGAATGTTTTATCGTTAAACTGTTGAACTACCCGATGGTAAAAGAACAGTAATATGCGTGGTTGCATAGTAGCACACGGTATTGATTATTGATGCTTACGTGAGAAGTCACTCAGTTATACTCAATTATTGCTACAGTAATTGCTGCATAATATCTCTCATATTATTGATTCATTTATTGTCACTGTATCATCTGCATAATATTTATTATTATTAAATCAATAATTGAGACGACAAAGTTATTCATATTATTATTTACAATATTGACAATGTCTAGAAAGTTCTGTCAAGGAGAGGTTTGGTCACCTAATTGTGGGCCAATAGGGAGAAATCCTTATCGGAGAGCCCCTCTTTCCTGGGAATGATCTAGTTATTAAATATTATGAGTTATAATATTAATGATGAATAAGTTTGGGTTGATTAAATATAAAATTGATATTACCATTGTGTGAGGATTATTAGTGTCAGTGGAAATCGACATATATTCCGATAATAATTGATGTCTGGAGGTTATATTGACCAATCGGGTAATTAATCAGATAAATGAGCAATTGATTGCTATTAATTCACATGTTTATAACTATTTGTTCACATGTGTGTACTATTGATTCAAATGCATGAACTATTAGGGGAGGTGGTGCAAGATTGATAATACTTGCGTGACTAAATTTAAAAATGAAAGAAAAGATGAAGGTATTATACTGTAATATTTCAAGCCCCAAAACGTGCAATTATCGAAACTATGTTTTCTTATAAATAGAAGCTCATTCCTCTTTCATTCTCACCAATTCACTAAGACTCACAAGAGCAATTATAGAAAGAGAAGCTATAGAGAGAGAAGCTTTGTAACGATCGAGAAATTTGTAATTTAATTTAAATATTTATGAAATTAAATAAATATTTAAAATAATTTATTTATTATGAAAAATAAATATTTGATGAATTGTCATGAATTAATTTAGTAGCTAAATTGATTAATGTTAATTGAATCGAGTAATGATAATTTTATTTGTTTGATTTAATTTAAGAAAAATAATTAAATTAAATCAATTACTTAATATTTAAGAAATTAGTTAAATTAAATGAATTGTTTAATTTAAAGGAAATAAATAAATTAAATATAGTGATGTGTCTAATTTATTAATTAAATTAGATATATAATTATTTATTAATTATAAGGTATATGATAATAAGAATTTTATTATTATTATGAGTTATTTAAATTAGCTAAACTAAGTTATTTAAATTAATCTACTAAAAGTGTGACATAAAACTATATAATATAAATGTTATTAAAATAATTTAGTTTTGGGAAAGTTGGTTAGCCAAACAAAGCCTTATGGCCTTTGGCATTATTCCAACTGACGAGTCTTTTTATTTTTCTAACGTAAGGGAACGTGGGAGAGGCTACCTTATATTTTTCCTACGCGTATTATTTTCTAAGGCTTGCTAGATAGTAGAGGAAGAGAGGATTTTAGAGTGTTAAGAGTGAGGAATTGTGAGAATAATCTCTGTGAATTTGCCAAGAGAAGGAAGAGACTCACCATCTTACGCTAGTCTATAATCAAGAGGATTAAGGTATAATTCACTCCTAAATCTCCAAATTTTAGTTTTGTCTAAGTTCTCTGTAAATTGGTTTTATGGATTTGTTATTCAAGCGTTGTGTATATTGTGTGGATTAAGTTTTAGAATCTGTTGTCATCTTGTATGCATGTTGTATCAGTTATCAAATTGTGAGAAATTGGTTTTAGAAAGGAATTGAAAATCACAGTGTTCATATTCATATAGTATGGCTTTAGAAAGTACGAAATTTGATGCTTTATATGTGTGGTAAACTGTGTTTTGTTATTGGTTTATGCTAGTCTATTAAGTAACGCACATAGTGTAATTTGAACGAAGTAATTCGGACAAGAATCGAAATCACAGTGGTGATTTCTGTGGAAGAAGTTCAAAAATGGAGTTTTATATGAAAATATGGAATTTTGAGAAATTAAACTAGTTTTAGTTGATGATAAATTTTGTTAATTGATTGTAAATGTTAGCAATCATGTTTGTAATAGTCTGTACCAATTGTAGATGTTAATTTCACTGTTTGGTGGGTGAAATTCGTGTTAGTTGGGCTAAAAATAGCTATTGTTCACTGCCGAGTCTGCGTTTGTCTGTGCACCAGCGCAGCTGTGCTGGTGCCAAGGCAAAAAATGGCGCAGCTGCGCCGGTTCCAAGTCTATGTGTGGCGCAGCTGCGCCACACCCTGAACTGAGATAGTGAGGTCTGCTTGTTTGCAGGTCAGGCTTGTCGGACTTGTGTTAGTTTAGTGAGTATGTTAATGATGTTAAAACATGTTATAAACTATAATAACAGATGTTAATGTGATGAAATGCAAAGTATAAAGATTTGAAATAATTATTTAAATAAGTTATAAAATAAAACCAAATGAGATGTTTTCGAAAGATAGAATTGAACGACTAAGTTATGTTGATCAATGTGTAATTTCAGAAGTGTTAAGTATGTTAACCTAAATGGTTAGGTGCTAGGTTATGGTTATGACCTAAATGATGGTTTAAATCCTAAAGCTAATATTCATACAATTAATTCTTGTTGCAATTTCGATGATATGTGTAGGGTAATTGGAGATTATTTCATTTGTGTAGCTTACAAAGAAGTCAAGTCTTCTAACTCCATACTTTCATTGAGTTAGTTTGTTATGGTTATGCAAGTTCTCTAACTCTACTTTCATAAATGTGCAAGTTTCTAAATCTTATATTTGTCATTGAACAAGACTATTGATTCTATTCTGATAAATGATTGAATAAGCTCATATAACCTAATTCGTTACATCGAATGAGTTTCACATTCTCATTTCTTGTTATTAGTATTCAAAACATATATTGTTCTAAACATTGATTCAAAGGAGATTGTTTTAATTCGTTGAATATAATACTTTGCATATATATATATATATATATATATATATATATATATATATCATGCTTATTCAGTTATATATTGTCGATATTCGATCTTTGACTTTGATAGCCTTGTTCAGTTATACATTATTGTATTAAATTTTTATTTATGGAAATTGAATAAGTGTTCTAAAATTCTAGAAACATTGATAAGCTAGTTCTAAACTAAACTTTCTTTAGTGCTGAAATTCTAAATTCAAACTAAGACGAACAACCCTAACATAGGGGATTTTGTACGTGTAACGTTTAGATGTTTGTGCACAATACATGGTACAAAGGGCTGATCCTCCTGAGTACGTTAAGAATAGTCTGTACAGTCTAACAATTGTTGTGGTTAAGGTAATAATACCTAAACACCGTGGACATAGTTCGTGGTCTTAAGACCCTCAGATAATTAAAGTTCGAACTTGTTTTCTATTTTGATTCGTAGAACAAGTTCTTTATCATTCATTATTCGTTTTTCACTCTCATGTTGTTATTATACTCTCTTTAAGTCAGTGAGCAATTGTTTGCTTACTCTTGTAATTAAACAATGCAGCTAAAGTTGAAAGAGGTGATGATCCATCTACTAGCAAGGGAAAGGGCAAGATGTCTAAGTGATGAAGAATTGTTTAAAGTTTATTTAAATAATTGAAGTCTTAAGTCTTGTTTTATTTTATAATGTATTCCACAAACTGATGTAATAATTTTAAGGATTAGATTACCTGGGATTTGTTTTGAGATTATGATGTAACCCTTTAATGGGAGAGATTATTGTTTAAGTTATTTTAATTATGTCTTTATCCTTTGATTATGGGTAGTTAGATATAATAGATTTGATAAGTGAGCACCAAATTAGGTGGAAATGAAGTACCCAGATTTGGGGGTGTCACAGGTTGGTATCAGAGCTTTAGGTTATGAACCTTAGGTGGGGAAAACCTTAGGAAGTATCCTTTAAGAAGTCAGAAAACATAGAGGTGATTAACTCTTATCGGGTTTTAAGGAATGGATTAAGGCATCCATTGAAACTAAACAATAAAATATATTATGCACTATGTGTTAATAACTTATGTGCTCGCGAGTATCGATAATGTTAAGCAAAACTTAAAATATTTTTTTGACAGGATGTCTAACGAAGGAGGGTCCAGTCCAACTAGAGAGGTGATACTTCAGGTACCTAGAGATGATTAACCCCGGGATATTCACGTAGTGCGGGAACAGTTGATCCAAGAGGATGAGCCTATGAACGATCCCGAGGGGGATAGTTCTGAGGAGGAGGATGATGAGGAGGATCCTGAGGAGTTTCCACCAAACTCTGTATCAGCTAAGATGTATGATGCTCTGTATGACCGTAACATAGAGTTACAAGATAATATTAAGGAGCTGAAGGAGATGGTAGAGATGCATCACGTTGCATTGGAAGAGAAGGATGTAGAGATCCAGGAACTTGACTCAAAACTTGGAAACACGGGATGGGAGCTAGTTCATACCAAGAGTCAGTATGAAGACCTGTTGGTAGTGAACGAGAAGATGAAGACTGACATGGAGAAGATGAAAGATGATTTCAAAGAGGAATCAACTAAGCGTGCAAGAGCAGAGGATGTGTGTATGAAGGCGACTCAACGTGCATATCGTGCTGAAGCTAAGGTCCAAGTGAAGAAAGCCAAGATGAAGGAGATGGATTATGCTTTTAATTCTGTGATTGATAGGGCCCAGGATCGAGTCCATTATTACCCACCTCAGTTTGAAGACTCGCCATAGTTTGTGATGGATCATAGGACTGCGTATCGTATCATGGAGGAAGAGCGTCGAGAGGCCATACGACGTCTTAATATGAATAGATAGAAAATAAGAGTGATAATAATATGTGGTTAATTATGCGAGTAAATAGATTGTGAATCCCTTATTTTGAGTTTAATAAAGGGATAGTGTGAGTATGTAATCCTGAAACTGGTTTAGTTCAGGAAAGTGGATGTTTATAGCAGATATGCTATCTTTAGTATGTTTAAAAGATTATGAATGAATAAAATATTAGAGTTTATTTGAAATGTAATGTGTTAAAGCTTCAATTTTGGAATATTTAAGTTAAACCTTGAATACCCAAGAATTTGAGTAATGAACTAATAAGCGTATATTTTAACAAAAAATGCCTCCTAGAAGAAGACAACCACATCAACAAGTACCTCTTGAGGGGTATACTAACAATAACAATGAGACCAACGTGAATCCAGTTCAGCGGTTGATAGCTTTGTTGACGGGAGCACTTGCAAATCAACCACAAGCTCAAGTTACGACTTTCAAGGAATTCAAAGCGGTTGGACCGCCAGAGTTTTAAGGGTCTATGAATCCAGTGGAAGCCCAAACCTGGATCATGGAAATGGAGAAGATGTTTGATGTTGCTATAGTTAGCGAAGATCAGAAGACTGCGTTCGCGATGTTTATGCTTAAGTCCGAAGCTAGCTACTGGTGGCAAGCAAATAAAGTTCGTAGAGGACAAGGAGTGATAGCGTGGGATAGATTTAAGGAGATGTTCTTTGAAATGTACTTTGCAGCGAGTTCTCGGAATCAGTTGGAAGTGCAATTTCTTGAGCTTAAGCAAGGAACTATGACGGTGCCAGACTATGCTGCGAAGTTTAACGAGTTGGCAAGGTTTGCCACATATCAAGTCAATAAGAATGATCGTAAGGCGAGAAGGTTCGAACAAGGATTGAAGCACTGGCAGTATAGCAAGGTTTTAATGTTCTAGTTAAATACATTTGCGGCTGTACTGGAAAAGGCAATTATCACGAAAGGTGGAAGCGATGCCTTGACCAAGTATAACCAAGATCGGAAGAAGAGGAAGAATGATAACGAGAATAAGGCTAGTGGAAGTAATGTTGGAAGTAACCATCAGAAGAGGAAATGGAACGAGAATTCACTACGGGAGGACAGCAGGGAAGTCAGCAGAAGAAAAAGTTTGAAGCTTGTGCGACGTGTAGAAAGAATCATACTTGGGTATGTTTGAAGGGAAAGCGAGTGTGTTTCAACTGTGGTCAGGAGGGACACATTGCACCGAACTGTTTTAGTCCGAAGAAAGGAGCATGTTTTACCTGCGGTTCAAAAGATCACATGGGTCGTGATTGTCCTAAAAAGCCAGCGGGGAGTGCAACTGGAGGAAAAGGAAATAAGAATGGTGGTGGTTCATTGACTATCACTGGACCAGCTCAGTCAAGCCGACCTACTGCAAGAACTTTCAATATGACCGTGGAGGATGCTATTCAGTCTAAGGATGTGGTGTCAGGTATCATTCTGATTAATGGTATTAATCCTTATATATTATTTGATTCGAGTGCTACTTGTTCATTTATATCCGATTAATTTTCTAAGAACTTAGAATTTCCCCAGGAAGAATTAGAATTTCCCTTAAGTATAGAGATTGCGAATAAGGAAATGATTCCTGTTAGATTTGTATATAAGAATTGTAAAGTGGTTATAAAGGGTCAAGAGATGAGGGTAGACTTGATACCAATTATACTGGGGGAGTTTGATGTTATACTGGGAATGGATTGGTTATTCAATCATGGAGCAGTGATTGATTGCCAAAGAAAATGTGTTAACCTTATGACTCCGTCAAAGGTTGTGTTCTATGGCAGCAATTCACCTCGACAAGCAAGTTGTTTGACGGTGATGCAAGCCAAGAAGTTGTTAAGACAATGATGTGTAGGATACTTAGCCTTCATAGTTGATACACAAAAGAAAAGTGCGAAGTTAGAAGAGATACCGATCATAAGAGATTTTGCAGACGTATTTCCAGACGATTTGCCTGGTCTTCCGCCAGATAGACAAATTGAGTTCGTGATTGATTTAGTACCAGGAACAAGTCCGATATCTAAGGCACCATACAGAATGGCCCTGGTAGAGATGAAAGAGTTGATGGTGCAACTGCAAGAATTGCTCGACAAGAAGTATATCCTGCCGAGCGTATCGCCATGGGGAGTGCCAGTTTTATTTGTGAAGAAGAAGGATGGATCGATGCGGCTCTGCATTGACTATTGAGAATTGAATAAGGTTACGATTAAAAATAAGTATCTGTTACCAAGAATCGACGACCTGTTTGATCAACTAAAGGGTGCGAGATATTTTTCAAAGATAGACTTAAGGAGTGGTTATCATCAGTTGAAGGTGAGGCCAGAAGACGTACCGAAGACAACATTCAGAACTCGGTATGGTCATTACGAGTTTTTGGTTATGTCATTTGGTTTAACCAATGCACCTGCAGCGTTCATAGATTTGATGAACAAGGTGTTTAAACCATTCTTAGATAAATTTGTGGTAGTGTTTATTGACGATATCTTGGTGTATTCTAAGACCAAGGAAGAACATGTTGAACACTTAAAAGTGACGTTGGAGACATTGAGAAAGGAGAAGTTGTACGCAAAATTTTCAAAATGTGAGTTTTGGATGGAACGTGTACAGTTTCTCGGGCATGATATTGATAAAGACGGAATTTCGGTGGATCCATCAAAAGTTGAAGCTGTAATAAACTGGGGATCAGCCAAAGACACCGTCAGAGATAAGGAGTTTCTTAGGGTTGGCAGGTTACTATAGGCGTTTTATTAAAGATTTTTCCAAGATCGCGACCCCGTTGACGAATTTAACCAGGAAAGCGGTTAAGTTTGTTTGGACGAAGAAGTGTGAGGAAAGTTTTCACGAATTGAAGAAGAGATTGAGCTCAGAACCTGTGTTATCATTGCCTGATGATACAGGAAATTTTGTGGTGTATATTGACGCATCGTATAAAGGACTAGGTTGTGTGCTTATGCAGAACGGTAGAGTTATTGTGTATGCATCACATCAATTAAAAGATTACGAAAAGGGGTATCCGACTCATGACTTAGAGTTAGCTGCGGTAGTGTTTGCCCTGAAGATTTGGAGACATTATCTTTACGGAGAGAGGTGTGAGATATATACTGACCATAAAAGTCTGAAGTATATCTTTACACAAAAAGACTTAAACATGCGACAAAGAAAATGGTTGGAACTAATCAAAGATTATGATTACGAGATCTTCTATCATCCCGGAAAGGCGAATGTTGTTTCTGATGCCTTAAGTAGGAAGGGATGAGAGAAGTTAATGTTGTTGACAGCCCAGGAGAAGCTAGTGTCGGAAATGGCTAAGATGGAGTTGGAAATTAAATATCCGACAGAATCCGATGAAAAGTTGTTCCAGATAGGAAATGATTAAACGTTGGTAGATAAAGTGAAGAATGCATAACTTCATGATGAAGACTGCGACAAGATAAAATAGAAAATAGCTAAAGGTAAGGAAAACAAATTCAAAATCGATTTGGAAGGGTTACTTCGGTTCGAAGGGAGAATTTGGGTACCGCAAGTACCGGAAATTAAAGAAGAAATTCTGAGTGAAGCTCACAACTCAAGATATTCGATTTACCCTGGATGTACGAAAATGTACCAAGATCTTAGACATCATTTTTGGTAGCCGAATATGAAGAGGGATGTGGCTGAGTGTGTGGCGAAATGCTTAACGTGTAAGAAAGTTAAAGCTGAACATCAAAGGCCAAGTGGATTGTTACAACCGTTAGAGATACCAGAATGGAAATGGGAGCATATCATAATGGATTTTATGGTAGGACTTCCAATGACTCAGCAAGGGTACGATGCCATTTGGGTAATTGTTGATCGATTGACGAAGTCGGCTCACTTTTTGCTGATCAAGATTCGATTTTCCCTAGATCGGTTAGCAAAACTATACGTAAAGGAAATTGTTTTAAGACACGGTGTACCTGTGTCCATTGTGTCAAACAGAGATCCATGTTTCACATCTAATTTCTGGAAACGACTACAAGAATGTTTGGGAACACAGTTGAGAATGACCACAACAAACCATCCTCAAACCAACGGACAAAGCGAGAGAACCATCCAAACACTAGAAGATATGCTCAGAGCATGTATTATGGATTTCAAGGGAAATTGGGATGATCATTTACCATTGGTTGAATTTTTATATAATAATAGTTATCACGCGAGTATTGGCATGCCGCCTTACGAAGCGTTATACGACAGAAAATGCAGAACTCCGTTATGCTGGGATGAGGTAGGAGAACATCAACTATTGGGTCCAGAGTTGGTGCAACAAACCGTCGTAATCATCAAGGTGATTCGAGCAAGATTGATAGCTGCACAAGATAGACAGAAGAAATATGCCGATCAGCACCGATAAAATCAAGAATTCGATGTTGGTAGTTATGTTTTCTTGAAAGTATCCCCCTGGAAGGGGAAACCTAGATTTATAGGACCTTTCGAAGTGCTTCGACGGGTTGGCGAAGTGGCGTACGAGGTAGCCGTACCTCTAGAGTTAATGCATATCCATAATATTTTCCACATCTCAATATTAAGACCATATAAGCCTGATTATAGGCATGTTATAGAATATGAGCCCTTACAGTTTGAGAAAGACTTAACATATGAAGAAGTCCCTGTTCAAATTGTTGATGTAAAAGAAAGAAATATCGAGGAATAAGGTGATACCTTCTGTTAAGGTAATTTGGAGGAACCACAATGCTGAGGAAGCTACGTGGGAACTTGAAAATTTTATGATGAAGAATTATCCTCAGTTGTTTGCTTGATTTTGTATAGCGATTCTGGGGACAGAATCTTGTTAAGGAGGGAAGAATGTAATGAATAAATTTTTTGATTGTGTTTCGTGGGACATGATCCTTTTAAGGAGGGAAGGATGTAACGATCGAGAAATTTGTAATTTAATTTAAAAATTTATGAAATTAAATAAATATTTAAAATAATTTATTTATTGAGAAAAATAATTATTTGATGAATTGTCATGAATTAATTTAGTAGCTAAATTGATTAATGTTAATTGAATCGAGTAATGAAAATTTTATTTGTTGGATTTAATTTAAGGAAAATAATTAAATTAAATCAATTGCTTAAGATTTAAGAAATTAGTTAAATTAAATGAATTGTTTAATTTAAAGGAAATAAACAAATTAAATATCGTGATGTGTCTAATTTATTAATTAAATTAGATATATAATTATTTATTAATTATAAGGTATATGATAATAAGAATTTTATTATTATTATGAGTTATTTAAATTAGCTAAACTAAGTTATTTAAATTAATCTACTAAAAGTGTGACATAAAACTATATAATATATATGTTATTAAAATAATTTAGTTTGGGGAAAGTTGGTTAGCCAAACAAGGCCATATGGCCTTTGGCATTATTCCAACTGACTAGTCTTTTTATTTTTCTAACGTAAGGGAACGTGGGAGAGGCTAGCTTATATTTTTCCTACGCGTATTATTTTCTAAGGCTTGCAAGATAGCAGAGGAAGAGAGGATTTCAGAGTGTTGAGAGTGAAGAATTGAGAGAATAATCTCTGTGAATTTGCCAAGAGAAGGAAGAGACTCACCATCTTACGCTAGTCTATAATCAAGAGGATTAAGGTATAATTCACTCCTAAATCTCCAAATTTTAGTTTTGTCTAAGTTCTCTGTAAATTAGTTTTATGGATTTGTTGTTCAAGCGTTGTGTATATTGTGTGGATTAAGTTGTAGAATCTGTTGTCATCTTGTATGCATGTTGTATCAGTTATCAAATTGTGAGAAATTGGTTTTAAAAAGGAATTGAAAATCACAGTGTTCATATTCGTATAGTATGGCTTTAGAAAGTACGAAATTTGATGCTTTATATGTGTGGTAAACTGTGGTTTGTTATTGGTTTATGCTAGTCTATTAAGTAATGCACATAGCGTAATTTGAACGAAGTAATTCGGACAAGAATCGAAGTCATAGTGGTGAATTTCTGTGGAAGAAGTTCAAAAATGGAGTTTTATATGAAAATATGGAATTTTGAGAAATTAAACTAGTTTTAGTTGATGATAAATTGTGTTAATTGATTATAAATGTTAGAAATCATGTTTGTAATAGTCTGTACCAATTATAGATGTTAATTTCACTGTTTGGTGGGTGAAATTCGTGTTAGTTTTGCTAAAAACGGCTCGCTCATTCCGCTTAAGTCGTTTAATCAGCACTCAAATAGCAATTGCTACCTGGTGCTAAAGTAAAATGCAATGCAACAATGTTACCAGCCTCAAGTCTATATGTGGCACAATTTACCACACACACTTTCGAATCGAGATAGTGAGGTCTCGCTTGTTTGCGAGTCGGGGCTTGTTTGACTTGTGTTAGTTTAGTGAGTATGTTAATGATGTTAAAACATGTTATAAACTATAATAACAGATGTTAATGTGTTGAAATGCAAAGTACAAAGATTTGAAATAATTATTTAAATAAGTTATAAAATGAAACCAAATAAGATGTTTTCGAAAGATAGAGTTAAACGACTAAATTATGTTAATCAATGTGTAATTTCAGAAGCATTAAGTATATTAACCTAAATGGTTAGGTGCTAGGTTAGGGTTATGATCTAAATGATGGTTTAAACCCTAAAGCTAATATTCATACAATTAATTGTTGTTGCGATTTTGATGACATGTGTAGGGTAATTGGAGATTATTTTGTTTGTGTAGCTTACAAACAAGGCAAGTCTTCTAACTCCATACTTTCATTGAGTTAGTTTTTTATGGTTATGCAAGTTCTCTAACTCTACTTTCATAAATGTGCAAGTTTCTAAATCTTATATTTGTCATTGAGCAAGACTATTGATTCTATTCTTATAAATGATTGAATAAGCTCATGTAACCTAATTCGTTACATCGAATGAGTTTCAAATTCTCATTTCTTGTTATTAGTATTCAAAACATAAATTGTTTTAACACATTGATTCAAAGGAGATTGTTTTAATTCCTTAAATATAATACTTTGCATATATATCATGTTTATTCGGTTATATATTGTCGATATTCGATCTTTGACTTTGATAGCCTTGTTCAGTTATACATTCTTGTATTAAATTTTTATTTATGAAAATTGAATAAGTGTTCTAAAATTCTAGAAACACTGATAAGCTAGTTCCAAACTAAACTTTCTTTAGTGCCTTGTACGTGTAACGTTTAGATGTTTGTGCACAATACATGGTACAAAGGACTGATCCCCCTGAGTACGTTAAGAAGAGTCTGTACAGTCTAACAACTGTTGAGGTTAAGGTAATAATACCTAAACACCGTGGACATAGTTCGTGGTCTTAAGACCCTCAGATAATTAAAGTTCGAACTTATTTTCTATTTTGATTCGTAGAACAAGTTCTTTATCATTCAGTATTCGTTGTTCACTCTCATGTTGTCAGTGAGCAATTGTTTGCTCACTCTTGCAATTAAACAATGCAGCTAAAGTTGAAAGAGGTGATGATCCATCTATTAGGAAGGGAAATGGCAAGATGTCTAAGTGATGAAGAATTGTTTAAAGTTTATTTAAATAATTGAAGTCTTAAGTCTTGTTTTATTTTATAATGTATTCCGCAAACTGATGTAATAATTTTAAGGATTAGATTACCTGAGATTTGTTTTGAGATTATGATGTAACCCTTTAATGGGAGAGATTATTGTTTAAGTTATTTAAATTATGTCTTTATCCTTTGATTATGGGTAGTTAGGTATAATAGATTTGATAAGTGAGCACCAAATTCGGTGGAAATGAAGTACCCGGATTTGGGGGTGTCACAAGCTTTAGAGAGAAAGTAGAAGAGAAGTCTGCTACCTCACTATTCCAGTATCCAGTCTTCTTCCGAGGAAAGGGATATTATTTTGTTCAGTATTCATAGGAATAATCTTTTCTTCCACACTCTGTAGTATGTGAGTAATATTATTTTGTCTCGTATTCCTGATTATACCCTCATTTTGTTAAAGTAATGCTTCTATACTCCGTGAAATTAGTAGAATATCCTTAAAATTAGCGTTTCATCTAGTATCGTTTCACAAGGATAATTTTTGCACATTCTTGTTAAATTTTAAGCTTTTCATGTCGGAGTACTGTCCATGAGTAGTATTCAATTTTATGGTACTATTCACAAAGTACTATTCATAGGGTACTATTCACTCAGGGAATTATTCATGACAAAAATTGATTTCTTTATTGTCCTTATCATTTTTGATACAATATTATTCTTGAATTTTACTCCACAAAGCAGTATCATGTTGACAATTTGGACATTATTGAATTCTGGATAAATTAAATTATAAATCTTTAAAAATCTATCATTTGCTTTCTTTTAATTGAATTCTTATATCATTGTCATCATCCTCATGCTTATATTGTGATAAAAGTCATCTGGGGCTTACGTGCGTATATGATGTACTATTGATTGGTATGATTATGACCGAGGATTATTCTTATAATCATGGCCGTAATGTTACAAATGATGTGGTAAAAATCCTCATTGGCTCAGTAGTGCATTGATGGACAGTTGTAGGTATGATTATGACCAGAGATTATTCGGTATAATAATGACCATTGATGATTACATGAATATCTTTGGCCCGTAGTGCGAGGATGATTCGATGATGTGGTTTATTTATTAAGTCGAGTCTCAAATGATAAAATTGATGATAAACTTTTAAATCATAGAAGATAGTAGATATCATGCTCTCTCTTGACTCTTCTAATGGATTGCTTGTTCCGCTACAGTTAAACATGATGTTTATTATGTAAGACCCCAACTTTTATGAATAAAGATGATTTTTTTATAAATATCATTTTTGAATATTATGGAATGAATTTGATATAATGTTATAGTTGTGGGTAAAATTTATAAATTTGGCAAAGTACGCAAGTTTTTATATATTATTCGTTTGGTCGAGGAATATTCGTTTTAACAGGGAATATTCGTACAACGACACAATCATTGGTGGACCCCACAACAGAATTATTGTCGGATTTAGAAAACGACAAAAATATTTTATGAAAATAACGGCGGAAGTTATACCGTTAACTGTTGAAACATCCGGTATTAAAAGTACAGTAATATGCCTGGTTGCATAGTAGCACACGGTATTGATTATTGATGCTTACATGAGAAGTTACTCAGTTTTGTTCAATTATTGCTACAGTAATTGCTGCATAGTATCTCACATTATTTGATTCAATTATTGTCAATATTTTATATATTATTAAATCAATAATTGAGACGACAAAGTTATTAATATTATTATTTACAATATTGACGATGTCTAGAAGTTCTGTCAAGGAGAGGTTTGGTAACCTAATTGCGCGTCAATAGGGAGAAATCCTTATTGTAAAGCCCCTTCTATCCTGGGAACGACCTAGTTGATTAATAATGTGAATTATAATAATGGTGATAAATGTTGTTTTATTATTATTATAAATGTAATAAAATAGAAAATATTTTATTTAAAACATAATACTTTTTATAAAGTTTTGTTTTATTTGATTATAAATAGAATATATTATATTTTATTATGCATAGTGTTTGCATAGTAAAAACGTTTTATATAAAACAAAATATTTTTTTATAAAGTTTTGTTTTATTTGATTATAAATAGAATATATTATATTTTATTATGTATAGTGTTTGCATAGTGCCTGCATAGTAAAAAACTTTGTATATAAAACAGAATACTTTTTATAAAGTTTTGTTTTATTTGATTGTAAATAGAATATATTATATTTTATTGCATAGTGCAGCATAGTATCCTTTCCATTCTCCTATAAATAGGATGTTTAGTTAGAATTGAAAATCACACCAGAAATTCAGAGAATTCTACTTCTATAACCTTGAGCGTATTTCTTTAGAGTTTAAGAAAGACTTGAGCGTAGAAAATAGTGTAAGTTTTCTTCAAGTATATCCCCGCCCTACCCGTCGGAATACTCTTCTTTTTAAGGTAATGGGTATTATTATTTCGTATGCATAAAGAAAGTTATTTTCTTTTAATACTCGTAAGGGTTGTTATTCCATTCTTTATTATTCTGTTGAAATAACATATGTATGCGATTATCATCGCATGCACAGTGAATTCTGTTGTTATTCCATTCTTTATTATTACGGTGGAATATCACATGCATCTCGGATTACGCATGACACAGTTCCATTCTTTATTATTACATTGGAATATCATGTCTGTGCGGATTAGGCATGACTTAGTTCCATTCTTTATTATTATGTTGGAATATCCTATTTGTGCGGGTTACGCATGACCTGGTTCCATTCTTTATTATTCTGTTGGAATAACATGTCTATGCGGATTACGCACGCCTGATGAATTCTTCTGTTATTCCATTCTTTATTATTCTGTTGGAATAATCTATCTACGTGGATTACCGCATGGCGGTAAAAATCCATTTGCGGTTTCATATATTCTATTATACTCAGTTGGTTAAAGTTTTGGATTCTATACTCCATGAAATTAGTGGAATATCCTTGATATTTGCGCTTCATCCAATATCTTTTCATGAAAATATTCTTCTGAGCATTCTTGAATTTTACTCCACAAAGCAGTATCATGTTGACAATTTAGACGTTATTGAGTTCAGGATAAATTAACTTATAAATCTTTAAAACTTATTCTTGACCTTGTTTTATTGAATTGTCATCATCCTCATGCTTATATTATGTTGAAAATCATCTGTGGCCTGTAGTGTATAGATGGACTTGGTATGATTATGACCAGGGATTCTTAGGTATAATCATGACCGTAATGTTACAAATGATGTGGAAAAAGTCCTCATTGGCCCGTAGTGCATTGATGGACAGTTTTTGGTATGATTATGGCTATGGATTTTCTTCGGCCAAGGGTGAAAAGATGAATTGTTTTATGGCATGATCAGAACCGTTGATGAAAACACGATTATCTTTGGCCCGTAGTGCATGGATGATAAGTGGTCGTGATACTAAAGAATATCTTTGGCCTGTAGTGCAAGGATGATTTAATGATGTGGATTATTTATTAAGCTGAGTCTCAGTGATAGAAGTGATGAAAAACCTTTTAAATCATAGAAGATAGTAGATTTTATTCTCTACTTGACTCTTCTAATGGATTGCTTGTTCCGCTGCAGTTAAACTTGATGTTTGTTATATTTTATCAGTTTAACACTGTTGAAGGCTAATGATAATTTATTCTGCATTATCTTAGTCATAATATTTCTTACTGGGCTAGTTGAGCTCACCCTTTTGTTTTCATTGTTCTCTTCAGGAAATGAGAACGTAGCAGGGACTAGTCGGGGAACGAAGTGACGGTCCAAATGATAACATTAGTAGTCTTCACTATTCTATGAAATAGTGTGATAATAAATGTATTGAGGACTTATTTTGAGTTTGAATACAATCTAGAAGACAATATTTGTATTAAAACTCACAGCTCATGTTGTATATTTAAGGTTGTATTTGTATTCTGTACCATGTATTTGGTGACTCAGAATAGGTGATGTATACCTATTTTGGGGGTGTCATAGTTGGTATCAAAGCTTAGGGATATGATACCTGGCTAAGATGTAAGACTTGAACTAGGAGGGGAGAGACGCGAAATTCCTTCGCTAGTATGACCTACATAAGTTTATTTGGTATTTACTTGGTCGGTCAGAGTATAGGGATAATATGTTACATGTCAATTAACCATTGTTTTGTGGCAGTATCTGAAAATGACATCCGAGAATGTTGAGAATAGCAATGGAGCACAGGAGACCGTTGAGTCTCCACATATCAATAATCGTGATAATGTGCATCGAGGAAGGCGACAATCCTCATGCTAACAACAACAACACCGACCAAATGATGAATGATGGAATGTTCGGAGGCTTTATGCAATTCATGCGACATCGGTGAGAGCGCGCTCTGTCCCAAAATGTAGGTGGAAACACTGGAAACTCTCGGACGGTCACCGCTAAACAGTTCAAGGAGCTAGGACCACCGGAGTTTATTGGAGAGCCAAAACCACTTAAGGCGGAAGCGTGGATAAAGCAGATCACCATGATATTTGATGTCTCGGGATGCTCTGAGGAGCAAAAGGTTCCCTTTGCCACCTTTATGTTGCGAGGAGAGGCAGATTACTGGTGGAAATCTGTAAAGCGTACTCAACCTGCCGTACTGAAGATGTCTTGGGAGAAGTTCCAAAAACTATTCAACGACAAGAAATTTCCCAAAAGTATTTGTCACATGAAAGAGGTAGAGTTCATCAAGTTGGAGCAGAACATTATGATCGTGTCACAGAACGAAGCTAATTTTGCTGAGTTGTCCCGGTTTATGTCTCACTTGGTTGATAATGAGGAGAGAATGACGCGGATATTTCTAAGAGGTTTGAAAACCGAGATACGTCAATACTTAATTTCTCACAAATTGTGTTTGTATTCAGATATTGTTAATAGGGCTCAGTTATTGGAACGCGATAACGAGTCAAATCAACCAAAGGAAAGCAGCCGGCAAAATGATAATACCAGTGGTAGCACTCATCGAAGCGGTGACAACAAATGTGGAGGGAATCAACATGCTGGAAATAGTAACCACTTCGGTGGTAATCATGGCCAAGATAATAAAAGTAGACATTTCAAGAAGAGGAGATTCAACAATGATGGAAAGACGTCATCACCAGCACCCGTTGTTAAGGAAGGAGAACGACCACCTATCATATGCTTCAAATGTGGAGGGGAGGGACTTATCAGTCCAAACTACGTAACGCCATCCAAAGCATGTTATAATTGTGGAAGAGAAGGTAACCTATCCCGATTTTGTCGTGCACCGAAGACAAGTCCAGTTGGAGCGGTGACACAAAATACCGTCCCAGACAAGTGAAAACGAGTAGTTCAAGGTAGAGCGTTTGTTGCGACCTCCCAAAAATCAAGGAACCCGAACGAGGTCATCACAGGTAAGCTTATCATAAACTCCAGCAAAGTCTGTACCTTATTTGATACCGGTTCTACCAATTCTTTTATTTCTTCTACTTGCGCTCAACGATTAAATTTGACTCCGGAGAAATTAGACTTTGACTTATCCGTGGAAACTCCGTTGGGAGAAACCTTCATTACATCCACTGTTTATAAGTCTTGTTTGGTTCAAATCGGTACCCTCACATTACCTGTCGATCTTATTTCATTGAAAATACTTGCATTTGATGTGATTCTAGGGATTGATCTGTTAACTACTCATCATGCAAAAATTGATTATTTTCGTAAGGTTGTTAGCTTTCATATTCCTAACCAACCTATTATGCGAATTCAAGCAACCAACCCATTAAAATCAATCACTATCACCTCAAGCCATAAAACTATTTGTTTATTGAAAAATGGATGTCAAGCTTTCTTAGCTCATGTCACAGATTTAAACAAAAATACGTCAGATTTGAATGATATTTGTATTGTTAATAAATTTTCTGATGTATTCCCTGAAGAACTTCATGGCCTGCCCCCAGAGCGTGAAATTGAATTTTGTATCGACCTTAAACCCGGTACAAAACCCATTTCCAAAGCCCCATATCGAATGGCTCATTGAAATTCAGGAGTTAAAAACCCAACTGCAGGAATTGTTAGACATCGGTTTTATTCGACCTAGTACGTCTCCTTGGGGTGCTCTTGTTCTATTCGTGAAGAAGAAAGATGGGAGTATGCGACTTTGTATTGACTATCGGGAATTGAACCATGTCACCATCAAGAATAGGTATCCGTTACCTCCTATTGATGACCTGTTTGACCAGTTGTAAGGAGCACAATTCTTTTCAAAGATCGATCTTCATTCTGGATATCATCGGCTGAAGGTTAAAACTGAGGATATTCCAAAGACTGCCTTCAGAACTCAGTACGGGCATTATGAATTCTTAGTCATGTCTTTTGGATTGACTAATGCTCCTGCTGCCTTCATGGATATGATGAACCGAGTATTTAAGGAATATTTGGATCACTTTGTGGTCGTCTTTATTGATGACATCCTCATATATTCCAAAAGCCGTGAAGATCATGAGCAACACTTGAGGCTGATACTCCAAAAGCTTCGTAAAAACAAGCTTTATACCAAGTTGGAGAAATACGATTTCTGGCTTGAGGAAGTAGCATTCCTTGGGCACGTAGTATCAAGTCATGGAATATCTGTTGAACCGGCAAAGATTGAAGCTATTCAAAGCTCAAAGCAACCTAAATCAGTGACCGAAGTACGTAGCTTTCTCGAATTAGCTGGTTATTATCAGAGATTCATGGAAGGATTTTCTCGAATCGCTACTCCATTAACTCAGTTGACTCGGAAAGATATAAAATTCGGTTGGAGCATGGAATGTGAGAAGAGTTTTCTAGAACACAAGAGGAGACTCATTTCAGCACCTGTTCTGACAATACCATCTGGCTAGGATGGATTTGTCATCTACAGTGATGCATCGAGCAAAGGGTTAAGATGTGTTCTCATGCAACATGGGAAAGTCATAGCCTATGCCTCTCGGCAACTCAAAGAATATGAGAGGAATTATCCTACTCATGATCTAGAGTTGGCAGCTATTATCTTCGCACTTAAAATTTGGAGACATTACTTGTATGGGGAGAAAGTGGAGATCTTTACGGATCATAAAAGCCTCAAATATTTCTTCACCCAAAAGAAACTCAACATGCGGCAACAACGTTGGCTTGAACTGTTAAAAGATTATGATAATACCATTCAATACCATCCTGGTAAAGCGAACGTAGTAACTAACGCATTGAGTAGAAGATCATATGCGGGTATGAGTGCAATATTGTCAATGCAAAGGCCCATTTTATATGACTTGCAAAGGATGGAGATAGAGTTAAAGACTCCAGGGACCAACGTGATGATGGCAAATATACGAGTAGAACCGACTTTAATCGATAAAGTTAAAGCTGCTCAAGCTATAGACCTGGAACTGATGCGTATGAGGAAGAAAGTGCAAGAAGGTGCTATGCCGAAAGCAAGAATCGATGAGGAAGGAATACTTCGAGTCAACTCCAGACTTTGTGTTCCTAACGACCCTAATTTAAAGTATAAAATCATGATGGATGCGCACAACACACCGTTTGCAATCCATCTTAGGAGTACCAAATTGTATCATGATCTTCGATATACATTTTAGTGGAGCAATATGAAAAGAGAGATCAGGGAGTTTATCTCAAAGTGTCTAACTTGTCAACAAGTCAAGGCGGAGCATCAAGTACCAAAAGGTCCATTGCAACCACTTAAAATTCCAGAATGGAAGTGGGAGCACATTACCATGGATTTCGTTACCGGTCTTCCTAAAGTTTCTCAAGGCATAGATGCGATTTGGGTCATTGTTGATAGATTGACCAAGTCGGCTCATTTCTTACATATACAAGAAACTTATACACTTGAACGTCTTGCTAGTATGTACATAAATGAGATTGTAAGACTGCATGGTATGCCAGTATCCATAGTTTCTGATCGAGACCCAAGATTCACTTCACGATTTTGGGTTAGTTTGCAGAAAGCTATGGGCACGGATTTATGATTTAGCTCGGCATATCATCCTCACACTGACGGGCAGTCGGAGAGGACTATTCAAACTCTTGAAGATTTATTAAGACTCTATGTCATTGACTTCAAGGGAAGTTGGAATAAGTTCTTACCATTGGTGGAGTTTTCCTACAATAACAATTATCAAGCAAGTATTAGCATGGCTCCATTTGAGGCGTTGTATTGAAGAAAGTGTCGTTCTCCAGTACGCTGGGATGATGTGGGTGAAGCAACATTGTTGGGACCGGAGTTGGTGCATATGACTACGGAAAAGATTCAAACGATCCGACAACGTATAAAAACCTCACAAGATCGACAAAAGAGTTATGTTGATCTTCATCGAAAGGACGTGGAATTCGATATTGAAGATCATGTGTTGTTACGTGTTGCTCCATGGAAAAGAGTTACGAGATTTGGAAAGAGAGGAAAGCTGATCAATCCTTGATTCATTGGCCCATTTTTAATCCTCGATCGAGTAGGAACTGTGGCCTATAGACTCGCTTTATCACCAAGTATATCTCGTGTTCATAATGTTTTTCACATATCCATGTTACGTAAATATGTGGAAGACCCGAACCACATTATTGAGTTAGAACCGGAAGAAATAAAGGAAAATTTAACGTATGAAGATGGTTCCTGTTAAAATCTTGGATAAGAAGGAACATGTTCTACGCTCCAATGTTATACCTCACGTCAAAGTTTTGTGGAGGAACCACGATGTTGAGGAAATGACCTGGGAGTTAGAATGAAATGAAATTAAGGTATCCTTACCTCTTCGACATACCAAGTATGTCCCCAAATTTCGAAGGCAAAATTTCATAAGAAGGGGGAGGTTGTAAGACCCCAACTTTTATGAAAAAAGATGATTTTTCTATAAATATCATTTTTGAATATTATGGAATGAATTTGATATAATGTTATAGTTGTGGATAATATTAATAAATTTTGCAAAGTACGCAAGTTGTTATATAATATTCGATTGGTCGAGGAATATTCATTTTAACAGGGAATATTCGTACATCAACACAATCATTGGTGGACCCCATAACAGAATTATTGTCGGATTGAAAAACGACAAAAATATTTTATGAAAATAACTGTGGAAGTTTTACCGTTAACTGTTGAAACACCCGGTGTTAAAAGTATAGTAATACGCATGATTGCATAGTAGCACACGGTATTGATTATTGATGCTTACGTGAGAAGTCGCTCAGTTTTGTTCAATTATTGCTACAGTAAATGCTGCATAGTATCTCACATTATTTGATTCAATTATTGTCAATATTTTATATATTATTAAATCAATAATTGAGACGACAAAGTTATTAATATTATTATTTGCAATATTGACGATGTTTAGAAGTTACACATCGAGGAGAGGTTTGGTCACCTAATTGCGGCGCACCAATAGGGAGAAATCCTTATTAGAAAGCCCTTCTTTCCGGGGAACGACCTGGTCGATTAATATTGTGGATTATAATAATGGTGATAAATGTTGTTTTATTATTATTATAAATGTAATAAAACGAAAACTTTTTATATAAAATGTAATACTTTTTTATAAAGTTTTATTTTATTTGATTATAAATAGAATATATTATATTTTATTATGCATAGTATTTGTATAGTAAAACTTTTTATATAAAAAATGAATACTTTTTATAAAGTTTTGTTTTATTTGATTATAAATAGAATATATTATATTTTATTATGCATAGTGTTTGCATAGTAAAAAACTTTTTATATAAAACATAATACTTTTTATAATGTTTTGTTTTATTTGATTATAAATAGAATATATTATATTTTATTGCATAGTGCAGCATAGTATCCTTTCCATTCTCCTATAAATAGGATGCTTAGTTACAATTGAAAATCACACCAGAAATTCAGAGATTCCTTCTTCCATAATCTTCAGCGTATTTCTTTAGAGTTTAAGAAAGCTTTGAGCATAGAAAATAGTGTAAGTTTTCTTCAAGTATATCCCCGCCCTACTCATCGGAATACTCTTCTTTTTAAGGTAAGGGGTATTACTCTATCGTATTCATGAAGAAAGTTATTTTTTTTCAATACTCGTAAGGGTTGTTATTCCATTCTTTATTATTCTGTTGGAATAACTCATCATGCTTGGCTCTATCGCATGCCCGGTGAATTCTGTTATTATTCCATTCTTTATTATTCTGTTGGAATATCCTGTCTGTGCGAATTACGCATGACCTGGTTCCATTCTTTATTATTTTGTTGGATTATCCTGTCTGTGCGAATTACGCATGACCTGGTTCTATTCTTTGTTATTATGTTGGAATAACCAATCTGTGCGAATTACGCACGCCTGATGAATTCTTCTGTTATTCCATTCTTTATTATTCTGTTGGAATAATCTGTCTATGTGGATTACCGCATGGCGGCAAAAATCCATTTGCGGTTTCATATATTCTATTATACTCAGTTGGTTAAAGTTTTGGCTTCTATACTCCATGAAATTAGTGGAATATCCTTGATGTTTGCGCTTCATCCAGTATCTTTTCATGGAAATATTCTTCTGAGCATTCTTGAATTTTACTCCACAAAGCAGTATCATGTTGACAATTTGGACGTTATTGAGTTCAAGATAAATTAACTTATAAATCTTTAAAATTTATTCTTGAACTTGTTTTATTGAATTGTCATCATCCTCATGTTTATATTATGTTGAAAGTCATCTGTGGCCTGTAGTTCATAGATGGACTTGGTATGATTAAGACCAGGGATTCTTAGGTATAATCATGACCGTAATGTTACAAATGATGAGAAAAAAGTCCTCATTGGCCCGTAGTGCATTGATGGACAGTTTTTGGTATGATTATGGCTAAGGATTCTATTCGGCCAAGGGTGAAAAGATGAATTGTTTTATGGCATGATCAGAACCGTTGATGAAAACACGATTATCTTTGGCCCGTAGTGCATGGATGACCCGTGGTCGTGATACTAAAGAATATCTTCGGCCTGTAGTGCAGGGATGATTTAATGATGTGGATTATTTATTAAATTGGGTCTCAGCGATAAAAGTGATGAAAAACCTTTTAAATCATAGAAGATAGTAGATTTTATTCTCTACTTGACTCTTCTAATGGATTGCTTGTTCATTGCGATTAAACATGTTGTTTGTTATATTTTATCGGTTTAACAACTTGTTGAAGGCTAATGATAATTTATTCTGCATTATCTTAGTCATAATATTTCTTACTGGGCTAGTTGAGCTCACCCTTTTGCTTTCATTGTTCTCTTCAGGAAATGAGAACGTAGTAGGGACTAGTCGGGGAACGGAGTGACGGTTCAGATGATAGCATTAGTAGTCCTCACTATTCTATGAAATAGTGTGATAATAAATGTATTGAGGACTTATTTTGAGTTTGAATATTGTCTAGAAGATAATATTTATTTTAAAACTCACAGCTCATGTTGTATATTTAAGGTTGTATTTGTATTATGTACCACGTATTTGGCGACTCAGAATAGGTGATGTATACCTATTTTGGGGGCGTCACATATTGTATTTTATCAGTTTAACATTGTTCAAGGCTAACGATAATTTATTCTGCATTATCTGAGTCATAATATTTCTTATTGGGCTAGTTGAGCTCACCCTTTTTCTTTCATTGTTCTCTTCAGGAAATGAGAACGTAGCTGGGACTAGTCGGGGAACAGAGTGATGGTCCGAGATGGTGGCTATAGTAGTCCTCGCTATTTTAAGAAATAGTGTGATAATAAATGTAATGAGGAATTCATTTTAGTTTGAATACTGTCTAAGAGACAATATTCGTGTAAAAACTCTAAGCTGCGATGTTGTCGTATTGTATAAAAGTAGTTTGTATTTGATTTATGTACCATGTATTTGGCGACTTAAAATGGGGTGATGTATACCTGTTTTGGGGGCGTCACAGTTGGTATCAAAGCTTAGGGATATGATCCTTGGCTGAGATGTGAGACAAGAACTAGGAGGGGAGAGACGGGAAATTTGTAATGAATAAATTTTTCGAGTTGTGATTCTGGGGACAGAATCCTTTTAAGGAAGGAAGGATATAACGATCGAAAAATTTGTAACTTAATTTAAATATTTATGGAATTAAATAAATATTTTAAATAATTTATTTAATGAGGAAAATAAATAATTGATGAATTGTGATGAATTAATTTAGTAACTAAATTAATTAATTGAGTTGAATAATGATAATGTTATTTGTAGGATTTAATTTAAGAAAATAATTAAATTAAATCAATTGCTTAATATTTAAGAAAAATAATTAAATTGAAAGAATTGTTTAATTTAAAGAAAATAAATAAATTGAATAAAGTGATGTTTCTAATTTATTAATTAAATTAGATAGGTAGTTATTTATTAATTATAAGTATAATGATAATAAGAATTTAATTATTATTATATAAGTTATTTAAATTAACTAAACTAAGTTATTTAAATTAATCAACTAAAGGTGTGACATGAAAACTATATAATATAAATAATATAAAAAATAAATTAGTTTATGGGACTTATGTGGTAGCCAAACAAGGCCTTATGGCCCTTGGCTTATTTTAACTGACGCGAGCCTTTTTGTGTTTTCACCTGACGTTAGTGGGAGTCAGTTTATTATAATTCCTACGCGTCTATTGTTCTAAGGCTAAGTTCAGTGAGAAGGAGAAATAACAAAGAGTGTTGAGAGAAAGCTTGGAAGAGAGAATCACAGTGATATCAAGTGGAAGAGAAGGGTTTGCTAATCAAAGGTATAAACTATATCCATTCTAACTCTTAGTTTTGATATATATATATATATATATATATATATATATATATATTATGTGATTGGAAATCACGTAAATTGTGATGTATATATGTTCATATAGAATTG
Organism: Panax quinquefolius; assembly: GCA_020205615.1. NCBI lineage: Eukaryota > Viridiplantae > Streptophyta > Magnoliopsida > Apiales > Araliaceae > Panax > Panax quinquefolius. The sequence continues at coordinate 84,094,919 of CM035169.1, read as the reverse complement.
AAAATATGTGTTAATGATCATGTAAACTTGTTAATTGTTATCAAATTCATGAGAAATTGGGTTTGAGGAAGAAAATGAAATCACAGTGTTTATGTTCATATAAAGCAGCTTAGAAAGTATCAAATTTCATGCCTTATATGTGTTGTGATCTGCGAATTGTTGTTGGATTGTGTTGCTATGGTAAGAAACGAAAACAACGTAGTTTAAATTACGTCAATTGGTTAGAAAACGAGTTCGTGGCGATCATATTCGTTAAAAGTATAAAAGTAAGGAAATTTGGAAAAAATATAGTTTTGATTCTTCAAAATGATGTTTATATAATGTTGTGTATGAAGAATGGTGTTTAGCAAGTGTAACTATAGTATGACAAAGTGTTAGATGTTGAAGTGTTGTGAAATTCGATAAAATTATGATTTTTGGCCAAAACAAAATCATTTTCGAGTTCTCGCAAATCGAAGTCTCCAGTGCATCAGCATTGGTAGCGTTACTGGCGCCCGGTTGTCGCACGTTAGCCCAGTGTAATACTCATGCAACGACATGAAAGTAGCCATCATAAACAAAGAAGTGTGTGCTTAATTGCAGGTCATGTGTAACAGACTTGTGTTAGTTTAGCATGTATGTTAATGATGTTAAAACATGATATAAACTATAATAACAAATGCCAATGTGTTGTAATGGAAAGTGTAAAGATTTGTAATAATTATTTAAATAAGTTATAAAATGAAACTAAAATTGATGTTTTCAAAGGTTGTAGATAAACGATAAGGTTTATGTTGATTAATGTGTGATTTCAGAGGCGTTAAATATGTTAACCTAAATGGTTAGGTTTTAGGTTAGGGTTATGACCTAAATGATGGTTTAAACCCCTAAAGCTAATGTTCATACAACTAATTGTTGTTGCGGTTTTAATGATGTATGTCGGATCATTGGAGATTATTTTACACTTGTGTAGCTTACAAACAAGGCAAGTTCTTTAACCCTACTCTTATAATAATTGTGCAAGTTTCTAAACCTTATCTCCTTACATTTGAGCAAGTTTTTCTAACTTCCTTCTTTTATTTATGAATGCAAGTTCCTAAACTTTGGTTGAGTGAGATTATTAATTCTATTCTCATATACGATTGATTAAGCTCTTGTAACCTAATTCGTTACATCGAGCGAGTTTCACTTTTCTAATTATTTAACATAGCATAGATTGTTCTAATTCTTTTGAACATAGTACTTTGCATTGTATTATGTTTATTCAGTTATATATTGTTAATATCATATCTTTGACTTTGATAGTCTTGTTTAGTTATACATTCTTGTATTAAACCTTTATTGACGGAAATTGAATAAGTGTTCTAAAATTCTAGAAACACTGATAAGCTAGTTCCAAACTAAACTTTATTTAGTGTGGAAATTCTAAATTCAAACTGAGACGAACAACCCTAACATAGGGGATTTTGTACTTGTAACGTTTAGATGTTTGTGCACAATACATGGTACAAAGGGCTGATCCCCCTAAGTACGTCAAGATGAGTCTGTACAGTCTAATGACTGTTAAGGTTAAGGTAATAATACCTAAACACCGTGGACATAGTTTGTGGTCTTAAGACTCTCAGATAATTAAAGTTCGAACTTGTTTTCTATTTTGATTCGTAAAACAAGTTCTTTATTATTCAGTATTCGTTGTTCACTCTCACGTTGTTATGATACTATCTTTATGTCAGTGAGCAATTGTTTGCTCACTCTTGCAATTAAACAATGCAGCTAAAGTCGAAAGAGGTGATGAGTCATCTACTAGTAAGGGAAAGGGCAAGATGTCTAAGTGATGAAGAATTAGTTAAAGTTTATTTAAATGCTTGAAGTTATAAGACTTGTTTTATTTTATAATGTATTCCGCCAACTGATGTAATAATTTTAAGGTTAGATTACCTAGGATTATTTTTGAGATGATGATGTAACCCTTTAATGGGAAAGATTATTGTTTAAAGTTATTTAATGTTTTATCCTTTATTATGGGTAGTTAGATGTAATTATTTTAATAGTGAGCACCAAATTCGGTGGAAATGAAGTACCCGGATTTGGGGGTGTCACAGGTTGGTATCAAAGCTTTAGGTTATGAACCTTAGGTGGGGAAAACCTTAGGAAGTAGCCTTTAAGAAGTCACAAAACATAGAGGTGTTTACTCTTATCGGGTTTTAAGGAATGGATTGAGGTATCCATTGAAGTTAAATAATAAAATACATTATGTGCTATGTGTTAATAACTTATGTGCTCGCGAGTATCGAAAATACTAAGTAAAACTTAAAATATTTTGTTATCAGGATGTCTAACGAAGGAGGATCCAGTCCAGCTAGAGAGGTGATACCTCAGGTACCTATAGATGATGAACCCCGGGATATTCACGTAGTGCGGGAACAGTTGATCCAGGAGGATGAGCCTGTGACCAATCTCGAGGAGGATACTCATGATGAAGATAGAGGAGGATGATGATGAGGAGGATCCTGAGGAGTTTCCACCAAACTCCGTATCAGCTGAGATGTATGACACTCTGTATGACCGTAACATAGAGTTACATGATAATGTTGAGGAGCTGAAGGAAATGGTTAAGATGCACCATGTTGCATTGGAGCAGAAGGATGTAGAGATTCAAGAACATGATTCAAAACTTGGAAACACGGAATGGGACTTAGTTCATACCAAGGGTCAGCATGAAGACCTGTTGGAAGTGAACGAGAAGATGAAGACTGACATGGAGAAGATGAAAGATGATTTTAAGGAGGAATCAGCTAAGCGTGCAAGAGCAAAGGACGCTTGGATGAAGGCGAATCAACGTACAAATCGTGCTAAGGCTAAAGTTCAAGTGAAGAGAACCAATATGAAGGAGATGGATTATGCTTTTAATTATGCATTTGATAGGGCCCAGGATCGAGTCCATTATTACCCACCTTAGTTTGAAGACTCGTCGTGGTTCGTGATGGATCGTAGAACGGCTTACCGTATCATGGAGGAGGAACGTCGAGAAGCTTTACGACGTCTTAATATGCCTAGATAGAATAAGAGTGATAATAATATGTGGTTAATTATATGAATAAATAAGTTGTTAATCCCTTATTTTGAGATAAATAAAGGGATAGTATGAGTATGTAATCCTGAAACTGGTTTAGTTCAGGAAAGTGAATGTTTATAGCGGTTATGCTATTTTGAGGATGTTCTAAAATTTTATGAATGAATAAAATATTAGAGTTTATTTGAAATGTTATGTGTTAAAGTTACAATCTTGGAATGTTTAAGTTAAACTTTAAATACCCAAGAAGTTGATTAATGAACTAATAAGCGTATATTTTAACAGAAAATGCCTCCTAGAAGAAGACAACCACGTCAACAAGCACCTCCTGAGGGTTCTACTAATAATAACAACGAGACCTGTAATAACCCGATATTTTCTATAAAAATAAATAAGGAATTTTTTCATATGAATTTTTTTTTTATAAGAATAAGTGTCAAGTAATGTGTACGATAAATGCAAATATATTTATTACTTGAAAAATTAGAAATAATTTTAGAATTATTAATTACTACAAATTATATTCTTATGGTAATTAATTTCTGTAAACAGAAATATTTTTATTAATTATTTTCCATGAAAACATGATTGGATATTATTTAAATAATATATGAAGAAACAATTAGAATTATGATAATAAATATTTTATTATATGAATATGTTCGAGAATATTTAAGTTAATTATTTTAACTGGATTATTGATGTTGTGCTTGCGAAGGATAAGTCGGATATGGAATCCAAACCCTAAATTTGGATTTTATCCGAGAATGAGAATAATAATGTAATATTAATTATATTTTAAGTTTTAGTACTATAAATATATACCGTATATCTGTAGATTGTTAATATTGGTCAAATGTGGTAAATTATGATCCTTATACTGTGTTGTTAAACCCTAATTATTAAACTCAGTTATAAGATAAGACCGAAAGTAAAGAATTATGTTATATGATTTTTACTGTGTATTAGAATGTCTGTAATTAGAAGAAACCCTAATTTTCTATTGAAAACCCTAATTTTAATTTATTGTGTTTAATTAAAATGTTATTATACAATTATTTTAAATTGTCAAACCCTAGGAATTATTTGGGTAATTGTAAGATTTACAATCTAGTGAATAAACCCTAGATTTAATTACCTTGTACAAGAATGCCCTTAAAACTTTAAGTAAAATTACCAAAATGCCCTTTTTGTCCCATTAGTGCATTATTGGTGAATTATTGTGCATTATTGCTACCAAATCTCCACAAAATCCTATTTATTCACCCTAGATTTAACCTATGAACTGTATCATTTACCAGCCATGTTGATTGAATCCATTCATTATATAATTTAAGAGAGAGGAAATGCATTATTACATTAATTGTGCATCAAACACTTAGCCATATTCTCTCAAGACCAAACCTCCGAAATTTCTTTGCTAAGATAGTTTATAATCAAGCCCCACGAACACAAACATCAAAACAGAAGCATAGAAATCAGAATTAAAGTTTGGAAAAGGTATAAAACCCTACTTGAATTTCTGTCCAATTTTTTTGTTATGTTTAAGTGTTAGAATATGTTTATTATAGTGTCTTATGATGATCTGGGTTGCTAGATGTTAGATCCATAACATTTAGAAGCTCAGATTTGAAGATCTTCAAAATCTAGAAAATTTAATTTTTGTGTTCTGACAACGAATGTCAGAGGCTGTAGATCTCATCCTGTTAAGTGTTTTTGATGTTTAAAGCTTGTTATGTGTAGTCTGTCATGTTGTCTTTAATCTACAAAATGAATCAGAGTCAATTGATGTATAGATTGGTAGTTATTAATTCAGTCAAAGTCCGTTGGCCAAATTGACCGAGCCATTTTTGGGTAACCCGAATGTGCATGAACAAGCGTCCCGACGATTGTATTCAGGCGTGATCAGATCTGTCAGTGTATTGATTATTTGGTTTGTTTATTGTGTCTTAGTTGTAGCTTGGTATTAGTACTGAAAGTAGTATGCACATAAGCCAATCATGTTTGATGATAAAGCATATACTTTGTAACAATCTTATTCATTTATTAATAAAAGTATTAATTTATTAAAGGCTTTTAATTATCTACATGATCTTTGTTTTATAATATGTGATAAACCCATAGTTTTAAGCAATGCTTTTAGAATAATGATGATGATCATTCTAATGAGATCTAAATTCTTAGAAAGCTTAAAACTAAAATAGTTCCCAATCGTTGGATTACTAAATTGGGGATTAGTAAATCCGGATAGATTGGTACATCGTTAACTTGCTCATTGGATGAGGATGATTGATCTCATGATCATTTGTGTGGAGACACTAAAGCAAGTATGTAGGTGCTTATTAGAGAATAAGTTCATTTGAGCGTGGCTCGCTAAGGAATACCTAATGGAGTTTTACTTGCTGTCATAGGAATTCTCAGTAGTGATAGTAGTCTAAGTGATCCTTGGACTTGAGATCATCATAGTATCTTGTGTATGATGAGTTATACTTTGACTTATTCCTTAAGACCCTTAGGGTATATCAAAGGGTATGCTTGGGTATAATAAGTTGTACATGGAGATAATGTATGATCAATAAAGAATCTACCACTTCTATTAAAAGAAGAGAAATGTCCTATTTGATTCGATAAATGACAACCCAGTAGTCCTTGGCCAAGGCAGAATGAAATTAGAAAGGAGTTTCTAATTTGCATTATTTGGTGTTGTGCATTTAAGGATCGAAATATATATAATTAAATAAAATAAGACTTGACAGTAATTCCATGTCTTATATTTAATTGGGACATTGTATGGTGGAAGGATTGAATTATCAGAAACTATTTACTCAAAGGTTCTTTTTATGATTAATGTTGAAATCTATATTATTTGGAAAGTCGTTGATCGCTGGGGAGGCTTATCCTATTGTAGAATAAATATTATTTATTTAAATAAATTAATTGTTTAATTTATTTATTTAAATAAGATTAGAATTGTTCTAATTGATTTATTCACAACCTAGGTTTAATATGGAGAACCTAAAGGGTCACACACCATAAAAGGAAGAATAATTATTTAAGAAGTTAATGGCATAATCGTAATAATATATTAAGTATATTTAATTTAATCTATGGTGATAGAATAAATTAAATAGCTTAATATTTATTATTTAATATTTTAGAAATATTAAATATAAATTAATAAGAGGAGTCTTATTAATATTATTACAATTATTATTATTTTAATTTCTAAAAGAGTTTAGGAATTAATTTAATATAAGTACTCTCATTTATTCCTAATAGGATTAGGAGGAAAATTAATTAAAGGAGTTTAATTAATTATCCCTAATAAGATTAGGGAGCCCATTTAATTAAAAGAGTTTAATTAAAATTACCTTATTTTAATAGGGGTTACTTGATATCTTTATAAGAGGAGTCTTATATCAGATATCAGATATATGCAATTCCAAAAGTTGGAGAGTACGCTCTTTTTCTATAGAGATAGAAATACTAGGGTTTAGCCAACCACCCATCTTCTTAAATCCTTCTTCTTCCTTGGTGGATCACCTCTAGAGGCCAAACACTTGGGTGGCTAACGTTGATCAAAGGAAGGAACCAAACCCGGTGGATTCAAGTTGAGCGAAAAGGATTGGAGGTGAACTTGTACACGAGGAAGCTCGATCTTCAAGGGTATGATTCTTATTCGTTATCTTTTTCGTTTAATTAATAATTATGCATAAAGGGTGATCCGGGTATATGGTTTGTAAAAATTTTAAAACTCTGATTTTTACACGTTTCCGCTTATTTTTGCAATTTGATTGCGTTCATGAATATTACAAACCTAACAAGTACTACATGATTATGCCTTAAAATCTCCTTACGATTGAACTATTTGATCGTAGTGGCTGGTCAAAGTGGTGCAGAAGTTCACAGTTTCGTTTCCGGAAATTCCGAAAACTTATAAACATTGTTCGACAACCGTTTGATCGAACATTATCTGCTTTATTATTTGTTGTTATTGTTCTTTTATGTGATATATCCGTATTCCTACATGTTATCTACATATTGCAGCAATTAGATCATAAAACGATTAAAAGGATAGCATGTAGTGAAGCCTCAAAATATGACCTACTTGTTCGATCGAGTTTCGGGCAACCCGAAACTCAAGATCATGTCTCGACATCAAATTCGTAGATTAGATCTTGCTATTATGTGATGATATGGCCATGAAATACATTTTGTAATTATAAGATACTACATGAGTACTACAATATTAGGTAAATTTATAGTCCGTAAACATCATTATTTGATCACATTCTTGGTCAAATGGCCCACTCGATAACCCGACTTGATTTACGGGTTTTGATGAAGAACACCTATATAGCGACGATTCGTCACTATAAAGCAAACCTTTAGCGACAGTTTATTTATAAAATTAATTATTTTAATTAAATAATTACGAAAAAATTAGATTTAAATTATTAAAAATACATTATTAATTATTAAAAATTATTTTAATGTCCAAAAATTATATTTTAATTATTTTGAATATATTTCATAAATATTTAATATTTTGGAATATTAAAATTATTTAATTTATTTAATTATAATATTAAATAAATTATTTAAAATGATTTTAATACATGAAAAATCATTTAAATTTATATTATGGTATAAGAAAATATTTGAAGTTATGTTGCATGACTTTTAATATTTTGTGATGAATTTCATTAATTAATTATTATTAATGATATTAAAGTTATTTAATGATTATATTAAATAATTTAGTTTAAAATGATTTTATTATTTTAAAAATCATTTTAAATGAAAATAAAGTGTTTAAAAAATATTTTAAGTTATAAAATATAATCTTTAATATTTAAAGGATAATTTCATTAATAAATCAATATTAATGATAATAATGTAATATTAAGGATATTTTATTTATTTAATAATTACACTAAATAAATAGTTTAAAAATGGTTTTATTTACTTAAAATCATTTAAAAGGATATAAATAAATTAAAAATATTTTAAGTTATTATAAATAACTTTGATATTTTGGTAATGGTTTCATTAATAGTTTAATATTAATTGAATATTAATGATAATAGAATTGTTTGATATTTAAATCATTTAATTATGATTAGATATTCAAAATTCATGATAAATTATTATAAATGTTTACTAAGTCATTTAAAATAATATGACCGATACTTAAGGATGTTGAGATACGAGATAGAGTCTTAGACTTGATAATTACCCGATAAAGCTATCGATACACTAACAATTTTTAGAAATTAATATAGACTTAGATATTTTTAATGTGTTATTGTTTGTTTATGATGTAATGACTGTTAGATATGTGTGATAATGTGATTAGGTTATGTGTTGTTGGTCGCAAATAAGCGATTATTATGTGTTGTAATATTTTATTCTAATCAAGAAATGATCTTACTACTTGATAGGTGATTATATAAAAGATAAAACTAAGTTGCGTTACGTAAGCGTAGCGATGATCGAGCAACTATCCTACCTTTGCATTTTCTTTATACAATGGACATGAGTAAGAATGTTTTAGAATTATATTATTCTGTCACTGATTATATACGCTCATTGATTATCAACATTTTAGTTCGGATATATATTACGCTCGTTAATTTCTATAAATGGTTATCTGAAGTGTCCCCACTTGGATAATCATGGTATTCATTCACATGTTGATACACCTTTGTCAATTACCCGTATACGTATATGTTGAATTATAGATTATTGTTGAACAAGATAAAACCTTTTTGTATCCAATCAAATTTCTTTGGTTTGGACTCAAGACTACGTATGAACATCCCAAATATGGGAAAACTTTTATGCCTGGTAAGACACGAGAGTGAACGATAACATCGTTCTTGTAATGTAGTGTTGATCAATACAGGGCACAACGGGCATATCACCCCCGTGTCCATAAGTTATGACGGTATGCGGATGAAGTTCTACTAAACCATTTCGAAAATGAAAACAATGTCCATAGTATGTTACTTAAACCCCATATATAGCCAGTACGTAGTTTCAAAAATTTGAAAGAGGGTTGTTATGTTATTATTATCGGTTCAGATTATTTCACAACTTTTGATTCATTGTAGAAGAGTTATAAAAAGAAAATACTTAAATTCTTTCAGCTTATATACATATAATTGCTATTACTTGTTGGGCACTCAAATGCTCATCCTTGCTTAATTTAAATGTTTTTAGTTAAGTTTGAAGAACCAGAAAGCTTAAGCAGAAACAAAGGAAAAGGAAAGCTAATCGAATAAGATTTGTGGTAGTTGCTGTAGTAGTTTTATATTATTAAGACAATGATATATATATAATAATATCATGTATTGTAAGGAATGTACTTTAAGGTCTCGTACCTGGGGAGATAAACTTTGATGCATATGTAAATTAAGTTTGAATTTTATATTATGTTATTATTATTAGTATTAGTCAGCTTATAGAATGGTATCGTGAAGCACCGAGTTCGGGTTTTAAGTACCCGGATTTGGGGGCGTCACAAGACCAATGCTAATCCGGTTCAACAGTTGGTAGCTCTATTGACGGGTGCACTTACGAATCATCCGCAAGCTCAAATCACAACTTTCAAGGAATTCAAAGCGGTTGAACCGCCAGAATTTCAAGGGTCTATGAATCCAGTGGAAGCCCAAACCTGGATCATGGAAATGGAGAAGGTGTTCAATGTTGCTAGAGTTAATGAAGATCAAAAGATTGCGTTCACAACATTTATGCTGAAGTCCGAAGCTAGCTACTAGTTGCAAACAAATAAGGTTCTTGGAGGACAAGGAGTGATAGCGTGGGAGAGATTTAAGGAGATGTTCTTTGAAATGTACTTTCCAGCGAGTTCTCGGAATCAGTTGGAAGTGCAATTTTTGGACCTTAAGCAAGGGACTATGACGGTGCCAGAATGTGTTGCGAAGTTTAACGAGTTGGCAAGGTTTGCCACTTATCAAGTCAATACGGATGAGTGTAAGGCAAGAAGGTTCGAACAAGGATTGAAACCCTGGCTGTATAGTAAGGTTTCAATGTTCCAGTTAAATACATTTGCGGCTGTACTGGAAAAGGCAATCATCGCAGAAGGTGGAAGCGATGCCTTGACCATGTACAATCAAGATCAAAAGAAGAGGAAGAATGATAGTGAAAATAAGGCTAGTTGAAGTAATGTTGGAAGAAACAATTAGAAGAGGAAGTGGAATGAGAATTCGACTACGAGAGGACAGTATGGAAGTCAGCAGAAGAAAAGTTTGAAGCTTGTGCTACTTGCGGGAATAACCATACTGGGGTATGTCTGAAGGGGAAGAGGGTGTGTTTCAACTGTGGTCAGGAGGGACACATTACACCGATCTATTTTAGTCCTAAGAAAGGAGCATGTTTTACCTGTGGTTCGAAAGATCATATGGTTTGTGATTGTCCCAAGAAGCCAGCAGGAAATGCAAGTGGTGGAAAAGGAAACAACAACGATGGTGGTGCATTGACTATCACTGGACCAGCTCAGTCAAGCCGACCTACTGCGAGAACTTTCAATATGACTGTGCAAGATGCTGTTCAGTCTAAGGATGTGGTGTCAGGTATCATTCCGATTAATGGTATTAATGCTTATGTACTGTTTGATTCGGGTGCTACTTGTTCATTTATATTCGATGAATTTGCTCAAAACTTAGATTTTCCTTAGGAAGAATTAGATTATCCTTTGAGCATAAAGATTGCAAATAAGGAAGTAATTCATGTTAGGTTCATATATAAGAATTGTAAAGTGGTTATAAAGGGTCAAGAGATGAGGGTAGACTTGATACCAATTAGACTGGGGGAATTTGATAATATCCTAGGAATGGATTGGTTATTCAATCACGGAGCAATAATTGATTGCCAAAGAAACTGTGTTAACCTTATGACTCCGTCAAAGGTTGTGTTCTATGGCAGAAAATCACCTCGACAAGCAAGTTGTCTGACGGTGATGCAAGCCAAGAAGTTGTTAAGACAAGGATGTGTAGGATACTTAGCCTACATAGTTGATATACAAAAGAAAAGTGCGAAGCTAGAAGAGATACTGATCATAAGAGATTTTGCAGACGTATTTCAAGACGTCTTACCGGGTCTTCCGCCAGATCGATAAATTGAGTTCGTGATTGATTTAGTACCAGGAAAAGGTCCGATATCTAAGGCACCATACAGAATGGCCCCGGTGGAGATGAAAGAGTTGATGGTGTAACTGCAAGAATTGCTCAACAAGAAGTATATTCAGGCGAGCGTATCACCGTGGGGAGCACCAGTGTTATTTGTTAAGAAAAAGGATGGATCGATGCGGCTCTGCATTGACTATAGAGAATTGAATAAGGTTACGATTAAAAATAAGTATCCGTTACCAAGAATCGATGACCTGTTTGATCAACTAAAGGGTGCGAGATATTTTTCAAAGATAGACTTGAGTAGTGGTTATCATCAATTAAAGGTGAGGCCAGAAGACGTACCGAAGATGACATTCAGAACTCGGTATGGTCATTACGAGTTTCTGGTTATGTCATTTGGTTTAACCAATGTACCTGCAACGTTCATGGATTTGATGAACAGGGTGTTTAAACCATTCTTAGTCAAATTTGTGGTTGTGTTTATTGATGATATCATGGTGTATTCTAAGACCAAGGAAGAACATGTTGAACACTTAAGAGTGACATTGAAGACATTAAGAAAGGAGAAGTTGTACACAAAATTTTCAAAATGTGAGTTTTGGATAGAATGTGTACAGTTTCTTGGGCATGTTATTGATAAAGACGGAATTTCGGGAGATCCATCAAAAGTTGAAGTTGTAGTAAACTGGGATCAGCCGAAGACATCGTTAGAGATAAAGAGTTTCTTAGGATTGGCAGGTTACTATAGGCATTTTATTCAGGACTTTTCTAAGATCGTGACCCCATTGACGAATTTAACCCGGAAGGCAGTTAAGTTTGTTTGGACAGAGAAGTGTGAGGAAAGTTTTCATGAATTGAAGAAGAGGTTAAGTACAACACATGTGTTGTTATTGCCTGATGATACAGGAAATTTTGTGGTGTATAGTGACGCATCGCATAAAGGACTAGGTTGTGTGCTTATGCAGAACGGCAGAGTTATTGCGTATGCATCACGTCAGTTTAAAGATTACGAGAAGGGGTATCCGACTCATGACTTAGAGTTGGAGGCAGTGGTGTTTGCCCTGAATATTTGGAGACATTATCTTTACGGAAAGAGGTGTGAGATATATACTGACCATAAAAGTCTGAAGTATATCTTTACACAAAAAGATTTGAACATGCGACAAAGAAGATCGTTGGAACTAATCAAAGATTATGATTGCGAGATTTTCTATCATCCCGGAAAGGCGGATGATGTTGCTGATGCCTTAAGTAGGAAGGGACGGGAGAAGTTAATGATGTTAACTGCTCAAGAGAAGCTAGTGTCGGAAATGGCTAAGATGGAGTTGGAAATTAGATATCCGACAGAATTAGATGAAAAGTTGTTCCAGATGGGAAACAGTTCAATGTTGGTAGATAAGGTGAAGAATGCACAAATTCAGGATGAAGACTGTGACAAGATAAAAACAAAAAATAGCCGAACGTGAGGAAAACAAATTCAAAATATATTCGGAAGGGTTACTTCGGTTCGAAGGGAGAATTTGGGTTCCATAAATACCAGAAATTAAAGAAGAAATTCTGAATGAAGCTCACAACTCACGATATTCAATTCACCCTGGGAGTACAAAGATGTACCAAGATCTTAGACATCATTTTTGGTTGCCAAATATGAAGAGGGATGTGGCTGAGTGTGTGGTGAAATGCTTAACGTGTCAGAAAGTTAAAGCTGAGCATCAAAGACCAAATGGATTGTTACAACCATTGGAGATACCAGAATTAAAATGGGAACATATCACAATAGATTTTGTGGTAGGTCTTCCAACGACCCAACAAGGTTACGATGCTATTTGGGTGATTGTCGATCGATTGACGAAGTTGGCTCGCTTTTTGCCAATCAAGATTTGATTTACCCTAGATCGGTTAGCAAAACTGTACGTCAAGGAAATCATTTCAAGACACGGTGTACCTGTGTCCATTGTATCATACAGAGATCCACGTTTCACATCTAAATTCTGGAAGCGTTTACAAGAATGTTTGGGAACATAGCTGAGAATGAGTACATCGTACCATCCTCAAACCGACGGACAAAGCGAGAGAACTATCCAAACACTAGAAGATATGCTCAGAGCATATATAATGGATTTCAAAGGAAATTGGGATGACCATCTGCCATTGGTGGAATTTGCTTATAATAATAGTTATCACGCGAGTATTGGCATGCCGCCTTACGAAGCGTTATACAACAGAAAATACAAAACTCCGTTGTGCTGGGATGAGGTAGGTGAACGTCAGCTATTGGGTCTAGAATTGGTACAGCGGGCTGTCGAGATCATCAAAATGATTCGAGCAAAATTAATAGCTGCACAAGATAGACAGAAGAAATATGCCGATCAACACCGACAAAATTGGGAATTCGATGTTGGTAGTTATGTTTTCTTAAAAGCATCTCCCTGGAAGGGGAAAATTCAGTTTGGCAAGAAGGGGAAATTAAGCCCTAGATTTATAGGACCTTTTGAAGTGCTTCGTCGAGTTGGCGAAGTGGAGTACGAGGTAGCTTTACCTTCGAAGTTGGAACATATTCATAATATTTTCCATGTCTCGGTATTGAGACCATATAAGCCTGATTATAAGCATGTTATAGAATATGAGCCCTTACGGTTTGAGAAAGATTTGTCCTATGAAGAAGTCCATGTTCAAATTATTGACAGAAAAGAGCAAGTACTGAGGAATAAAGTGATACCTTCTGTTAAGGTAATCTGGAGGAACCACAATGCTGAGGAAGCTACGTGGGAACTTGAAAGCGTTATGATGAAGAATTATCCTCAGTTGTTTGCTTGATTTTGTGTAACGATTCTGGGGACAGAATCTTGTTAAGGAGGGAAGAATGTAATGAATAAATTTTTTCGAGTTATGATTCTGAGGACAGAATCCTTTTAAGGAGGGAATGATGTAACAATCGAGAAATTTGTAACTTAATTTAAATATTTATTGAATTAAATAAATATTTTAAATAATTTATTTATTGAGAAAAATAAATAATTGATGAATTGTGATGAATTAATTTAGTAACTAAATTAATTAATTGAGTTGAATAATGATAATGTTATTTGTAGGATTTAATTTAAGAAAATAATTAAATTAAATCAATTGCTTAATATTTAAGAAAAATGATTAAATTGAAAGAATTGTTTAATTTAAAGGAAATAAATAAATTGAATAAAGTGATATTTCTAATTTATTAATTAAATTAGATAGGAAGTTATTTATTAATTATAAGTATAATGACAATAAGAATTTTATTATTATTATATAAGTTATTTAAATTAACTAAACTAAGTTATTTAAATTAATCAACTAAAGGTGTGACATGAAAGCTATATAATATAAAAAATAAATTAGTTTATGGGACTTATGTGGTAGCCAAACAAGGACTTGTGGCCCTTGGCTTATTCTAACTGACGCGAGCCTTTTTGTGTTTTTACCTGACGTTAGTGGGAGTCAGTTTATTATAATTCCTACGCGTCTATTGTTCTAAGGCTAAGTTCAGTGAGAAGGAGAAATAACAGAGGATGTTGAGAGAAAGCTTGGAAAAGAGAATCACAGTGATATCAAGTGGAAGAGAAGGGTTTTCTAATTGGTTTGTTAATCAAGGTATAAACTATATCCATTCTAACTCTTAGTTTCGATATATATATATATATATATATATATATATATATATATATATATATATGATTGGAAATCACGTGAATTGTGATGTATATATGTTCATATAGAATTGAAAAAATCTATTAATTATCAGGTAAACTTGTTAATTGTTATCAAATTCATGAGAAATTGGGTTTGTGGAAGAAAATGAAATCACAGTGTTTATGTTCATATAAAGTAGCTTAGAAAGTATCAAATTTCATGCCTTATATGTGTTGTAATTGTAATATGCGAATTGTTGTTGGATTGTGTTGCTTTTGTAAGAAACGAAAACGTAGTTTAAATTATGTCAATTGGTTAGAAAAAGAGTTCGTGGCGATCAAATTCGTTAAAAGTATAAAAATAAGGAAATTTGGGAAAAATATAGTTTAGATTCTTCAAAATGATGTTTATATAATGTTTTGTATGAAGAATGGTGTTTAGCATGTGTAACTATAGTATGACAAAGTGTTAGATGTTGAATTGTGGTGAAATTTTGTAAAATTAGGATTTTAGGCCAAAGCAGAGTCTGTTTTCGAGTTGTTGCGGTTTTAATGATGTATGTAGGATAATTGGAGATTATTTTACACTTGGGTAGCTTACAAACAAGGAAAGTTCTTTAACCCTACTCTTATAATAATTGTGCATTTTTCTAAACCTTATCTCCTTACATTTGAGCAAGTTTTTCTAACTTCATTCTTTTATTTATGAATGCAAATTCCTAAACTTTAGTTGAGTGAGATTATTAATTCTATTCTCATATACAATTGATTAAGCTCTTGTAACCTAATTTGTTACATCGAGCAAGTTTAACTTTTCTAATTATTATACAAAGCATAGATTGTTCTAATTCTTTTGAACATAGTACTTTGCATGTGTATTATGTTTATTCAGTTATATATTGTTAATATCCTATCTTTGACTTTGATAGCCTTGTTTAGTTATACATTGTTGTATTAAACCTTTATTGACGGAAATTGAATAAGTGTTCTAAAATTGTAGAAACACTGACAAGCTAGTTCCAAACTAAACTTTTTGTAGTGATGAAATTCTAAATTCAAACTGAGACGAACAACCGTAACATAGGGGATTTTGTACGTGTAACGTTTAGATGTTTGTGCACAATACATGATAAAAAGGGCTGATCCCCCTGAGTACGTTAAGAAGAGTATGTACAGTCTAATGACTGTTAAGGTTAAGGTAATAATACCTAAATATCGTGGACATAGTTCGTGGTTTTAAGACCCTCAGATAATTAAAGTTCAAACTTGTTTTCTATTTTGATTCGTAGAACAAGTTCTTTATTATTCAGTATTCATTGTTCACTCTCACATTGTTATTATACTATCTTTATGTTAGTGAGCAATTGTTTGCTCACTCTTGCAATTAAATAATGCAGCTAAAGTCGAAAGAGGTTATGAGCCATCTACTAGCAAGGAAAAGGGCAAGATGTCTAAGTGATGAAGAATTAGTTAAAGTTTATTTAAATGCTTGAAGTTATAAGACTTGTTTTATTTTATAATGTATTCCACAAACTGATGTAATAATTTTAAGGTTAGATTACCTGGGATTGTTTTTGAGATGATGATGTAACCCTTTAATGGGAAAGATTATTGTTTAAAGTTATTTAATGTTTTATCCTTTATTATGGGTAGTTAGATGTAATTATTTTAATAGTGAGCACCAAATTCGGTGGAAATGAAGTACCCGAATTTGGGGGTGTCACATAATTTCTTCGCTTGTATGACCTACCTGAGTTTATTTGGTATATATTTGGTCAGTAAGAGTATAGGGATAATATGTGACATGTCAATTAACCCTTGTTTTGTGGCAGTGTTTGATAATGACATCTGAAAATGTTGAGATCAGCAATGAAGCACATTAGACCGTTGAGTCACCAACGATCAATACCCAGGATAATGTGCAACAGGAAGACAATAATTTCAGGTAAACAATAACACCGATCAAATGATGAACAATGGGATATTTAGAGGCTTTATGCAATTCATGCAACATCAGGCGAGAGCGGCTCCTTTTCAAAATGTAGGTGGAAACACTTGTAGGGATTTTGGCATAAAAACGCAGCGGAAAATATAAATTATAAAGCCAAATCTGAACTCCTAAATCAGGATCCATGCGAAACCAGACATTAATTCATTGTTGAAGAGATTATACCGATTATGAAAGGCTTTGATGCGGTTGAATCTCCAACACAATCCAAACGAACCGCGTCTCTACGGTATCCACATGAACGCCCTGCGAATTGTCCTACGATCTGCAAAAAAAGGGTGAGGCAGTACTAGCTACTAAAGGAATGGATTTTTGAAATTTCTCCCTAGTCTCTCTCTAAGAGCGGCCAGGGTTTTTAGGTTATGATTTGTTAACCCTAAAATGACTGCTACATATCATATATATAGCGGTTAAAAGGGATTAATCAAAACCCTTTTAAAATCTGAATTTATATATATATATATATATATATATATATATATCTTAATTAAGTCTTAGTTAATTAATATATCTATATAAATTATCCTATTAATTTAAATTCGTAATTTAAATACTATCAATCATATTGACATATTTAAATCTTTATAATTTAAATTAATTCCCTTTTAATTACGTTCTATGTGTGTGACCCTATATGTTATTATTACGTTGGCAATAATTTTAAAATCATATTATAAAATTATAAACTGTGAGCGGCATCTAGTAATGCATTACTGCTACCCAAGTAATAATAAAATCGATGATTCGATACAACCTTTTTGTGACCAATGTGTCAATGTAATTTAATCCTTTTAACCTTGACATCCTAGATTAAACTCGAGTCATGGAAAACTACAAGAAAAAAGCTTACGTCCGATGGAATATTCCCTCGGAAATAAGCCTATTCAGTCGGAACTAAACTATTTCCAACGAAAACTTCCGTCGGACCTTCGGTCGTATATATACGCGTCGAAGATAAGATCCGTCAAAAACTCCGTCGAAACTATTATATCTTCGACGAACTTATATCTGACGGAAATGCGTCAAAAATAACCTATTTACGACTGAAAAATAGGACGGAACTTTTCGTCGAGTATATCATTTCTTATTTTCAACAGATTTATTCCCTTGGAAATAACGTATTTTTGACTGAATATTAAAATAAAATGGTATTTATATAAAATGGTTGTTTATTTCTTCTGACGAACTGTGTGTTGGAAATAATGTAGTTCTGACGGATATATTCCCTCGGAATTAACTCATCCCCGATTGAAAATTAAAATATAACAAAATTTAGTAAAAAAAATAGTGAATATGAAATACGATGGAATGTCCGTCGGAAGTACCTTATTCCGTCGGAAGTAACTATTTTTTTTTTAAATACAGATTTAAAAAGTTCAGTTTCCAGGTGTTTAAACCCATTTATGTACCTGTAACCTGTCACAACCCAATACACAGTAATATAAACCTGTATCTCACATTCAGATATTCAACGTAACGCTAAAACATAATATCCACCAAAACGTAATATCCAACTCATTATCATTCATATACATTCACATTCACATTCACATTCAAATATCTACCAAAACGTAATCTTCAACTTATTATCATCAACACTACTGAGCTAACCAATTACAAATATAAGCTAATTTTCCATAAATGATAAACAATATAATTGACAATACTTGTACAGATGCAATTAGACACTACAAAATATACAAATGTTCTACAATAACATGAATACAAATGAAATATAAACTAGTAAAACTATCATCATCGGGCAGAGGTGAATGACGCTGCTATGGTGTATAGAAATCAGAGTCGTGCGCCCGCTCGTCATCGCAAGTCTGCTCGTCATCGCCACCCTGTTGAAAGAATCAAAAATATAAATCATTAGTCCATATATATATGTGAGAATTAACAAGCTAGCTAGCCTTAGTTAAAAAACATAAACAATAAGAATACCTGAGTAGGTGGGGGCGGACGAAAAGCCTCCTCCAAGAGGGTAATCACCATCCGGAGCATCTCGGCGCTCCAAGCGTCGAACTGCTCCCGTGGTAATCATGTACTCTCTGCAGAGCCCCCTGCTATAATATCTTGAGAAATCTGGTGAAGACGCGAATTAGAAGGCAACTGCTGATGCCGAAAGATATTGTCATCCAAGACAGCACCCGAATGAGATGGTCTAATATGTGCTCTCGGACGCTGGCGCTGGCTGGAGCCTATAAAGAGATACAAATTCAACACTCGATATCTGCCGGATAATTTATATAATGTGATAAATTCAGATAATTTTGTGAAACATAATAAAATATTACCTTCAGGAAGTGTATATGTGGGTATCCTCGTCAGACCAAACAATCGATATCTGTCGGTACTTCTAGTAGGGGGATCCTGAGACACGACCCATAGTCTCAGCTCCTCATTCCAATCTAATACTATATCGGGAAGAGGGGTGGCAGAATCTAACGGCTCAAAACCCCTCCTAATAGCCTCCAGCTCAGCTATGCTCTTCCCGAAGCCTCTAAAATTGGTCCTGTAATGTATTCCGTATATGTATATTAATTATATCATTTTATTTATGATTAAATATTTTTAAAAGCTAAGTAGTAAAATGAATTTTACCCGTATAGCTAAAGATGCCTTAGACAAAGCACGCTCATCCTTAGGCGTGTGGGCTCGATCCCAAAACTCTAGAATGGTAGGATCTCAGCCCAAGGTCCTCCCCAATGCCTAATAAAAACATTCATAAAATAGGTATTACGTATTTGTGTGAGAACTTGATACCTAAATAACTAAATACAACGCACTTACCGTCTTCGCCTCCTCGAACGACTAAGAACCAATGGTGTGTACTATCCGGAGCTGACCACGGTTCTACTTCGCCTGCTCAGATTTTTTCTTGAAGTCATCAGCCTCCCAGTGCGCACACATAGCCTCCCAGGCTAAATTGGAGACTATGCGGGGCTGATGATCTCTAATGGTGGTCCCAGGCTGGTCCTCAACTGTCTAGGCTACCCACTGTCGCATCTCATACAGCCAGCCAGAGTAATTCGTAGTGAGATGATGCTCAATTACATCATTGTCAGATAACTGAGAGATGCTCGGGTCAAATCGATAATAAACCTATAATAAAAGTTAATTTAAAATTAGGAACAATTGAAAAAGGCATTAGGAACAACTATGTAGTAATTAATATAATATGCTTAACTTATGTGGAACTCCCGCAAGACAGTTTGCATAAAAGTGGCATCGTACCGCGCATACTGACTGAACCGCATGAACCCTCTCGGGAGATGCGCCAAACAGATCGCGTGTAGGGTGTGCTTAGCCACCGGGTCTAGTATACTACAAAAAAAGTATAACAATATGTGAATTGTGTTTTGCAATATCTGAAATTAATATTACCAATATATTAACACTTATTACTGGGAAGCGACATCCTTCGGTACTGTAAGTGGCACTGCCGGCGGACAACCAAAGATACCGAGGTTCGTCCCTCGGTGTCGTCGACGAGGTGCATCTGTAATAATTGTATTTAACTGAATTAATAAAAACGGTAACTAATGCAGCTTGAGATATATTTAAATCCTAGACTCGATAAGTACTTACTCATGCCTGAAGAAGAGCCTCCATCGTGGCTACCGTCTCTGGTACCGGATCGCCCACCACCTCGGTAACCTCTACCGCTATGTCTAGCCATGAATATCATACTGCAATAACAAAATATTGGTAGATTATAAATATTAAGGTTTAACAATATATGGTATGTATTAATATGAATGCTAATTTTTAATTACGCACGTCATCAAACCCATCAAAATCAACGTGTATATCATTATCAGATTCGGTATCTTCTTCATCCTCAGTTTCAACATCAGTTTCGTCATCTTTATCATCCTCAACGACTATATAATCATTCATGTGTATGTTTGCCTCGACATCCTCATCGTCAGGTACGTCAATGACATCAGTACTCGCCACATCTTCAATATGGAACACTACGACCAAAGGTTTGCTAACACCTTCTTGCAATGCCTCATCCATACCAAACATGTTATCAGCATTAAATGAACGTGTTTTAGTAATGACTACTGCGTACCAGGGGCTACGAGTATTTATGCCTCCATCGTACGTTTAGGATCCCCTTGTTTCACCCCGGTAAAATTTTTCCTCTTAGGCACATTGCCACTACTGCTGGCAAACTCTGCCTTATTTCCTCCCTCTCCCTTACTCTTATTCTTTCGATCCTTGTGGTATTGGGTCAACGCCTCACTACCACCCTCCGCTATTATCGCCTTTTTCAGAATGGTCCCGTAAGAAGCACTCTGAAAAACCGATATCCTACTATAGAGCCAGAGTTTTAGGCCTTGCTCAAACCTACGAGCCTTCCTCTCCTCCGTGTCCACTTGATGTGGAGCAAACCTTGCCAATTCATTAAATTTGGCCGCGTATTGAGGAACAGTCATGTCCCCCTGTTTAAGTTCGAGGAACTTAATCTCCATCCTCCCTTGAATGCTAGTAGCGAAGTAGTTCTCAAAGAATACCTTCTTGAACTGTTCCCATGTAACAAAGACACCTAATCCATTACCACCACGTGAGCCTCCCACCGATGAGTTGGCTTCCCCTTCATCATGTAGGTCGCAAAAGAGGTATTTTGCGCCTCAGCTACGTTTGTAATAACAAACGCCTTTTCTATTTCCTTGAGCCATGTTTGGGCCTCAATTGGGTCCATTGTTCCCTTAAATTCGGGTGGACCTACACTCTTAAATTCTTTAAAGGTAGTCGTTCAGGCTACCCTAGGTCCTGGGGGTGCTCTACCCCCAGCTTGATTAAATGCAGCCGTTAATAAATTAACGAATTCTTGCATTTGGTTTTTAGGACCCACCCCCCCTCGTTATCATTATGCGATTCCGCCTCTTGGTTATGTTGTCTCCTTCTTGGCGGCATTTCTGATTAAATAAATAAAGTTCTGTTATTAGTTATTTGCTTACTTCGTTATTATTCGTCTAACAACTGAACAATAACTCATATACAACAAAGCAATTTAAAATAAAAACTTCCTTATATTAAAATGCTTCTTTATAGATCAGAACTATTTACAAGTTGCTTT
The DNA here is from genome assembly GCA_020205615.1 of Panax quinquefolius. Classification (NCBI taxonomy): domain Eukaryota; kingdom Viridiplantae; phylum Streptophyta; class Magnoliopsida; order Apiales; family Araliaceae; genus Panax; species Panax quinquefolius. Next base: position 84,072,943 of record CM035169.1, on the reverse strand, counting down.
CCATAGCCCAAAAGCTGTTACATATATATCCCGCGATTGACTTCCAAAAAAATTAGGATTTATAAAAAGACTACCCTTTAATTATACAAAAGAGGGTTTTACATCACTACACAAAAGTATGTACTATACTAACTCCTAATACTGCCTAAAAGCATTTTCATGCTTCTCGTTCGCTAGAATTGACACAATATCTCGACTTATAGTATGTCGAGTCTATCCCAACTCAATAGAATAACAAGCTATCTTAAGCTTGAAATCCTCATGTGCACTGTCATTTATATATGACATTCGTGCTATCTTCTAGTCTTTTTCAGCCAGTTTCTCACGAAGTTCTATGACCTAGTTCTTATAGTCCCTAGCCTTGTCAGTCATGAGCACTTTTTCATCATGCTCTATCTCATAGTCTGACTTTGCAGACTCCTTCACACCGTAGAGATCACTGATCTCTTCCTTCTGGTGCTGCACCATATTGTGTAGTTGCACGTTACGATCAAGCACTGAGAGGTACATCGCCCTCATAGTCTCTGTAGGTGTCGACTCTAGGACAGGCATCACCATATTAATCGATGTCACCTCCATGTCATCCTCCACATCTATCATCATATTCAAATATGATGTTATTTCCATGGTCTCCTCAGAATAATCCTCCTCCAAGTAATATTCCTCGGGCTCTGACTCTTCTAGAATCACTACAGGTATGTCTGTTATAGGCACATGTACTATCTCAACTCTGTTCGTGGACTCCTCGCTGACCACATGTATATCCTTATACATCAAGCTATCGACCGACATCTACAATAACACATAACAAATTGATTAGTACATAATACATAATAATATAAGCACAAATCACATTTAATCCATTTTGGGTTACTTTTCATCTTTTAAATCTTTTCGTACTGAGTTTCCTCAATACCTTATTAACTCATTTGACTCGAGTTAATTTTCTTCAGACTCTTCCTTTCCTAACGAGGTTATTAGACTAAGGTTATTCCCCCTTAAGTTTTATAACCTAATGCTTTGATACCAACCTGTGACGCCCCCAAATCCGGGTATCTTCCAACTCGGCAAATGGTGCTCCACGATACTACAATCCATACAATCATTCCATTGAGATAAAAACAAAATGAGTGTAATTACTATCTTTGTATTATATTTGTAATAAATCCTTTCCCAGGTTTATAAACCGAATACATTCGTTGCTCTTCATAAGTATATTACAATCAAATACACTAATCCGTTACAGGACGATTAATTGTCTATCTTAGCCTTGCCTTTATCTCGCTTAGAACTCTCAGTTCGTTCAACTTTAGCTGCAAACATATGGTTCAAGCAAGAATGAGCATAACTAGCTCAGCAAGTCTTAACAAAGAATCATATGAATATCACCTTAGCAATTACATGCTTTATTTTAATATTTGAACAATTAACTATGAAGCACTATGAAACATATGACTAGTACTTCTCATAATAATAATTCCAGAGTATATATAATAGCTTAGGAATGATGAACCGGTCAATAGACCATGAACATACTCTTTTCATTTTCATACTTGAAAAGGATATCCGGCACCAAGGCCATTCACCCGTCTTTACTTACGAGCACTTCTAGGTGATCAGCCTATTGTACTCTATGTTGATCAACACTCTTAAGTTAAACGTATTTACGTTTAACAATTTGGCAACCTCGCGTGCCCATCGAATAATCGATGAAAAATACTTTTGTTTGTACATAGACAAACTTACCTTCTCATCCGTACCAAATACTTAGCATAGGATAGCGTTAACAATTCTATATTGAAAGACTTGTAAACAAATCAATCAACTCTTCAGTATTAGTCTAGCCGAGTTAAAACAGGCATCGACTCTTTCTTTAAAACCATTCATGCATTGTATAACATTCATCACATAAAACTTAGCTAACACGAAGGTTAGACAAGCATTTAAGAAAGACTTGCCTTCAAGCGTCTTTGAATAGATAATTCAACAATTCTTTGTCTTTAAAGGATCTACATGATATATTCAAATAACACACTTTAATTAGTTATCAAACAAACTAACTTTATTGTCTATAACCAAATTCTTTCTCTTCTATGTCTTATTTGAATTAACTTCATTATTAAAGTTGATTCGACTTTCTATACTTCATTACAGTTCGTTAACGTTTTTACGTTACTAACCGACATTCGATCATTATTGGTTAAGTACTAACGTTGAACGTCATTTACAGTTTACTTATTACGTTCTCGTGTTCTACCTTTAATTTCTATTAAACCTTACTAACTCTTCTTACATTATCACCTTATAAGTGATTTAAGTTCAGTCTTATTATGTACATTAAGTACCTTCAATGTCTTACCTTAGGTCTACATTCAAATGGAACAAAACCTAACTTGGTCAACATTTCTCTACTGTCGGCGCTGCGGTGTGACATCCTTAGTATTTTAGTGGCGCTGTGGCACGAGTTAATAGGGGACTCGGTAGAGATCGGCGCGTTGGTATGACCACTTTGCCTTGGTTTTTTTGACATACGCCTACCTCTCTGTCTACTAGTTGGCCAAAATAGTCCACTTTTCTAACGAAACTCCCGGCTTCCTAATTTGTTCGTTTTACATCTGAATTGACCCATTCGAAAGCCTACAACTCACAAATTACATCCTTTACGTGATCATATAAGAATTTCACATTTTCAAATCCGTTAACTCGGAATTCACCTTTGAGTTCTTTTTTAATCGTTCGTTTAACGTTTTCGACCGTTCAATACTCGTTTTCTTCGTTATAAGTCAAAATGAGATGATTCTTTTGCCAACGACTCTTAATTACCTTATCTCATGTGTTGACATTGGAAACCAACATTTTCAAGTCACACGACAACTTTTGACCTTTAATCCGAGATTTCTATGTTTTCGACGTTTAACGTTTATTTCCGCAAAATTCGCCATAACTTTGTTACCTGTGTTCTATAAGCCAAATCAAATGGACAACTTCATTGATTCATCATAGTCATCCTAACCAAACAATAGGCACATTCCTTAGCTATAACAGTTTTCAAATCGTTCATTCATAACTAAGTTAACGTTCAAGAATTTCTACGATTTTAACTCACGTAAACACTTACGATTTCTATTTGGTAATGACCTATTAATGATTTGGTCATTAATAGACGTCCTTATATCTCCTCAATAAACATGCTCCACCAATCTACGATTCTTCTACGAGAAAGAAATCGAAAAAGATGAAGATTTCGGTTTATGAGAATTTACTTTTGAAGTAATTAACGTTCTTGATAACCGTCTATTGGTTTGCTTGGAAGTAGAATGATTAAGCATTTCTAGCTCTTTCTCTTTCTCAATATGTATTGGTCAAGCTTTGTAAAACAACAATTAACCAACTCTAGCTTTGTATATATAGAAAACCAACTTAATGGGCAAAATTGTCAAAACTCCACCTCCTTACTATTCCACCTCCTTAATCAACTTTGCCACCAAGTAAAGTACTTGGTGAGCAAGTTGCCACTTTACTTGACCACCAAGTGGCCGGCTCACTCCCTCTTGGATCATCCCATGGGTTGCCCCATGGGTTTTACCCATCCCATGACCCACCGGTTCGACCCGCGGTTTACTTTTTGGATTGGGCTTGCTTATTGTTGGGTAAAATCTAATTACGCACAACACGCAAGTATACGTGGTCAACAAGTAATAAAGTGAAAGTAGAGTATCGTTCCCACGAGGAATTGTTTAATAGAAAATCACCAAGTACTAACTCGTAACCAACTCAATCTTATTTAAACGAATGAATTTCAAATTATATAAATTAAATTATTTAATTACACTAATTCTAATTATCACTAATTAAAAATCAGATTACCGAGATTTAAGATCACAACTTCACTTATTGCTTCAATTAAGTTAACACACTTCTCATCAATTATTTTTTATCTTGAATTGTTAATCAAGAACACTAAAGCAGATAAAACCACCTCTCGATGCATAATACCCATACTCACTTAAATCCACAGATGATAGAATTAAGCAAGACACCCTAATTAACTAATCCACTATATATATAGGAATTACAATTAAAAAGGATTTAAAGCACAAGTTCTCTATAAGATTACATGCGATGTTAGGTATATCTCTATCCTAGACATAAATTATGTATTCCAACGCCATGCAGAAAACACAATCACATGCTATAATGATTAGATCTAAATCTAAACTTCATCTCTCAAGTTCATATAGATTATCACGGTAATTCGCCAATCAATTAAATAATTAAGTCCAAATCAAAATAGACAATCCTCACGATAGAACATAATAATTAATAGCGAATCATATTAAAATAAAATACACAATAAGATCCATTGTAATCTCAAACAAAGAATTAGTTCATTGAATTAAAACTAAGAATCCAAAATTGAATAATCATTAAAAGATAAAGATAGAAGAAGAAAAGAAGATAGAATCTATTGTCTGTAGATTTGAAGCTCCCTCCTTGCTCCAACTTTGAATCTTTAATGGTCTTCTAGTTGCTTCAATCTCCAAATCTAACAAGAACTAGTGTTTTGATCTAATTTACTCTAATCTAATATAATGGAATCCTCTATCTAGTCTCTAATCTCCTTTAATCCTTGTGATTCTCCTCCTTTTATAAGTCTCTTTACATGTCTTTAAGTCCTTTTGGAAGTCCTCTTGGAAGTCCTTGAGTCAATCGGATCGAAACAATCCTTCTCGGACTCAAATTGGACCAAAATTCACATTTTCACGCATTTTCTGGGCATACCTCCACCCCGGCGGGGGTCTAGGCTTGTTTAGGCCAGCCCTGGCCGGCTAGGGGCCTGTCTTGTGACTTGCATGTCCACCCCGGCGGCGGTTTTGTGAAGAAAAATTTTCTACTCTGACGTCCTTTGGGAAAATGGCCATAACTTTTGATCCGGGAAGCTTTACGAGGCCTGCCACCTATAAAATCGAAGATATCGATGAAATCTACAACTTTAATTCTTTAAGATTTTAGAAATAACAGACGAATTAAGGTTGAAATAGGGATGGAAGTGACTGCTATGCAAATGGCCACCCAAAACAGTGACGTTCGACGTCCGTTGGTACAAATGTCATAACTCTTGCATCTGAACTCCGATTGGAATGATTCAAAATGTTACGAAAAGCTAAGAAGAAGCTCTACAATGTAATCCAAGTTCCAAACCAAGAACATGAAATAAACATAAAAGCCCAAACGATGTCCGGATTGCTTTTCTTTGCATTTTCATACCAATTCTTTGCGATTTCAACTCCCAAGCATATAATCTACAAAACGAACACAAAATGCATGAAAAGTAACTAAGAAACATGAGATTAAGCAAATAATTCAAGTAACAGATACCGGATAAGTAGGTATAAAACCTACTTATCACTTATATAATTCATTGGGCTTGCTAATGGTTTAAGTCCAATTAAATTATACCAAAATTCTTTACTCATACTCCATTAATACTTCTCGTATTCTACACATATAACTCTCGTATTCTCTTCGTCTAATACTCATACGATATTCGTATTATACGTCGTACTATTCTTCATACCATACTCGTATTTATACTAGTATAATACTCGTATCTTATATATATAATCATCGAAACGACTATATGCATTTCATTTCCCTTTCGAAAACCTCTTTCACAAACCCTTAGGTTTTAAGTCTGCAGGCAAAAACTTTGTTTGCCATAACGGAAATAGTATTGGATATTCCATAATATCTTTATATTCTATCATTACACGTTTCTCGAAATTTCAAACCCTAGCTCCGAACGAAATCGGATGAATATTGTTTTTACGTAAACATTCTCCGAAAACCTTCGTTTTCATCTTGATATTTCTCAACAATTAATCCTAGCACAAAGCCATAATACTAACCACATCTGTATATTCTAGGTCATAGAACGACCTTCGAACATCTTATTCACAGAATAAATCAATTAAATTCATTTAATTCACATAATCAAATAAAAATTTAATTCATTCAAAATCCGAAATTCTCGGGCGTTACATAAACGGCCATAGTAATTGGACTCAGACTCTTGGTAGCAGCTTCCTAACACCACAACCCCAGAATTTACTGATGTGAGTTCATTCAAGTCATCTACTCTAAATCTGTACCCATTCACGATGTAACTAGGAAAAGAACTAACAACTTTGTAAGGTCCTTGGATGACATCTATAAAGCGCGCTGAAGTGTTCTCCGCTTTAACCATTTTCTTAAACCATTGTTGGAAATTAGCTATAGTGAATGTTTCCAATTCTGCTGCAATAAAAGTTGGGTTAGAAGCATAAGCTTCCTCTTCGAATGAACTGCGAAATTAGTAAAATGTCTTTAACATATATAGATGACTACACTTGTAAATGCTACTACATACCGCGAATAAGCTAAGACTTACGTGATGTGTGATGATACTCCGGGCATATTTAGAAGCATGTATGTAGATACAATCTTCAACTCTTTGTCGCTTAAGTAAGTCAGCGTCTCATGGCCAAATGGTTTAGCCGGATATGTGAATACATCTAACTCATCATCAGCATACGAGTCCAATTCATTCCTAGCAAAGAAGTGATCGTTCGCTCATCTAGAGGGTTGTTTAACCTAGAACTTTGTTCAACAACTTAATGGCACTCCTTCCGAATGTTGCCATCTGTTATGATGGAACAGTGAGGAATGTCTACAGTAATTCAATTAACTTTACAATTCGAGTATAGGACACAAACAGGAACTACGACCCTTTTTTTATTCTTTGTAGAGGAATCGGTTGAGTACTATTAAATTTAAATCGCTATGTCGAAACCTGCATATAAGAAAGAGTACATATATGTACGGAGAGTATTATTGCATTTATTGAAAATTGTGGCAAACTAAGCAAATGCTACTTAGTTTATTTTGACAATGCTAAACTAAGTAAGTGGTACTTAGTTTATGAGAATTGTTATTTGTAATCTATAAAGACTATTGTTCGACATTCACTCCTACTTAGTTTATTTGCCAATGATAAACTAAGTGGTACTTAGTTTATGAGAATTGTCATTTGGAATCTATATAAAGATTACTATTCGACATTCACTCCTACTTAGTTTATTATTATATTTTCTTTTATTTTAATTTGTAGTTTATTATATTATAGTATATAATTGGTTTATTTATTTATTTATTAAATTTAATTTATTAAATCAAATTAAAATAAATCATTTATTTTATTTTATTAAATTAAATTAAATTTATTATTTATTATTATTTTTATTCTATTTTATTCTATTATTTTTATTTTATTTTATTTTTTATTGAATTGTATTTTATTTGTATTATATTATATATTTATAAATATTTTTATTAAATTTAATTTATTTATTAAATTAAATTAAATCACATTTTTATTTTATGGAAATTAATTTAATTTATTATTTAGTTTATTTTACATTATTTTATATTATATTATATTATCTAATTTTTAAATTTTATTTTATTTAATAAACTAAATCAAATTAAATTTATTTTATTTTATTTTAGTAGTAAGAAACCAAGTAAATCCTACTTAGTTTATATTTTAATATTGGGAAACTAATTACTAATACAAAACATGCAGGGCCCACAAATATTCTGCAATTTCATAATTCTGACAAAATTCTGTCATAAATTTAGTCAGAAATAGCAAATATATCAAAATTAAAAACAGTCCTAAAATCAGTTACATTGTGATAAGGAACCCATATTTGATATGCTATACACTTCATAATATCAATATTTTGTAATTTCCAAATTCCAAATAATATGCAGTCCACAGATCCAAAATCAAAATTATCTCAAAAGGACCCAAATTTTCAGATTTCAGACTCCCAATTTCATATTTTAGACTCCCAATTCCAACAACAGGACCCAAATTTTTGACCCAAAAATTCACAGCAACAACATATTATCCAAATTGGGTTAATCTCATATCATACAAATTTCAGAAATATTATAACTTTCAGACATTCAAAAATAATTTTTATTTAACAATTTGCAACAAATTAACCCTAAAAGTCTAATGCTTTGCAGAAAACTAACCTTGAAGGTTAATTAATGTGTAAAGTAAAGGAGAAGATTAACCGACTGCGGTGCCTAGTGGTGGCTGCTGGCGGTGGTGGCAGTGATGGTGGTGCAACCGACAGTGCTGGTGGCGTCTGTTGGTAGTGGAATCGATCGACAGTGATGGTGGTGGCAGTACGTGGTGGTGGTGGAATCGAAGGTGGTGCAGTGGCAGTACGTGGTGGTGGTTGAATCGAAAGTGGTGGTGGTGGAACCGGTGGTGTTGGCAACGATGGTGTGGTGGAGATGAGAGCAGTGAGAGAAGTGAGACTGAGAGAGAGAATGAAGTGAGAGAGCGTAAAGTGAGAGAGAAATGAGAGAGATAGAGAGAGCAAAGTGAGAGAAATGAGGGGCGGCTGGGGAAGACGTTCTGATTAATTAGGTTCTATGCTTATTTTCGACATAATCTTTGTCAAACTTAACTCTGTCGTAATTAAGGTATCTTCGACTGAATATTTCGTCAGAATACACACTATTCTGTCGACAATAAGGTTGGCGCTGGCGGGAACATTGGCGCCAATGGGATATATATATTTTCGACGAACATCCGTCGAAATTGACCTAGGTTCGATTGAATTATGTTCGACTAAATAATTCGTCGAAATTATTATTATCTTCGAGGGAATATGTCCGTCGAACTTAGCTCCGTCGGACTTAGCCAATTTTCTTGTAGTGGAATATGTCATACTCTTAATAATTTAATCTGAGTTTTCTTGATCAATTAGTAGACTATATGAAACAAATCACTATTTGAGCATGGCTACGCATTTCATAGTCCTACTCAATCAAGAGGCCTATGGATATCACCCCTAATAAATAGGAGGGTTAAATTTTATCTAGATCACTCATATTTCTCACACGATTCATGATGTACCCAATAATCAGCTTTATAGTCCACCCTATTAAAGGTGACCTTTGATAATATCAAAGTACATAAATTCTCGTGTAGTAATATAGTGATTTCAGGTCGAAGGACCATTACATCATTGTCACTATGAGAATTTCTAATGACACTTCGATGCTCCACATAGAATTCTCATGGTGAGTCTGTCCAGTACATCGTTCTCTAATACATACCTATGCATTGACTTAATATCTCATATATTTATGACTAATGAGATTTGGTCATCAGTCAACCCACATACTAGTCTCAATGCATCATTGGTGTCCTATCAACAATGAAACTCGACTAGGGACATTTAAGAGCAATGATACTAATTGTAATTATATAATCTCATGTTCAAGTCACATACTTGAAACTATATAATTTGTATCACTATTCTAAGGAATTTTATTATGTTAACATTTATATAATGTAGTAAATAAAACCATAATAAATTCATTCATTTATTCAATCAAATATAATATCAAAATGTTAAGCAATTATATCAAATAATTGGCCTCTAGGGCATAAATTCTAATAACACTGGCAACTCTCGGACGGTCGCCGCTAAACAGTTCAAGGAGCTGGCACCACCAGAGTTTATTGGAGAGCAAAAACCACATAAGGCTGAGACATGGATAAATCAGATCACCAAGATATTTGATATCTTGGGATTCTTCGAGGACCAAAAGGTTCCCTTTGCCACCTTCATGTTGCGAGGTGAGGCAGATTACTGGTGGTAATCTATAAAGCATACTCAACCTACCGCACTGAAGATGTCTTGGGAGAAGTTCCAAGAATTGTTCAACGACAAGTACTTCCCCGAAAGTATTCGTCACATGAAGGAGGTAGAGTTTATCAAGCTGGAGCAAAACAATATAACCGTGTCACAGTACGAAGCTAAGTTAGCCGAGTTGTCCCGGTTTGCGTCCCACTTGGTTGATAATGAGGAGAGAATAACGCGGATGTTTCTAAGAGGTTTGATACCTGAGATACGTCAATACCTAATTTCTCACAAACTGTGTTTGTATTTAGATGTTGTAAATAGGGCTCAGTTATTGGAGCGCGATAACGAGTCAACCCAACCAAGAGAGAACATCCGACAAAATGATAATACCAGTGGTAGCAGTCATCGAAGTGGTGACACCAAACGTGGTGGAAGTCAATATGCCAGAAATGGTAACCACTTCGGTGGTAATCATGGCCAAGACAATAAACGTGGGAATTTCAAGAAGAGGAGATTCAATAATGATGGAAAGACGTCAGCACCAGTGTAACGCCCCAAAAATTCGGTTTATCTTCACACCCGGATTCCGTACGTCACGAGTACATCCTTCATCCAACATACATCATTATATACCGAAATATAACAAAATACACTCTCAAATCCCAAGTTCTGGAAATCTTATAACCTTTTTCATTACAAATAATAATAAATACATTATTCATTTCATCTTACAAGAGTGACTTTTAACAGTTCCTTAAACTAGTATGGAGTTCAATTTATCTTTCTAAATTACAAGTCTTCACTTGATCTTCTCGCTACCTTCACACTCTGAATGACAATTCATCTGGAGACCGTCAGCTTGATCTTTACGGGATCCTTAAGTTCTTCTAACCTTGTTCGCTAAAAATTATTTTTCATTTAAAGCAAGTGTGAGCATTCAATTGCCTAGCAAGTCATAACAGTTGAACAAACAAATTTAGAATTAAAACATTTCTTTAGAACTTCTATAACCGAACAAAGGTTATGAAGCAACTTGAATAATAGGAATAGTCTCGATTCCTATCATCTTAAAACATCAGTCATTCTCACTTTAAAATACTTTCATGCTTCTACCTTTTTCATACACATCCTATCTGGCTAGAATCATTAGCACAGACTTAACAATAATGGTTCATGTATAAACATAACATACTTGTATTGAACAGCTCAATTACAAAACAATGCATATCATAGAAACACTGAAGTGTTCAAATTGTGGCTCAAGGCCTCATACGTTCTACCACATTGTACAAATATCATACATTCGCACATAGACAGAACTTCTCAAGTATAACATCTGAGAAGTGTAAGAAACTAGCATTCATATAATATAAATGAAGTTAGGAAACTTGCCTTACGCCCAGCTACATCATACGATAAACTGCTCATTCAATTCCTATATAACACATAAGGAGAAAACATAAACACCAATTAGTCATATATTGAACTTACACATTGGTTTACTTAACTTTACTTCTTAGGGTTTGCATTCTTGCAATATAAGTTTACGCGACTAACTTCCTTTAATAATTTACGGCTTTATGGCATATGGAGATGTCTTACTTACGTTCATCATCTTGGATTATTTATATTCTTATCTTATCCAAACCATTAAACTTAATGTTCGTTAAATCAATTTCTTATTCTTTACGACTTTCTAGCAACTAAATGTCATACCTTAGGATTCATTCCTTATCGACTCACATTCGGCTTTCATTAATCTTATAACCATTTTTTACTGCGTTCGTGATAATTTCTATTTTATTAATACATTCATTATCCATTATACGAACCCCATGTTCATTACCCTCGATGCTCAATGTCTAAAGAATCACAACCATAGCAATCCCTCACTTCGTTCATCGCGATTACGGTCCCCAAATATCGGTTACGTAATCCGCGTTTATTTTCTTTATCAATTAATCTTGCTTAATCTTTATGATCAATCTTTAATAATGGTTTACATTACTTGATTAAGTGTTACATTAGTTGAATATTATATTCTTTATCTTCCCATACATTTCCCCCAAAAGCTGAGCAGTTAAAAGCTCATCATTGGCTTTTTCTCAACACCGGCGCTGCGATGCCACTCCCTTCTTTATTAATCGTACATGCATACGAGTTTTCGATCTTTCACCCCGATGCCCGCACTTTCGCGCCACTCTACAAGGCATGACTGGCGCCGCGGCGCCAAGCCCTAACCCTAGAAATTTTCTCTAAGTGTTAAATCATTTTTGAGATGCTTACTTCGCGATCTCATAACTCCTTCGTTATAACTCGGAACGAGGTCGTTCCAAAGCCATTCTCTTCCTTATCTTACGTACTTTAATACCCATCAAGCAGAAATTCAATATAAATTTGTTAACATGCCATTCGATTGGCTTGATTTTCACCCTTTGTTCATTTTACGTTTTTAACGCTCTTTGTTCGTTCGTCCGTAATTCGGTCATCCGAACTTGGAACTCGCTCGTTCTTGATTCCATGACTCATATTTTCTATGTTCTCTTACTTTCTTATGAAACCCTACACGTTCGGGTTCATCTACTAACTTTCTAATTCTCGTTTGTCTTTTACAAAATTTTCGCCATAACTTCGTTATAGCTAAGTTTTAATCCGTTCTTCATGAACTTTTCTACCATTCCTAACCAAGAAATATGCAACTAACTTATACGCGATGGTTTTAAACTTGTCCATCAACAACAATAATCCTACGATGGTTTTAAATTTGTCCATCAACAACGTTCTTCGTGTTCTTCGCGTGTTCTTCGTTCGTTCTTCATTTTGGATTACGATTCCATTTTTTATTGGAATTTGATGTTATAGAACATCATTCCTTACTTATTTCACCTACTTATTCATATAATCCACTCAAATCGCTCTAATTCATTACGAATCTTATACTTCCTTAAGAAATTTATAAACTAAATTTCTAAGTTCTTATTTCTTCTTTTCTCATGATTTTAACCATATGAACTCATCTCTAACCTTATCTACTTCTTATCTTCATTAATTTATGTTTTAAACATATTAAACTTAAAGAAAATTCTATTAGAAGCAAGGTTTTAGATTACCTCTTCTTCTTATTTTTCTCCCGCTAAACAAAGCCGACGATTTGCAAGCTTTTCTATTTCACGATCACCCTTGATCCGAGCATCCATGCTCATGTTCTTTCTTCTTCTCCCCATCTGACTTCTCTCTCTCTCTCTTTCTCAAATGTGGGATTTTCAAAATCCTCAAAATAAACAAATGAGCTTCTTATTTATAGAAAATCAAAGCTAAGGGCATTTTAGTCATTTCTCCCCCCACCTCCTTACTATTCCCACCTCCTCCAAGACTTAGCCACCAAGTTTACTTGGTGGCCAAGTGGCCGCCCCTCTTGCCCCATGGGTTGCCCCATTGGTTATTACCCATCCGTCTACACATCGGTTCGATCTGCGGTTTCTTTTCTTGGTTTGGGCCTTAACCCTAATTCTTATTGGGCCTATCTTGGGGTTGATTTCACAAAGCGTTGGGCTTGACATAATCCAAGTCCAATTAGATTCTACAAAGTCCATGAACTCAAAGTTCATTAAGACTTATCGTTTTTACGCATCTCATTCTCGTATTTTCTTCGTATATAGTTCGTACGATATTCGTATTATACGCCGTAATAAATCTTCGTACTATATTCGTATAATAACTAGTATCATACTCGTATCTCTTACGCATAATAACCCTAATTATTATACGTGATCATTAAATTCTCGGAACTCACTTTTCCTAACCCTTAGGTTTTGAGTCCGTAGGCAAAAACTTCGTTTTTACCATAACTGAAATATTATTGAATATTCCATCACGTCTCAAAATTAAACGTAATCTATAATTTCTCAAAATTTCAAAATAAATCTCCGAGCAGAAACGGATGAATAGTGTCTATTTTGACTTTTTCCCCGAAAATATTTTGTTCCCGGAAAATTTCTATTTTCGTCTTGAAAATTCTTATTCGCTCAATCTAGCTCGTAGCCAGAATACTCCCGATTAATAATCATCCTAGGTTATAGAACGATTAATAAACACGTAGCACATAATAGTATTAATAAAAATTAGTTTTATTAATAACTAATTCTTTAAACCTAAATTCTGGACGATCCGAATTTTCAGGTTGTCACAACCAGCGCCTGTTGTTAAGGAAGGAGAACGACCGCCGGTCGTACGTTACAAATGCAGAGGGGAGGGACACATCAGTCCAAACTGTACATAGCAGTCCAAAGCATGTTAGAATTGTGAAAGAGAAGGTCACCTAGCCCGATTTTGTCGTGCCCCGAAGTCAAGTCCAGCTGGGATGGAGGCATCAAAGGCCGTCCCAAACAAGACAAAACCGGTAGTTCAAGGGAGAGCGTTTGTCGTAACCTCCCAATAAGCGAAGAATCCAAACGAGGTGATCACGGGTAAGATAATTATAAACTCTAGCAAAGTATATACCTTATTTGATACCGGTTCTACCCATTCTTTTATTTCTCCTACTTGCGTTCAACGTTTAAATTTAACTCCGGAGAAATTAGACTTTGATTTATCTGTTGAAACTCCGTTGGGAGAAACCTTCATTACATCCACTGTTTATAAGTCTTGTCTGATTCAAATCGGTAACCGCACTTTATCTGTTGATCTTATCTCTTTGAAAATACTTGCATTTGATGTGATTTTAGGGATTGATTGGTTAACTACTCATCATGCTAAAATCGATTTTTTTTCGTAAGGTTGTTAGCTTTCATATTCCTAACCAACCTATTATGCGAATTCAAGCAACCAAACCACTAAAGTCAATCACTGTCATATTAAGCCATAAAGCTATTCGTTTATTAAAAAACGGATGTCAAGCTTTGTTAGCACATGTCACGGATTTAAACAAAAATACGTCAGATTTGAATAATATTTCTATTGTTAATAAATTTCCTAATGTATTCCCTGAAGAACTTTCTGGCTTACCCCTAGAGCGTGAAATTGAATTTTGTATCGACCTTGAATCTGGTACAAAACCCATTTCCAAAGCCCCATATCGAATAGCTCCTATTGAACTTCAAGAGTTAACCACCCAACTATAGGAATTGTTAGACACCGATTTCATTCGTCCTAGTACATCTCCTTGGGGTGCTCCTGTTCTATTCGTGAAGAAGAAAGATGGAAGTTTGCGACTTTATATGGATTATCGGGAGTTGAATCATGTCACCATCAAAAATAGGTACTCGTTACCTCGTATTGATGATCTGTTTGACCAGTTGCATGGCGCCAAATTCTTTTTAAAGATCGATCTTCATTCCAGATATCATCAATTAAAGATTAAAACTGATGACATTCCAAAGACTACTTTCAGAACTCGGTACGGGCATTACGAATTCCTAGTCATGTCTTTTGGATTGACTAATGCTCCTGTTGCCTTCATGGATATGATAAATCGAGTATTCAAGGAATATTTGGATCACTTTATGGTCGTCTTTATTGATGACATCCTCATTTACTCCAAAAGCCGTGAAAATCATGAGCAACACTTGAAGCTGATACTCCAAAAGCTTTGTGAAAACAAGTTATATGTCAAGTTGAAGAAATGTGAGTTCTGGCTTGAGGAAGTAGCATTCCTTGGGCACGTGATATCAAACCATGGAATATCTGTTGACCCGGCAAAGATTGAAGCAATTCAAAGTTGGGAGCAACCTAAGTCAGTGACCGAAGTACGTAGCTTTTTGGGCTTAGCTGGTTATTATCGTAGGTTCCTGGAAAGATTTTCTCGAATCGCTACTCCATTAACTCAGATGACTCGAAAAGATACAAAATTCGGTTGGAGTGATGAATGTGAGAAGAGTTTTCAAGAACTAAAGAGGAGGCTCATTTCAGCACATGTTCTGAAAATACAATCTGGCTCGGAGGGATTTGTCATCTACAATGATGCTTCAGGCAAAGGGTTAGTATGTGTTCTCATGCAACATGGGAATGTCATAGCCTATGCCTCATGATAACTCAAAGAATATGAGAGGAATTATCCAACTCATGATCTAAATTTGGCAGCTGTCGTTTTTGCGCTTAAGATTTGGAGGCATTACCTGTATGGAGAGAAGGTGGAGATCTATACGGGTCATAAAAGCCTAAATATTTCTTCACTCAAAAGGAACTCAACATGAGATAATGACGATGGATTGAGGTATTGAAAGATTACGATCATACCATTCAATACCATCCTAGAAAAGCGAACGTAGTAGCTCACGCATTGAGTAGAAGATCATATGCAGGTACAAGTGCGATATTGTCAACGCAAAGGCCCATTATGTATGACTGACAAAGGATGTAGATATAGTTAAAGGCTCCAGGGACCCCTGTGATGATGGTGAATATACGAGTAGAACCGACTTTAATCGATAAAGTTAAAGTTGCTCAAGCTTTAGACCTGGAGCTGATGCGTATGAGGAAGAAAGTGCAAGAAGGTGCTATTCCAGAAGCAAGAATCGATGAAGAAGGAATACTTCCAGTCAACTCCAGACTTTTTGTTCCTAATGATTCTGACTTGAAGTATAAAATCAAGATGGAGGCGCACAATGCACCATTTGCAATCCATCCTGGGAGTACCAAAATGTATCGTGATCTTTGACATACATTTTGGTGGAGCAATATGAAGAGAGAGATAGCGAGGTTTATCTTAAGGTGTCTAACTTATCAACGAGTCAAAGCGGAGCATCAAGTGCCAAAAGGTCCATTGCAACCACTTGAAATTCCAGAAAGGAAGTGGGAGCACATTACCATGGATTTCATTACTGGTCTTCCCAAGGTTTCTCAAGGCATAGATGCGATTTGGGTCATTGTTGATAGATTGACTAAGTCTGCTCATTTCTTACCGATACGCGAAACTTATATACTTGAACGTCTTACTCGTATGTACATAAACGAGATTAAAAGATTACATGGTATGCCAGTATCCATAGTTTCTGATCGAGACCCAAGATTCACTTCACGATTTTGGGTTAGTTTGCAAAAAGCTATAGGCCCAAATTTACGATTTAGTTCGGCATATAATCCTTAAATGGATGGGCAGTCGGAGAGGACTATTCAAACTCTTGAAGATTTATTAAGACTCTGTGTCCTTGACTTCAAAGGAAGTTGGGACAAGTTTTTACCATTGATGGAGTTTTCGTACAACAACAGTTATCAAGCAATTATTGGTGATAAGTGAATTTTATATACACTTATCCGGTATCTTTTACTTGAATTAGTTGCATATATTTATGTGTCTTAGTTACTTTTCATGCATTTTGTGTTCATTTTGTAGGTTATACATTTGGGAGCGGTATGAGCGACTATTGGTAAGGAAAAGCAAAGAAAACGCAAAGAAAAGCAAATCGGACATCATTTGGGCTTTCATGTTTACTTCATGTTCTTGGTTTGGAACTTAGCTTACATTGAATAGCATCGTCTTAGCTTTCCAGGACATTTTAAATCATTCCAATCGGAGTTCGGATGCAAGAGTTATGATCGTTGTACCAACGGACGTCGAACGTCATGGTTTTGGGTGGTCATTTGCATAGAAGTTACTTCCAGCTCAATTTTAGCCTTCATCCGCCCCGAATTTCTCAATCCTCAAAGAATAAAAGTTGTAGATCTCGTCGATATCTTCGATTTGATAGGTATCAGGCCCCATAACTTCTCACGGATCAAACGTTATGGCCATTTTCCCAAAAGACGTCGGAGCAGAAAATGTCAGAACTTGGGGCCAGCGCCGGAGCGCCCAAAATAGGCCTATGCCCAGCGCCGGGGCACGGGGGAGCAGTGTTTGAGCGTCAAGCCCAGCGCTGGGGCATTGGGGAAGAGGTTGGTTGCGGCTTGGATGCATTTTGGGCGAATTTTGACACCTTTTTAACTCCAAATTGGATTGGGTTTGTTCCTAAGCTCAAAATTGGACTTGTAATCTATAAATACTTGATGTAAGGCATAAAATAAAGGGAGATTACATAACTTAGCTTAGATAAAACACTCCATTAGATTAGAATATAAACCCTAGTTCTTAATTAGCCATTGGAGATTGAAGCAACTTGGAGAACACTGAAGATCAAGAGCAAGAGCAAGAGGGGAGCATCAGATTTGCTGACAACAGATTTTATTATCTTCTCTTGTCATACTTTTATCTTTTAATGTCTATTCAGTTGTGGATTCTTGGTTTTAATTCATTAATTATGAACTAACTCTTTTATTAAGATTTCAATTGAACCTTTTATGTCTATGAATTAATTATTTGATTTATTCCAATTATTTATATCAAGGTGAATTGTTTATCTTGTCTTGTGCTTATTACTTAATTATTTGATCAGTAATTACCTTGTTACTCTAGAAGGAATTGAAAGAGGAATTCTAGGGTTAGAACTGGGCAAGATATCATGTGACTTAGTTATTTACAAAGTGAATAATTAGGTTTGTGAATTAAATGGAAATATATGTTCACCGCATGTAACACATAAGGAATTGGGATTAGAAGGAGTTTAATTCAATTGTTTTGCATAGGAATATAGAAAGATTAATCTGGATTAAATAGAAGGCAATTGATCACTTGGAAAATGACTTTTGACATTTGAGAATTCCTGTTAACAATTAAGTAGACATAATAATTGGGATAATTGGATAATTGATTTATAGTTCATAATTGGGGATATTGAAGTTTTAATCTTTATTTATCTGAATTCAGTCATAAAGCAATTGAGTTTAATTAGTTAATTTAGTTTTCTTAATTAGAAAAATCACGATTTGAGATTGTTTAAATAAAATTAGTTTAGTTAAGAATTAGTACTTGGTGATTTTTATTAAATAATTCCTCGTGGGAACGATACTCTACTTTCACTTTATTATTTGTTGACCGTGTATACTTGCACGTATTCATTGATTGTGAAATCAATCAACATGTTTTTGGCGTCGTTGCCGGGGAATTAGTTTAATATTTTTTTACCAATATTAATTTCAATCAAATTAGTCTTAATTTAAACATTTTTATTTTTATTTTTAATTATCTTCTTATATTTCTCTCATTTTAGGTACCATGGATGACTTTGAGTATCAATGGCCATATACGAATGTGACTCAACCAAGGGGGATGGAGATTGACAGACTCGCGACACTTTCCGCAATGTCAGCACAAATCAAAGAACTTTCGAGGAAGTTGGACGTTATCACATCCCAACAGAGTCGAAGGATGGCAGTTATGTGTGACTATTGTCTTTGGTAATCACCCGAGTAATCAATGCAATCATCAATTGGGCCATGACAAGATGGTGGTAACTACCTCAATCAGTATGCATATGATAATTATGAACAAGTTTGGGGGTATCACCCGGATTTTTCATGGAGCTACAACTATCAAGACCAATACTCTACTCCAAATCCAACATACACGGCGGAATTCTCATATCAACCTCTATTAAAAGAAGAAAATTCAAGGTTGGAGGAATTGTGGTCCAAGTTCGAGGAGAGAGGATTAATCAAACGAAATCAATTCTAAATCTTGCGGATCAGATAGAGCAAATGACCAAAGTCATAAACAACCTTCCTCCAAACACTTGGCTTTATGACATGGATGACAAAATTGATGAAGTGCCCGAGCCAAATCTACAACTGGATGAGACACGAGATGTTGAAAAGAGGAGACAAGTAGGGATAATGAAAATAAGGTCGGGTGAAGAACTAACTATGATTACCAACGAGGAGGAGCCGATGCTATTAGTGCCCCCAGTTCCTTCTCTCGCCAAAGTTCAAGAATCCAGGTTAGATTTGCAAAACCATGTCCGCTAGGTAGTCATGTCGCTTCAATACTTCTTTCTTATGACGTAAAAGCGAGTACAACTTTGAAGCCATGGTTCATGAGTTGGAGAAGATAGAAGAAGAGATTGTTGTGTCGACAAGCCTCGATGCGAGAATCTATTCGCATGAACCTGATGGAAAAAACACCTAGATGTTGGACGTTCTTTAATGTGATCTTATCTAAACAAAGCATGCTAGGTGACTTTAATACAATGGCTATCGTAAATGGGAACCTACCAAAAGCTATATTATTTCCGATGGATGGAGGGTTCCTCAACTTTTGAAGAGGAATTGGATAGCATTGACCAGATAAAGTCAGGCTGAAAGACTATAAATCAATATTACCGGGGGAGGCAACCCAGGAATTTTTATATTTATATGCTTTACTAGTTTATTTAGTAGATAGGAATTAATTTTCTTAGTAAGTTCTCTTATAATCTAATACATGTTGTCTCTCTTCATTGCAGGTAGTGGAGGTTCAATGGATAGGAAAATGATCGTCGCTACCATCGCCACCAGCACCTCACGCTTAGCTGATTACAGGGAAGTTCTCTTCTACTTATCGCTATATTCTTATAATGAGGACATTGTAATTGCTAAGTTTGGGGGAGTTTAGTTTAGTTCGTTATTGCATGTTTAGTTTCATGTTTATGTTATGTTATTTTGCATATGTTGTTAATATAGTTTAGGTTCATTATAAAAAATAAAAAAATAAAAAAATTCAAAAATAATAGTTAGTTACTATGTTCATTTTGCATAAGTCCAGCGGTTTGTTATAGTTAAGTTTATTTTGGCCAATGATGAGATTGGAATTGGGTAGACAAGTATAATACTGACTATTAGAGCTTTGATGTGATTTCTTGTTATGAATTGAATCTTTTTCTATTTGAAACTAGTATAATAATGATAGCACAGTAAAAACAACTTGTTGATTGATTGAGTTTAAATTGATACATAATGGGACTCTAAAGGATAATGCTAGTTTGAATGAAAGAATGACAATAATAAGTAGTGATGACTAAAGTTAGACAAGAACCTAAGTTTGGGGGAATATATGTGGGGTATATAAGCTTTAAAAAAAGAAAAAAAAAAGAAAACATTTTGAGTCTTGTGGTGGGTTGAGGAGAAACACTCCCCATAAACATAAGCGTGAGATGGAGCGTAAAACGCACTCACCAACCATCTATCAAAAGAAAAAGAAAAGGGAAATAATCACGGGAAAAGAGCAAAAAGCCCCCGTGTAAAAAAAAGAGAAGGAAGAAAAGAAAGTATAAGTATCCTGCATGTACCCTTGAATTTGGTTGAGTTTAATTTTAGTTGAATCGTGCCTATCTTTGAGATTTCTTGAGTTTACACTGTATGATGCCTTCGAAGAGACTTGTTATGTGTTAAATTTGATTTTATATCAGATTGCATGATTGTTGAGCACACACGCGCACTATACCAGTAATAACAGTTTAAGACTTGATGATTGACTAGGAAATTATTGATTAGTTTTGATATGAAGTATTGTCGTGTTTCCTTGATTGGTCTAAGGCCGAGTGAATAGATTTGATTCTATGAAATACTGTAGGATTCGTAGGCATATAGGTTAGTTGCATTTCATTGCATTGCATTGAATTATGTTGTGTTACTTGGGGACAAGCAACAGTTTAAGTTTGGGGGTATTTGATAAGTGAATTTTATATACACTTATCCGGTATCTTTTACTTGAATTAGTTGCTTATATTTATGTGTCTTAGTTACTTTTCATGCATTTTGTGTTCATTTTGTAGGTTATACGTTTGGGGAGCAAAGTGTGAGCGACTATTGGTAAGGAAAAGCAAAGAAAACGCAAAGAAAAGCAAACCGGACATCATTTGGGCTTTCATGTTTACTTCATGTTCTTGGTTTGGAACTTAGCTTACATTGAAGAGCATCGTCTTAGATTTTCGGAACATTTTGAATCATTCCAATCGGAGTTCGGATGCAAGAGTTATGATCGTTGTACCAACGGACGTCGAACGTCATGGTTTTGGGTGGTCATTTGCATAGCAGTTACTTCCAGCTCAATTTCAGCCTTCATTCGCCCAGAATTTCTCAATCCTCAAAGAATTAAAGTTGTAGATCTCGTCGATATCTTCGATTTTATAGGTGGCAGTCCCCGTAATTCCTCCCGGATCAAAGGTTATGGCCATTTTTCCAAAGGATGTCGGAGTAGAAAATGTCAGAACTTGGGGCCAGCGCTAGGGTGCCCAAAATAGGCCTATGCCCAAAGGTCTTGGGTGTCTTTGGGGAGTAGTGTCTGACGTCAAGCCAATATTTGGGCTACTGGGGAAGAGGTTGGTTCGTCGACTTGGGCGAGTTTTGGGCAAATTTTGACACCTTTTTGACTCCAAATTGGATTGGGTTTGTTCCTAAGCTCAAAATTGGACTTGTAATCTATAAATACTTGATGTAAGGCATAAAATAAAGGGAGATTACATAGCTTAGCTTAGATAAAACACTCCATTAGATTAGAATATAAACCCTAGTTCTTAATTAGCCATTGGAGATAAAAGCAACTTAGAGAACACTGAAGATCAAGAGCAAGAGGGGAGCATCAGATTTGCTGACAACAGATTCTATTCTCTTCTCTTATCATACATTTATCTTTTAATGTCTATTCGGTTGTGGATTCTTGGTTTTAATTCATTAATTATGAACTAACTCTTTTATTAAGATTTCAATTGAACCTTTTATGTCTATGAATTAATTATTTGATTTATTCCAATTATTTATGTCAAGGTGAATTGTTTATCTTGTCTTGTGCTTATTACTTAATTATTTGATCAAGAATTACCTTATTCTTCGTAGAAGGAATTGAAAGAGGAATTCTAGGGTTAGAACTGGGCATGATATCATGTGACTTAGTTATTTGCAAAGTGAATAATTAGGTTTGTGAATTGAATGGAAATATATGTTCACCGTATGTAACACATAAGGAATTGGGATTAAAAGGAGTTTAATTCAATTGTTTTGCATAGGAATATAGAAAGATTAATCTGGATTAAATAGAAGGCAATTGATCACTTGGAAAATAACTTTTGACATTTGAGAATTCCTGTTAACAATTCAGTAGACATAATAATTGAGATAATTGGATAATTGATTTATAGTTCATAATTGGGGATATTGAAGTTTTAATCTTTATTTATCTGAATTCAGTCATAAAGCAATTGAGTTTAATTAGTTAATTTATTTTTCTTAATTAGAAAAATCACGATTTGAGATTGTTTAAATAAAATTAGTTTGGTTAAGAATTAGTACTTGATGATTTTTATTAAATAATTCCCCGAGGGAACGATACTCTACTTTCACTTTATTACTTGTTGACCGTGTATACTTGCACGTATTCATTGATTGCGAAATCAATCAACAATTGGCATAGCTCCATTTGAGGCGTTGTATGTAATAAAGTGTCATTCTCCAGTATGTTGGGATGAGGTGGGTGAAGCGACAGTGTTGGGACCGGAGTTGGTACGTATGACTACGTAAAAGATTCAAACGATCCGACAACGTATAAAAACCTCACAAGATCGACAAAAGAGTTATGCTGATCTTCATCGAAAGGACGTGGAATTCAATATTGGAGATCACGTGTTGTTACGTGTTGCTCCATGGAAAGGAGTTACGAGATTTGGAAAGAGAGGAAAGATTAATCCTCGATTCATTGGCCCATTTATAATCCTCGATCGAGTAGGAACTGTGGCCTATAGACTCATCCTACCACCGAGCTTGTCTCGTGTTCATAACGTTTTTCACATATCTGTGTTACATAAATATGTGAAAGACCCGAACCACATTATTGAATTAGAACCGGATGAGATAGCGAAAGATTTAACGTATGAGGAGGTACCTGTTAAAATCTTGGATAAGAAGGATCATATTCTACGCTCCAAGGTTATACCTCAAGTCAAAGTTTTGTGGAGAAACCACGATGTTGAGGAAATGACCCGGGAGTTAGAATCTGAAATGAAGTCAAGGTATCCTCACCTATTCGTTATACCAGGTACGCACCCTAATTTCGAGGACAAAATTTCATAAGAATAAGAGGTTGTAAGACCCCAACTTTTATGAATAAAGATTAATTTTTCTCGAAATATATTTTTGAATATTATGGTGTGAATTTGATATAATGTTATAGTTGTGGGTAATATTTACAAATTTTGCAAAGTAAGCAAGTGGTTATATAATATTTTATTGGTCGGGGAATATTCATTTTAACAGGGAATATTCGTACGACCTCACATTCATTGGTGGACCCCACAACGGAAGTATTATCGTATTTAGAAAATGACAGAATTATCTTTTTATAAAAATTATGGCGTAAGTTTTACTGTTAAACTGTTGAACTACCCAGTGGTAAAAAAGAACGATGTCTGGCGTGGTTGCATAGTAGCACCAGATCGATTATTGATGCTTACGTGAGAAGTCACTCAGTTATACTCAATTATTGCTACAGTAATTGTTGCATAATATCTCTCATATTATTGATTATTATCACAGTATCATCTGCATAATATTTATTATTATTAAATCAATAATTGAGACAACAAAGTTATTCATATTATTATTTGCAATATTGACAATGTCTAGAAAGTTCTGTCAATGAGAGGTTTGGTCACCTAATTACGCACCAATAGGGAGAAATCCTTATCAGAAAGCCCCCTCTTGCCTGGGAATGATCTAGTTGTTAAATATTATGAGTTATAATATTAATGATGAATAAGTTCGTGTTGATTAAAGATAAAATTGATTTTTCCATTGTGTGAGGATTATTAGTGTTAGTGGAAATCGACATCTATTTCGGTAATAATTGATGTCTGGAGGTTATATTGACCAATCGGGTAATTAATCGAATAAATGAGCAATTAATTGCTATTAATTCACATGCTTATAACTATTTGTTCACATATGTGTACTATTGATTCACATACATGTACTATTAGGGGAGCTGGTGCAATTTTGATAATACTTGCATGACTAAATTTAAAAATTAAAGAAAAGATGAAAGTATTATACTGTAATATTTCGAGCCCCAAAACGAGCAATTATCAAAACTATGTTTTCCTATAAATAGAAGCTCATTCTTCTTTCATTCTCACCAATTCACTAAGACTCACAAGAGCAATTATAGAAAGAGAAGCTATAGAGAGAAAAACTTTAGAGAGAAAGTAGAAGAGAAGTCCGCTACCTCACTATTTCAGTATCCAGTCTTCTTCTACGGTAAAGGATATTATTTTGTTCAGTATTCATAGGAATAATATTTTCTTCCATACTCTGTAGTATGTGAGTAATATTATTTCGTCTCGTATTCCTGATTATACCCTCATTTTGTTAAAGTATTGCTTCTATACTCCGTGAAATTAGTAGAATATCCTTGAAATTTGTGCTTCATCTAGTATTGTTTCACAAGGATATTTTCTGCACATTCTTGTTAAATTTTAAGCTTTTCATGTCGTAGTACCGTCCATGAGTAGTATTTATTTTAACGATATTATTCACAAAGTACTATTCATGGTATACTATTCATAAAGTACTATTCACGGGTACTATTCACAAAGTACTATTCATGAGTACTATTCACTCGGGTACTATTTACCCGGAGAATTATTTATGACAAAAATTGATTTCTTTGATGTCCAAATTATTTTGGATACAATATTATTCTTGGATTTTACTCTACAAAGCAGTATCATGTTGACAATTTGGACATTATTGAATTCTGGAAAAATTAAAATATAAATCTTTAAAAATTTATCATTTTCTTTCTTTTAATTGAATTATTATATCATTGACATCATCCTCATGCTTAAATTGTGATAAAAGTCATCTGTGGCTTACCTGCGTAGATGTACTATTGATTGGTATGATTATGATCAAGGATTATTTTGTATAATCATGAACGTAATGTTACAAATGATGTAGTAAAAATTCTCATTGGCCTGTAGTGCATATTGATGGACAGTTGTAGGTATGATTATGACCAGGGATTATTCAGTATAATCATAACCATTGATGATTACATGAATATCTTTGGCCCGTAGTGCAGGGATGATTCGATGATGTGGTTTATTTATTGTCGAGTCTCAAATGATAAAATTGATGATAAACTTTTTAAATCATAGAAGATAGTAGATATCATGCTCTAATTGACTATTCTAATGGATTGCTTGTTCCGCTGCAGTTAAACTTGATGTTTATTGTATTTTATCAGTTTAACATTATTAAAGACTAACGATAATTTTTTCTGCATTATCTTAGTCATAATATTTCTTACTGGGCTAGTTGAGCTCACCCTTTTGCTTTCATTGTTCTCTTCAGGAAATGAGAACGTAGCTGGGACTAGTCGGGGAACAGGGTGACGGTCCGAGATGGTGGCTATAGTAGTCCTCACTATTTTATGAAATAGTGTGATAATAAATGTAATGAGGACTTCATTTGAGTTTGAATACTGTCTATGAGACAATTTTCGTGTATAAACTCTAAGATACGATGTTGTCGTATTGTATAAAAGAAGTTTGTATTTGATTTATGTGCCATGTATTTGGCGACACAAAATGAGCTTTCTGCAATTCGTGCAACATCAAGCAAGAGAGACTCCTGTTTAAAACGCAGGTGGAAGCATTGGAAACTCTCAAATGGTCACCGCTAAGTAGTTCAAGGAGCTAGGACCATCGAAGCTTTTGGGAGAGCCAAAACCACTTAAGGCGGAGACGTGGATAAAGCAGATCACCAAGATATTTGATGTCTTGGGATGCTCCGAGGAGCAAAAGGTTCCCTTTGCCACCTTCATGTTGCGAGGAGAGGAAGATTACTAGTGGGAATCGGTAAAGCATACTCAACCTACCGCACTGAAGATGTCTTGGGAGAAGTTCCAAGAAATGTTCAATGACAAATACTTTCCCGAAAGTATTCATCACATGAAAGAGGTGGAGTTTATCAAGCTGGAGAAAAACAATATGACAGTGTCGTAGTACGAAGCTAAGTTTGCCGAGTTGTCCCAGTTTGTGTCCCACTTGGTTGATTATGAGGAGAGAATGACGCGAATATTTCTGCGAGGTTTGAAACCTGAAATACATCAATACCTCATTTCTCACAAAATGTGTTTGTATTCAGATGTTGTGAATAGGGCTCAGTTATTAGAGCGTGATAATGAGTCAACCCAACCAAGAGAGCGCAGCCGGTAAAATGATAATACCAGTGGTAGCAGTCATCGAAGTGGTGATAACAAACGTGGAGGAAGTCAACATGCCAGAAATGGTAACCACTTCGGTGGTAATCATGGCCAAGGCAATAAAAGTGGAAAATTTCAAGAAGATGAGATTCAATAATGATGGAAGGACATCATCACCAACACCCGTTGTTAAAGAAGGAGAACGATCACTGATCGTATGCTACAAATGCAGAGGGGAGGGACATATTAGTCCAAATTGCACGCAGCAGTCCAAAACGTGTTACAATTTTGGAAAAGAAAGTCACCTAGCTCGATTTTGTCATTCAATAAAGCCAAGTCCAGTTGGGATGGTGACACCAAATGCCATCCCAGACAAGTCAAAACCAGTAGTTCAAGGGAGAGCGTTTGTCGTGACCTCTCAGAAAGCGAGAAACCCGAACGAGGTCATCACGGGTAAGCTAATCTTAAACTCTACCGAAGTCTATTCGTTATTTGATACCGGTTCTACCCATTTTTTTATTTCTCCTACTTGCGCTCAACGTTTACATTTAACTCCAGAAAAATTAACTTTGACTTATCTGTTGAAACTCCGTTGGGATACACATTCATTACATCCACTGTTTATTGTTGGGTAAAATCTAATTACGCACAACACACAAGTATACGTGATCAACAAGTAATAAAGTGAAAGTAGAGTATCGTTTTCACGAGGAATTGTTTAACAAGAATCACCAAGTACTAACCATAACCTACTCAATCTTATTTAAACGAATGAATTTCAAATTATATAAATTAAATTATTTAATTACACTAATTCTAATTACCACTAATTAAAAATTAGATTACGGAGATTTATGATCATAACTTCACTTACTGCTTCATTTAAGTTAACACACTTCTCATCAATTATTTTATATCATGAATTGTTAATCAAGAACACTAAATCAGATAAAACCACCTCTCGATGCATAATACTAATACTCACTTAAATCCACAGATGATAGAATTAAGCAAGACACCCTAATTAACTAATCCATTATATCTATATGTGAATTATAATTAAAAAGGATTTAAAGCACAAGTTCTCTATAAGATTACATATGGCGTAAAGACATATTTCTATCCTAAACACGAATCATGAATTCCATCTATGCAGAAATCAAAAACACATGCTATTATGATCAGATCTAAATCTATACTCCTATCTCGATTTCATATGGATTATCCCGGTAATTAATGGTCAATCAATTAAACAATTAAGTCCAAATCACAATAGACAATCCTCACAATAGAACATAACAATTGATAGTAAAGCATATTAAAATAAACTACACAATAAGATCCATTGTAATCTCAAACAAAGAATTAGTTCATTGAATTAAAACTAAGAATCCACAATTGAATAATCATTAAAAGATAAAGATAGAAGAAGATAAGAAGATAAAATCTGTTTTCTACAGATTTGAAGCTCCCTCATTGCTCCTACTTTGAATCTTCAATGGTCTCCAAGTTGCTTCAATCTCCAAATCTCATAAGAACTAGTGTTTTTTCCTATTCTACTCTAATCTAATCTAATGGAATCCTCTCTCCCTCCTCTAATACTTGTGATTCTCACCCTTTTATAAGTCTCTTTATATGTCTTTAAGTCATCTTAAAAGTCCTTGAGTCAATTGGATCGAACCAATCCTTCTTGGACTCAAATTTAGACAAAATTTACTTTTTCTATGCTTACCCCCGCCCCGACGGGGGTTTAGCCTTGTAAAGGGCCCGGCCCGGTGGGCTAGGGTTCTATTTTACAGCTAGTACCCCCGCCCCGGCGGGGGTTTTGTGAAGAGAAAGCACGCCCTGGCGGGGGTCCTTTTTCTGCTCTGACGTCCTTTGGGAAAACAGCTATAACGTTTGATCTAGAAAGAGTTACGAGGCCTGCCACCTATCAAATCGAAGATATCAACGAGCTCTACAACTTTCATTCTTTGAGAAATGAAAAATAACGGACGTATAAAGGTCATAATTCGGATGGAAGTGACTACTATGCAAATGGCCACCCAAAACAGTGAAGTTCGTCGTCCGTTGGTACAAAGGTCATAACTCATGCATCCGAACTCCGATTGGAATGATTCAAGATGTTCCGGAAAGCTAAGAAGAAGCTCTACAATATAATCAAAGTTCCAAGCCAAGAACCTAAAATAAACATGAAAGCCCAAACGATGTCTGGATTGCTTTTCCTTATGTTTGCATACCAATAGTTGCTAACACAACTCCCAATCATATAATCTACAAAATGAACACAAAATGCATGAAAAGTAACTAAGAAACATTAGTTTAAGCAACTAATTGAAGTAACAGATACCAAAAAAGTAGGTATAAAATCGACTTATCAAATATCCCCAAACTTAAACATTTGTTTGTCCTCAAGCAAAACCACAAAACAGCAATGCTATGCAATGCAACTAATCTATATGCCTACGAATCCAGCAGTAATGACAAAAACAAGTATATTCAACCGGCCTTAGAAAAATCAAGTAAACATGATAATACATCATATCAAAACAAATTATTAACTTCCCAATCAATCATCAAATCATAGACTGTTATCACTAATATAGTGCGTGTGTGCTCCACAACAATGTTAACTAATATAAAATAAAATTTAACACATAACAAGTCTCTTCGAAGGCATCATACAGTGTAAACTCAAGAAATTCAAAAACAGGCTAGATCCAACTAAAATCAAACAATTACCAATATCGAGGGTCAATATAGGATACTTATGCTTTATTTTTCATCTACGGGGGCTTTTTTCTCTTATTTCCCGTTTTATTCATTTTTTTTCTTTTGGTTTATATACACATAGCTATGCAATCTCTTATTCCCTTAGGCTTTTCAATGCTACCTTAACGAGCTTTCGACCAACGACTCCTAGACCATTAAGACCTTAGGGCGCTTATTACGCCCCCAAAACAGGTATACATCACCCATCTTGAGTCGCCAAATACATGGTACAAAATTCAAATACAACTTAATTATACAACAGTCGTGTAAAATACGACAAATCATAATCTAAAAGTTTTAATAAGAATATTGTCATCTAGACAATATCCACACTCAATGGAGTCCTCATTACATTTATTTTCACACTATTTAACAGAATAGTGAGGACTACTAATGCTATCATCTGGACCGTCACTCTGTTCCTCGACTAGCCACGGCTACGTTCTCATTTCCTGAAGAAAACAGTGAAAGAAAGGGTGAGCTCAACTAGCCTAGTAAGAAATATTATGACTAAGATAATGCAAAATAAATTATCATTAGCCTTCAACAATGTTAAACTGATAGAATATAATAGACAACAAGTTTATTTGCAGCGGAACAAGCAATCCATTAGAAGAGTCAAGTAGAGCATAAAATCTACTATCTTCTATGATTTAAAAAGTTTTTCATCAACTTTATCGCTGAGACTCAACTTAATAAATAAAATCGAATCATCCCTGCATCACGACCAAGGATATTCATGTAATCATCAATGGTCATGATCATACCAAATTATCCTTGGTCATA
Source organism: Panax quinquefolius (assembly GCA_020205615.1). NCBI lineage: Eukaryota > Viridiplantae > Streptophyta > Magnoliopsida > Apiales > Araliaceae > Panax > Panax quinquefolius. The sequence goes on along the minus strand of CM035169.1, from coordinate 84,042,628 downwards.
ATCATACCAACAACTGTCCATCAATGAACTACAGACCCATGAGGACTTTTACCACATCATTCGTCACATTACGGTCATGATTACACCGAATAATTCCTTGTCATAATTATACCAAGTCCATCTATGCACGTAAGCCAAAGATGACTTTAATCACAATATAAGCATAAGGGTGATGACAATGACATAATAATTCAATAAAATAAGTTCAAGGATAAATTTTCAAGATTTATAATTTTAATTTATCCAGAAATCAATAACGTCCAAATGGTCAACATGATACTTCTTTGTGGAGTAAAATTCAAGAATGCTCAGAAGAATATTTCCATGAAAAGATACTGGATGAAGCGCAAATATCAATGATATTCCACTAATTTCATGTACGGGTACTTCAATTCCACGGGATTTGGTGTTCACTGTACAAATATCATCTATCTATCTACCTATAATAAATGCAAACCATGCAAAAGAAAGAAATAAAATCTTTCCCTTAAGGGTTACAACATCCGAATAATAATTCAATCCCAGGTTAAACTAACCTTAAACAACTGTGCAAAAATATAAACAATAAGTCTTAAGTAACATTAATTCTAATTACATCACATAAATAATCAGTCTTCATTAGTTGCTAAGCTTGCCCTTGCCTTTATTAGTGGAAGGTTCGTCTGCCCTTTTGTTCTTAACTGTAATGTTATTATTATGCAAGAGTGAGCACGATTGCCCACAAGTATAACAATATAACAATGAATAATAACATGCGAAAGAAATAATAACTTCTAAAATAAAAGCTCAACTTTTGAATCAAGAATGAATAACAAGAATCAAAAGATTTCTGAGGGTCATAAGGCCTTGAACTATGTCCTAGGTTATCAAGGGTTATACTTGAAACCTTTAACAATCATAAGACTATGGACCTTTCTACTTTCGTACTTAGGGGATCGACCCTTAGTACCATCTCATGCACAATATCTTAACGCTAACGCATAAGTAAATCCCTTTGCAGGGTTGTTCATCTCAGTTTGACATTCGAGTCCGCACCAAAGGAAGTTTGATTTGGATAATTCAATAAGGTTTCTGAAATTTAGAACGTTCATCGACTATGGACTAGTCGAATCAATAAGGTTCACTAGTCTAACAAGGTTCAACAATAATGATATTCAAATTGAATAATAATCTCAAGAAGTATACAATAGAACAAATATTGTATAACAATTTCATATTTTGAAACGATAATAAATCTTTAATATAACAATTCAAACTTGAATAATAGTAATGATGATTTACTCAAGGTAAATAATAAACTTGAACAATGATAACAAGTAGGGGTAGGAAACTTGCCTTGTGTGTAGATTACACTTTAATTAAACTCTTTCTTTGATTTAAATCCTACATATCATTTACATTCACAACTCTAGTTAATTATAATATAATTAACCATCATAAATTCATTCTTTTATCTAAACTTTGGTTATGACTATACTTAGTCAAATATCACACTTATTGTCACATAATAACACTTCATGAATAATAAGCTACTTATGTATTTCATAATTCAATCCACATGCAATTATGTTATTTACATGTTAAGTATCTATTTTAATATCTCATTATACTTCTAACATATCTCTATTTTCTTTAAATCAAGTTGCTATCACATTGCTAGACTTGAACATTTAAAGATAATTCATTTCTGGACATTCTGCAGAGTGGTAGGCCATGGCTTTCACTTTTTGTATTATCTCTTCTTTCATGCACATGCTTGTGCCAAGTTGTTGAGACTGAGACCTAAGCGTTAAGGCAATGTGGCATGCATGGTCAAGGGACATAAGGCATGAGGCAAGGCGCGCCATGCATGAACAGAACGACTCTGCTACGCAATTCGTGAAAATTGCGAAACACGACCCAAAAAACTCCAATTAAATTTTACTACTACGAATTTAATCATACCCACATGTTAGAATTCAGATATAAACATTACTCAACATCTATAGAATGATTTTAACCCATTAAAACACATAATTACAGAATTAAAATGTATAAATTTCACTGTTCTTTGTGTTCTTGAAGATTTTGAACAAAAACACAAAATTTTAACACTACTGGATTTGTTATAACAATCAATCCGTTCATTTAAGGTTTGGTCTCTTAAATAAAACATGCATAATCAAATAAGAGTGGGAATTTTATAAAAACATTTATGTTTGACACATTAAATTTACGTATAAGGGCCATATGGCCATAACCCAAACTCTGTAATTTTGAAGCAATCATATACGGTGTAATATAATGAAACTGATGATAGGGAATCATGCAATATATATAAAAAAACATGCTATACTACTCGAATTATTACATTTATTCTTATAACAACACAATTTCCCAATTACAGAGACTTTGCAAGATGAATGAAAGCCATTTTTATAAAAACTTTAATACGTAATTTAAAATTTGGGAAGGAGGAGATTACTCACAGCTTAGTGTAGATAGAAGAGATGGACTTTCTCAATTAATCAAACAACTAACAATTCTCTCAAATTCTTAATTCTCTCTCTCTCTCTGTGATTTCCTTGTAAAACTTAGAAAATGAAGAGAAGAAGAATACGTATAATAATAAAGGGAGGAACTGACGCGTTGTGGTCAGTTACCCAGTCATGGGTAACTTCCCTCAACTCCCACTAAGGCCATGTTTGGCTATCATTTTAAAAGCTTATACCCTATTAATTTAATAAAACCTCTTATACTATAGTTAAATAATGTCACACTCCTTTATAAAATAAATCAATATCTTATTTAATTTACTTTAAATAAAATATAATAAATTCTTATAAATTCACATAGTCACATAATTAAATTTCTCATTAATAAATAATGTCAAATTATTAACTCTCTAATTAATAATTAAATTAATTAAAATATCATTAGGCTTATTAAATATTTCTTTTAATACAATAAGCTCACATAATGACATAATTCGATAATAAAATTCTCTACATTAATTTAATAAATGTAACACATATAATTAAATTAATCTACCACAATCGCATCAATTAATTATTTAATCAAATAATTAAATCATCGAAAATATTTATACTGCTTGAATAAATATTAAGAATTAAATTACAAAAATCTCGTTCATTCACATCTTTCCCCTTAAAAGGATTACATCCCCGAAATCATGACTCAATAAATTTGACCTGAATTCTGATATAAAGCCAAAACTTTAACCAACCGAGTATAATAGAATATATGAAACCATGAAATGGATTTTTCTCTCGCCATGCGGTAATCCACGAGACATATCATTTCCACAATTTAATAAGGAATGAATACGAAGGATCATTCACCATGCATGCAGTAATCCACATAGACAAAGTTATTCCAATAGAATAATAAAAACCTGAAATAACGAAGAATTCACCAGCGCGTGCGTAATTACGCATGCATGTGTTATTCAACGTAATAATAAAGAATTAAACCAGTCATGCGTAACTCTTGCATGCATGAGGATATTCCAACCGAATAATAAAGAATGGAACCGTGTCAAATGCGTAAATCCGCATGCATGGATATTCCAACCGAATAATAAAGAATGGAACCGGTCAATACGTAATCCGCACAGACGGGATATTCAACGAAATAATAAAGAATGGAATAACAATGAAATTCACTGGGCATGCGATAGATCAGCATATATAGGTTATTCCAATTGAATAATAAAGAATGGAATAACGAAGAATTTCACCATGTATGCGGTACTTGATGTAGACGGGTTATTCCAAAGATAATAATAATAAAGAATGGAATAACAACCCTTACGAGTATTGAAAGAAAATAACTCTCTTCATGAATACGAAAGAAATAATACCCCTTACCTTAGAAGAAAACTAGATACTGGAATAGTGAGGTAGCAGACTTTTCTTCTTCTTTCTCTCTATAATTTCTCTCTATAATAATTGCTCTATAGCTTTAGTGAATTGGTGAGAAATGAAGGAAGAATGAGCTTCTATTTATAGGAAAATATAGTTTCGATAATTGCACGTTTTGGGGCTCAAAATATTACAGTATAATACCTTCCTCTTTTTCTTCGTTTTTAATTTAGTCCTGCGAGTATTATTAATCTTGCACCACCTCCCCTAATAGTAAATAATGTGAATTAATAGTTCATTCGTGTGACTTAATAGTATAATCATGTGAAAAAACTAATTACGGTATAGTACTTTCAACTATACCTCCATTTTTTAACTTAGTCATGTAAGTATTATCAATCTTGCACCACCTCCCCTAATAGTATAAGAATGTGAATCAATAGTACACACATGTGAACAAATAGTTATAACCATGTGAATTAATAGCAATTAATTGCTCATTTATCCAGTTAATTACCCGATTGGTCAACATATCCTCCAGATATCAATTATTATCGAAATAAATGTCATTTTTCACTAACACTAATAATTCCAACACAATGGAACTATCCATTTCATCTTTAATCAACACGAATTTATTCATCATTAATATTATAATTCATAATATTTAACAACCAGGTCGTTCCCAGGAAAGAGGGGGTTTTCCGATAAGGATTTTTCCTTATTGGTGCGCAATTAGGTGACCAAACCTCTCCTCCTCGATGTAACTTAGACATTTTCAATATTGCAAATAATAATATGAATAACTTTGTCATCTCAATTATTGATTTAATAATAATAAATATTATGCAGATGATACTGTGATAATAATTGAATCAATAATATGAGAGATATGATGTAGTAATTACTATAGCAATAATTGAGTATAACTGAGTGACTTCTCACATAAGCATCAATAATCAATACCATGTGCTACTATGCAACCACGCGTATTACTATACTTTTACTACCGGGTAGTTCAACAGTTTAACGGTAACACTTTCGCCGTTATTTTTATAAAAAAGATAATTCTGTCGTTTTCTAACTACGACACATAACTTCCGTTGTGGGGTCCACCAATGATTATGCTGTCGTACGAATATTCCCTATTAAAACGAATATTCTCCAACCAATCGATTATTATATAACCACTTGGTTTCTTTGCAAAATTTGTAAATATTACCCATAACTATAACATTATATCAAATCCACATCATAATATTCAACAATATATTTCGAGAAAATTATTCTTTATTCATAAAAGTTGGGGTCTTACAGCGCTAGGTGTAAAGACAATTCCCTCGGACTTACTTACTCAAGTAACAAAGGCCACAAAACTAGACAAGCACGCCACGGTGTTTATTCATACTTTTCTTTTTCTTTTTCTTCTTTTTTCTTCTTTTTTTTATAGCTTATATACCCCAAATATTCCCCCAAACTTAGGTTCTTGTCTATCTTTAGCCATCACTACTTATTCTTGTCATTCTTTCATTTAAACTAGCATTATCCTTTAGAATCCCATTATGTATCAATTTAAACTCAATCAATCAACAAGTTATTTTTACTGTGTTATCCTTATTATACCAGTTTCAAACAGAAAAAGACTCAATTCATAACAAGAAATCACATCAAAGCTCTAATAGTCAGTACTATACTTGTCTACCCAATTCCAATCTCATCATTGGCCAAAACAAATTGTAAATATCAAACAGCTAGACTCATGCAAGATGTACTAAATGCTATATAAACATAGTAAACTAACTACTAATTTTTCAATTTTTTGAATAAATTTTTTTTATTTCAAGAAACTGAATGCAAAAACTAAATGTAACTATACGAACTACAATGTAAATAACTAACTATAGGCAATATGACACTAAAATGCTCCCCAAACTTAAACTAGACATTATCCTCAATGGCTGAAATAGAAAAAAGTAAAGCAGAGGACTTCCCTGAAAATATAGCAATCCTCCTCCCTGTCCGCTAAGTTTGGAGAATATGTTAGGCACATTGAACAAATTGGGCACCACATATGAATTTGACTTGAATAACCATTTCATAATCTTTTTCCTGTCCATTGAACCTCCAATACCTGTAATTAAGAGAGACAACATGGATTAGAATTAATTCATATCTACTAAATAAACTAGTAAAGCATATAAATATAAAAATTATTGGGTTGCCTCCCAATTAGCGCTTGAATTACAGTCTTTCAGCCTGACTTTGTCTGGTCAACACTATCCAATTCCTCTTCGATAATTGAGGAATCCTCCATCCATCAGAAATAATGTAGCTTTTGGTAGGTTCCCATTTGTGACGGCTATCGAATTAAAGTCACCTAGCATGCTTTGTTTAAATATGTGCCCAATTGAGAATGTTGAATAACTCGATGCTTTTTCGTCCGTTGAGCCTATGATTCGATTGGGGCTTTGAGGCTTGGCAAGAACAACGGGCTCTTCTTCTATCTTCTCCTCCTCAACCCACAATGGCTTTACATTTGTACTAGATCTCATGTCATAAAGAGCCTTGCCGACGATATGACTACCAAGCAGGCACGGTTTTGCAAATCTAACTAGACCTTTAATCTTTGGCAGAGAAGGAACTTGGGGCACTAATAACATTTGCTCATCCTCGTTGGTACTCATAGTTAGTTTTTCACCGACCTTATTTTCATTATCCCCACTCGTCTCCTCTTTTTCAACATCTCGTGTCTCATCCAGTTGTAGATTTGGTTCGGGCACTTCATCAATCTCGGAATCCTCGTTATAACCCCAATTTTTTTGAGGACAGTTGTTCAAGGCTTTAAGCATTTGATCCATCTGGTTCTGCAGATTTTGAATTGATATCTCTTGATTCTGAATTAACCACTCTTGATTAATCTTCCTATCCTCCATTGATGCTACGAACTTGGACAACAATTCCTCCAACCTTGAATTATCTATCTCAGTTTTGGAATCCATATATTGAAGACCATGGGTTGAAGTGGTGATGAGTTATTCCATTTGGTGCTAAAAATTGTGGCTCGATATTTCTTGACTCGTCATCCTCTCCTCTTGGTTTGCTATGAGCTTTGACAATAATTCCTCCAAAATTTACTTTTCTTCTTGTGGCAATGGAGGTTTACATGATAATTCTGGTGTGTATGTTGGATTTGAAGCGTAGTATTGGCCTTCATAACTTTGACAATAATTCCTCCAAAATTAACAAGAATCACCAAGTACTAACCAGTTACCAACTCAATCTTATTTAAACGAATGAATTTCAAATTATATAAATTAAATTATTTAATTACACTAATTCTAATTACCACTAATTAAAAATCAGATTACGGAGATTTAAGATCACAACTTCACTTATTGCTTTATTTAAGTTAACACACTTCTCATCAATTATTTTTTATCCTGAATTGTTAATCAAGAACACTAAAGCAGATAAAACCACCTCGCGATGCATAATACTCATACTCACTTAAATCCACATATGATAGAATTAAGCAAGACACCCTAATTAAGTAATCCACTATATCTCTATGTGAATTACAATTAAAAGGATTTAAAGCACAAGTTCTCTATAAGATTACATATGTCGTAAAGGCATATTTCTATCCTAAAAATGAATCATGACTTCCATCTATGCAAAAATCACAAACACATGCTATTATGATCAGATCTAAATCTATACTCCTATCTCGATTTTATATGGATTATCCCGGTAACTAATGGTCAATCAATTAAACAATTAAGTCCAAATCACAATAGACAATCCTCACAATAGAACATAATAATTGATAGCGAAGCATATTAAAATAAACTACACAATAAGATCCATTGTAATCTCAAACAAAGAATTAGTTCATTGAATTAAAACTAAGAATCCACAATTGAATAATCATTAAAAGATAAAGATAGAAGAAGATAAGAAGATAGAATCTGTTGTCTACAGATTTGAAGCTCCCTCCTTGCTCCTACTTTGAATATTCAAAGGTCTCCAAGTTGTTTCAATCTCCAAATCTCATAAGAACTAGTGTTTTTTCCTATTCTACTCTAATCTAATCTAATGGAATCCTCTCTCCCTCCTCTAATCCTTGTGATTCTCCCCCTTTTATAAGTCTCTTTATATATCTTTAAGTCCTCTTGGAAGTCCTTGAGTCAATCGGATCGAACCAATCCTTCTTGGACTCAAATTTGGAAAAAATTCACTTTTTCTACGCGTACCCCTGCCCCGGCGAGGGTTTTGTGAAGAGAAAGCCCGCCCCGGCGGGGGTCCTTTTTCTGCTCTGACGTCCTTTGGAAAAATGGCCATAACGTTTGATTCGGGAAGAGTTACGAGGCCTGCCACCTATCAAATTTAAGATATCAATGAGATCTACAACTTTCATTCTTTGAGAAGTGAGAAATAACGGATGGATGAAGGTAGAAATTGGGCTGGTACAAAGGTCATAACGCATGCATCCAAACTCTGATTGGAATGATTCAAGATGTTCCGGAAAGCTAAGAAGAAGCTCTACAATATAATCCAAGTTCCAAGCCAAGAATATGAAATAAACATGAAAGCCCAAACGATGTTTGGATTGCTTTTCCTTACATTTTTATACTATAGTCGCTCACACAACTCCCAAGCATATAATCTACAAAATTAACACAAAATGCATGAAAAGTAACTAAGAAACATGAGTTTAAGTAACTAATTCAAGTAACAGATACCGGATAAGTAGGTATAAAATCTACTTATCATTTATAAGTCTTGTTTGATTCAAATCAGCAACCGCACATTACCTGTCGATCTTATTTCTTTGAAAATACTTGCATTTGATGTGATTTTAGGGATTGATTGGTTAACTACTTATCAGGCTAAAATTGATTATTTTTATAAGTTTGTTAGCTTTCATATTCCTAACCAACCAATTAAATGAATTCAAGCAACCAAATCACTAAAGTGAATCATTGACATATCAAGCCATAAAGTTATTCATTTATTGAAAAATGGATGTCAAGCTTTCTTAGCCCATGTCACAGATTTAAACAAAGAATACGTTAGATTTGAATGATATTTCAATTGTTAATAAATTTCCTGACGTATTCCCCGAAGAACTTCATGGCCTACCCCAAGAGCGTGAAATCGAGTTTTGTATTCACCTTGAACCCGGTATGAAACCCATTTTCAAAGCCCCATATTGAATGGCTCCTATTGAACTTCAGGAGTTAAAGACCCAGCTGTAGGAATTTTTGGACATCGGTTTCATTCGTCCTAGTACATCTCCTTGGGGTGTTCATGTTCTATTTGTGAAGAAGAAAGATGGGAGTTTGCGACTTTGTATTGATTATAGGGAGTTGAACCATGTCACCATCAAAAATAGGTACCCATTGCCTCGCATTGATGACATATTTGACCAGTTGCAAGGCGCCAAATTCTTTTCAAAGATCGATCTTCGTTCTAGATATCATCAATTGAAGATTAAAACCGATGACATTCTAAAGACTGCTTTAAGAACTCGGTACGAGCATTACGAATTCCTAGTCATGTCTTTTGGATTGACTAATGCTCCTACTGCCTTCATGGATATGATGAACCTAATATTTAAGGAATATTTGGATCACTTTATGGTCGTCTTTATTGATGACATCCTCATTTATTCCAAAAGCCATGAAGATCATGAGCAACACTTGAGGTTGATACTCCAAAAGCTTCGCGAGAACAAGTTATATGCCAAGTTAAAGAAATGCGAGTTCTGGCTTGAGGAAGTAGCATTCTTTGGGCATGTGATATTAAATCACGGAATATTTATTGACCTAGCGAAGGTTGAAGCAATACAAAGCTGGGAGCAACCTAAGCCAGTGACCGAAGTATGTAGCTTTCTCAGCTTAGCTGGTTATTATCGGAGATTCGTGGAAGGTTTTTCTCGAATTGCTACTCCATTAACTCAGCTGACTCGAAAAGATACAAAATTCAGTTAGAGCGAGGAATGTGAGAAGAGTTTTCAAGAAATCAAGAGAAGATTCATTTCAGCATCTGTTCTGACAATACCATCTGGTTCAGAGGGATTTGTCATCTATAGCGATGCTTTAGGCAGAGGGTTAGGATGTATTCTCATGCAATATGGGAAAGTCATAGTCTATGCCTCATGACAACTCAAAGAATATAAGAGGAATATCCTACTCATGATCTAGAGTTGGCAGCTGTCATTTTCACACTTAAAAGCTGGAGGCATTACATGTATGGGGAGAAAGTGGAGATCTACACAGATCATAAAAGCCTCAAATATTTCTTCACCCAAAAGGAACTCAACATGCGACAACGACGATGGCTCAAGCTATTGAAAGATTACAATCATACCATTCAATACCATACTGGAAAAGCGAATGTGGTATCTGACGCGTTGAGTAGAAGATCATATGCGGGTACGAGTGCGATATTGTCAACGCAAGGGCCCATTTTGTATGACTTACAAGTTGTGGGTAGTTTTTATAAATTTTGCAAAGTATGCAAGTTGTTCGATAATATTCGATTGGTCGAGGAATATTCGTTTTAACATGAAATATTCATACGACGGCACAATCATTGGTGGACCCCACAACAGAATTATTGTCAGAGTTAGAAAACGACAGAAATGTCTTTTTATAAAAATAACGGCGAAAGTTTTATCGTTAACTGTTGAAATACACAGTGGTAAAAGTACAGTAATACGCATGGTTGCATAGTAGCACACGGTATTAATTATTGATGCTTACGTGAGAAGTCACTCAGTTTATTTTAATTATTGTGACAGTAATTGTTGTATAGTATCTCATGTTATTTGATTCAATTATTGTCAATATTTTATTAAATCAATAATTGAGATGACAAGTTATTCATATTATTATCTGCATAATTAACAATGTCTAGAAAGTTCTGTCGAGGAGAGTTTTGGTCAGCTAATTGGCACAAATAGGGAAAAATCCTTATCGAAAAGCCCCCTCTTTCCTAGGAACGATCTGGTTGTTAAAATTGCGAGTTATAATAATGATGAATAAATGTTGTTAAAAATATTGAGGGAATTTTTTATGAAGTATTTTTTTTTGTAAGTTTGGCCTATTATTTGGACACCCACTTACTTATTTTTCTAAATAATCAGAAGGAAGTTATAGGGTATATATATATATATGACATGTGTGTGTGTGGTGGGAAAAAAAGGGGGGTGGGGGAAGATTACTTGGATAAAAGGGAATTGGGTTGGGATTTTGGAAATTTCGCGTGTGTGGGTGTGTGAAAGGAGTGTGGTGGTGGGAGAACAAAAAGAGTGAAAGTGATGTGTGTGTGTATGATAGGGATGGGTGGAAGAAAAGTTATGGTGAGTGATGTTGATATGTATGTATATAGATGTTATAAAGGTTTTTTTTATTTAAAAGTTGGCGTCCGTGAATTCGAAGAATTCAGCCCGTGAAAATCCTTCAACTGTTGGTCCGTAAAATTTTCTTAAATAGTGCCCCTTCCATTCTCCTATAAATAGAATGCTTAGTTAGAATTGAAAATCACACCAGAATAAGAGAATTCTTCTTCTATAATCTTGAGCGTATTTCTTTAGAGTTTTAAGAAGCTTTGAGCGTAGAAAACAGTGAAAGTTATCTTCAAGAATATCCCTGCTATACCAGTTGGAATATTCTTTTTTTTAAGGTAAGGGGTATTATTTTTGTTCAATACTCGTAAGAAATAATATTTTCTTCCATACCCTTTAGTATGTGAGTAATATTATTTCGTTTCAGATTTCGAATTCTACACTCATTTTGTTAAGTTTTGGGCTTCTATACTCCATGAAATTAGTAGAATATCATTGATATTTGCGCTTCATCCAGTATCTTTTCATAAAAATATTATTTTGAGCATTCTTGATAATTTTTACCCTTTTCATGTCGGAGTACTATTCACGGGGTACTATTCACTAGGTTACTATTCACCTGGGTACTATTCATGACAAAAATTGATTTTTTTTCGGTCCAAATCATTTTTGATACAATATTATTCTTGAATTTTACTCCACAAAGCAGTATCATGTTGACAATTTGGACATTTTTGGATTCTGGATAAATTAAATTATAAATCTTTAAAAATTAATGTGACAACCCGAATTTTTATAAGTTATTAAAATAGGAATTTAATAATTAAAATTCTTATTATGAGATGTTTTGAGTTTGAGTATGTATATATATACGTGCTATATATTTTAAAATATGTGATCTAGTGTGAAGAGAAATATATATTCATATATTGGGAAAGTGAGGTTTAATAGTTAAATTAACTATTGAAGAAATTAAATGAATTATGTAATTAGTTTTAAATATTTATTGAATTAAATAAATATTTTAATTAATTTATTTATTGAGATAAATAAATAATTAATGAATTGTGGTGCATTAATTTAGTAATGAAATTGAATAATGGTAATTTTTATTTGAAAGATTTAATTTAATGAATTAATTATATTAAATGAGTTGTTTAATATTAAAGAAAATAAGTAAATTAAATAAAGCGATGTTTAAGTCTAATTTATTAATTAAATTAGATATATGATTATTTATTAATCATCGGAAGAATTTTAATAAAAATTATAATTATTATAATTATTATTGTAAGTTATGTAAATTGGTTACAGGTGTGACAAATAAAAATTATATAATATAATATTATCAAAATAAATTGGAATGGGGGGAATTATGTGTAACCAAACACGGCCTTGTGGCCTTTGGCTTATTTTTAACTGATGCTTGTTGGGTTTTGTAACTGATGTGCGTGAGAAAGAGGTGTTATCAGTTTATTTCTACGCATTTTATTTCTTTGCCTAAGACTAGTTAACAAAGATATAGAGAGAGCATAGAAAGGGGGAGAGAGTTTGTGAGAAATTCTCTGTAGATTTTGCTAGGGAATTGGAGTATCAAGGGAAATACAATTCTCCTCCCAACAAACAAAGATTCAAGGTATAATCTACTCTAATCTTAACTTCTATCTTTGAAATTTCTATTGGTAGTTGTGTTGGTTTGATATATATGCATATGTATGTGGGTTATAATCTGCTAATCAACATATGTTAGTGCTATTTGATGATTAAATACATGAAATTGGGTTTGTAGTAGAAGATTTCAAAAATAGTGTTTATGTTTATAGGATATGGCTTTAAAAAGTACAAAATTTCATGTTTAATATGTGTGATAATCTGTAAATTGATGTTGGATTATGTTAGTATGTTAAGAAATGAAAGCGGCGTAGTTTGAATCATGTCAATTGATTAAGAAACAAAGTCGTTACGATCGAATTCGCTAAATTGTCAAAATATGAACAATTAGTATGAACATGAGTTTTAAATTCATATTTGGGTTAGTTAATATTTATGTTAATTGTTGGGTATTTGGTATGTTGTAGTTTTATGAGTTACAAACCCATAGAATCGAGAATGAACCAATTTGGATGAGTATAGCTCATGTTATGAAAATCGGAAGCGGTAGAGGTGTGCAAAATTGAGAGGAACAGAGCCTGAGGGGATGTCTTGCCTCCCGAGTGTAAATTTGCTGCCCCCAAGGCCAATTAAGGCACAAATTGCGTCATCATCGATGAATCGTGGACTTTCTAACCTCTCATCATAGTAAATTAAGCATAACGTTTTCATACGAACTTCGATTGAGGTGATTCAAGATAATCTGGAATGAGGATGAATAGACCTACAACTTTTGTTCTTTAAGATTGTCAATTTGAGGTCGTTAGGAAGGGTCAAAATAGTCATCTTTGTGACTGTTACGTATTCATAGGCGATCGGAGGGCGTAGAGTGAGCACATATGCAAGTATAGTGCTCCCGACGATGAAATATGTTATTCTATGTGATGTAACATGAAAATTCATGATATTATACGTGACATATAAGATTTCCTTGCTCATAATAGAAAGCATTGGCATGACTTAGTATGTGTTTTGAAAAGAAACTTAAAGATTTTGAAAACAAACCTTGTGGAAACTTATGTTCTATAAGTTCTGAACTTAGTGGTCTATAAACATGATTAAGTTCAAATATAAATGAGCATGATATTGTGTTTATAGTGTCTTTGTTCATGATTAAACATATTAGACCTTGTGATTAGAGAAATTTCAAGAAAAGCTTAGTATAATAAGCTAATAAACATGAATGCTATAGGATATAGTTTCTGAACTTGAAAAGATGTTAACATGACTTAGTTACTTATGGTAAGAGTTTCAAAGTTGATTTACATGCGCTATATTGCATCATTCATGTAAAAGGATTTCAAAGGCAACCTCGAGCATGTTTTTGAACTTAAGTTGCATTACATATGAGTATTTAGATTCTAAAGGCTTGAGATGCCATATTACGTTTTATTATGTCTCTAAACATGATTCGTAGGTAATAGACATAAAGATGATTTAATCAAACATGAGTTAAAGCATATTTCAAAGTATTAATCAATGCTAGTTATGAATGAATGATATGAACATCATGATCATATGTATTAACAGATTGTGAGACCTCTATATGTAGAAATATGACCAAAGTTATTAAGCATGATAAATACATAACCTTTTATGCTTTAATTTCATGGAAAGTCATGAACTAAAACTTGTAAAAATGAACTCAAGAATGGTCATATGCTTATATAAGAACCTCTAACATGTATGTATAAGTATAAGTGAATAGGTGTGTTAGAGTTGGATAGAAAGCAGAAGTCTGAAGCTCAACCTCTTGTCGACCAGGGATGGCCAAGTAATTACTTCCAGTCCCTAAGCTAACTGTATATGCAATGCGCCCACGAGGCAATGATGCCTTATTATTTTAACTATGAATTCAGACCTTAAAGCATATAGGTATGAATGTATAAAGCTATAATACTTGACATAGATGATGTTTTAAGCATAAGAGCATGTAATGGTTATATAAAACACAGAGTTATTAAATTTTGTAAAATGCAAGAACTTTGTGAATCATGCATCTATGACTTTAAATGTGTCGAACACATAGCGAGTCAAGTGTGTGAATGATATATATGAATGTTGATGTAAAGTACGAGTGGTTAAGGTATACCTATACATACCTACCTATTCTAAGGGTATGATGAGAAAGTGAAATGTAGGTTTTACAAACCTAGTTAGGAAATAATGTAACATTATTATTATATTAAGAATGTATGAAATATATGACTAATAGATGTGAATCCATAATTATATAAATGTGTAGGAATACACGAAGTGCAGATACGCGTTAAGCAGTTAAGTCGTAGTTCATAAACTACGAATCAGGCAAGTCTTTCAGTTCCTATTTGCTATGTGAACTTGATGATTAACTATTTTAAATCTTTATTGCAAAGAGAATGATGTGTTATTTATATGTTGAAAGTATGAAATGTTAAAGTCAATTTATGACTACGTTGATTGATTAAAGCATGCTGATTGAGTAAGGAACTCAATCTTTATACTTGCTATATGAACTGCATCATGTATGTTGTATGTTGAACATGTTATTATGTGCTATGTGATGCATGAAAACTGTTAGATCTTGCTGGGCTGTCAAGCTCAACCTTGCAAATAACCATTTCTGCAGGTTAAGGATTGAAGTTAACATTATGTGCTACTTGAATGACATGGATTAGAAATAATACACGAAGATTAATATTTTAGCTAAAGTTGTTATTTCTTTATACCATGATTAAGATTCATGAGATGTACTAAATGTTTTATGATGTATAGTTTTATGTTGAGTTGTAAAGCTAAAGTTAGAGTTATCTGATATGTAAAGGTTATTAGATTGAAATTTAAAATTTTATATAATAACAATGATAAAGCGAATCATAAAATAATACGTATTCAAAGACATGTAGATGATAAAGGTTTTCATTCAGGGAATTAAAGTAAGAAGACATAAAATTTTAAATTATTCCACATTTTATAAAGTTTAACATCGAATAATGATGTAAAATTAGAAGGTAGATGTGTTATTAACGACCAAAGTTGAGAAATAAATTGTATGAATTTTGGGGTCGTTACAGTTGGTATCAAAGCTGTAGGTTATAAACCTTAGGTAAGAGTACCCTAGGGCTATAACCTTAGAGAATAAAGGAGAAGATGATAAAGAAGTTAAGAATCAAAAGTTATATTTAAGTATGGTATAATTGTACTCTTTAATAGTTGATGTATGGTATTTGGGCTAAACGATTCCTTCATAGAGCGGAGGTATATACGGACTAGCAACTCGAAATCTAGTTTATTGGTTGTTTGTGGGAAACCACTCAGCGTACCATATTAAAATTATTAGAGACTCGATGTGTACCAAGTATAGAAAATGGATACGTATGATTAAAAAGGAAAGAAAGACGATCGTAAAACAAAACGATCACGAGTTAAGAAAAGAATTTTAAGGGAGATGATTATAGAATAAGATCACGACGTGATAAGTTTAAGTTATAAAAGAAAGATGGTCTGTAATGTTTTAATAACTATAGCTTGATGCTATGAAGATGATGTACTATGAAATAGTACAAGATAAACTCACGAGGAGTTGTAGATAATATGATACGAGGAATTCGTATTGAGCAAGTTAAGAGCAAGTTATGAGTAAGATAGAAGTTGGGTGGGATTTCAATTGAGGACTCATGTGATGGGTGAGTTGTACAAACCTTTGTATGGGTAGAGATTTTGTGCTTGCACTCAGTTTATCACATTGATAATTATTGGAATGTTGATGTCGCGTTATCAATGTATATGTGGCGAAAAGGTGATACTTTTCTCATGTGTATGTTTGATAGTTAGAAACTATTAAGATTAGTCAGATATTATTAGGATTAGGTGCGGTTCTTAAAACTAATTCATATGGTATATTCGTGACTCATAATAATATGGTATGTTTTGAACCCCTCAGCGACTGGATGCCTATGGTCTGACTAGGATAAGTTCGAAACTTATATTATTGTGGAAGTTCTTGAACTTCCAATGTGCGGTAAGTTTGATGAACTATATTGGGTAGAAACTGTTATAGTAATTGTGACGAAAGAGATTTTTGTAAATTAATTTTAATATTTATTGAATTAAATAAATATTTTTCGATGATTTAATTATTGGTTTAAATAATTAATTGATGCATTATGGTAGATTAATTTAATTATATGTGTTACATTTATTAAATTAATGTAGAGAATAATTATTATTTGAAGTATGTCATTATGTGAGCTTATTGTATTAAATGAAATATTTAATAAGCATAATGTTATTTTAATTAATTTAATTATTAATTAGAGAGTTAATAATTTGACATTATTTATTAATGAGAAAATTAATTATGTGACTATGTGATTTATGAGAAATTATTATATTTTATTTAAAATTAAATTAAATAAAATATTGGATTTATTTTATAAGGAGTGTGATATTTTCAAACTATATTATAAAGGTTTTATTAAATTAAATGGATATGAAACCTTTTCTTGCTAGCCAAACAAGGCTTTATTAGGAGTTGGGAACAATTACCCATGATTGGATAACTGACCAAATCGCGTCAGTTCTTTATTTCAATTGACGTCTTCCTTTTCTTTCTTCATTATTGTTGAGTCTATAAACTATTCACAGAGAGAAAATCAGAGAGAGTTTGTCAGAGAGAAATTGTGAGTCTGTGAAAGAGAATTGAGAGTGAAGAATCTAAGCCTACTAATTTATACTCTACAGGCTAATCTCCTTCTTCCCAATTTCTATTTTACGTTGTTTGAGTTTTACAAAAAATGGCTTTCACAGTTTTCTGTAAAGTCTCTATGATGGGAAATTATAAGGCTTATGTGCATATATAGGTTAAGATGTTGTCAAATCATATTTAATTATATATATTTTGTAAACCATAACATCAGTTTCATGAAAATACGTAGTATATGATTTCTACAAAATTACAGAGTATGGGTTTTGGCCTTATGGCCTTATACGTGATAATTCATGTGTTGATCGTATATTATCCCTAAATTTTACACTCGTATGTTGTTATGCATGTTGATACGAAGAGACCAAAGTTTAAATAAACGGATTCGATGTTATAACGAATCCGTAGTGACAATTTTCATGTTTTATTTTCAAAACCTTCAAGAACATCAAAGTCAGTGAAATTCACATATTTTAGTTCTATGATTATGTGATTTAATGGGTTAAAACCATTCTATAAATGTTGGGTTATGTTTATGCATGAATTATAACATGTGGGTATGATTAATTTAGATGTAGTAGTAATTTAATTGGAGTTTTTTAAATTGTTACGCAATTTTCATGCAATTGCGAGCAGTTTCTCTGATTCGTGGCGTCATGATGCCGATCTCAAGCCTATATGTCCATGCCATGACCTGCTTGTTGCATGCTATCAAATACAAAAAGGTGGCCATATTTCACTCTCTCGCAGAATGTCCAGAAATGAGATATTTTTAATGTTCAAATCCATGAATGTAATGCTAACTTAATGTAGTGAACATAAAATTATGTTATAAGTATAATGAGATGTTAAAATAGATACTTAGCATGTAAATAACATAATTATATGTAGATTGAATTATGGATTTCATAATTAGCTTGTTATTCATGATGTGTAAATTATGTGACAAAGTGGTAATTTGACCAAGTATAGTCAATAATCAAAGTAAACAAAGAGAATGAGTTTATGATGATTAGTTAAGTTATAATTAACTGGAATTGTGAATGTGAATGGTATGTAGGACTAAATTCAAAGAACGTGCTTAGTTAAAGTGTAATCTACGCACGAGGAAAGTTTCCTAACCCTACTTGTCATTATTGTTCAAGTTTATTATTTACCTCGAGTAAACTATCATTACTATTATTCAAGTTCAAATGTTATATTAAAAATTGATTATCTTTTCAAAGAATGATTCAGTTATACAATAATTGTCGTATTGTATACTTCTTGAGATTATTATTCAAATTGAATATCGTTATTGTTGAACCTTATTAGACTAGTGAACTTTATTGATTCAACTAGTTCTTAGTTGATGAACGTTCTAAATTTCAGAACCCTTATTGAATTATCCAAACCAAACTTCCTTTGGTGCGGACTCGAATGTCAAACTGAGATGAACAACCCTGCAAAGGGATTTACTTATGCGTTAGCGTTAAGATATTGTGCACGGTATGGTACTGAGGGCTGATCCCCCTAAGTACGAGTAGAAAGGTCCATAGTCTTATGAATGTTAAAGGTTTCAAGTATAACCCTTGATAACCTAGGACATAGTTCAAGGTCTTATGACCCTCAGAATTCTTTTGATTCTTGTTATTCATTCTTGATTCAAAAGTTGAGCTTTTATTCAGATGTCTATGATTTACTCGCATGTTATTATACTATTATTTCATTATTTTACTTGTGGGCAATAGTGCTCACTCTTGCGTAATAATAACATTGCAGTTAAGAACGAAAGAACTGATGAACCTTCCACTAGTAAGGGCAAGGGCAAAGTCAGCAAGTAATGAAGACTTGTTGTTTTTTATGATGATGTATTTATGTTTAAGACTTGAGTTAATGATGTTGTTTAAGACTTAATTGTTTATGATTCCGCACAGATGTTTAAGGTTAGTTTAACCTGGGATTGTATTATTATTATTCGGATGTTGTAACCCTTAAGGGGAAGATTTTTATTCTATCTATTACATGGCTTGCATTTATTATGGGTAGATAGATAGATGATATTTGTACAGTGAACACCAAATCCCGTGAAATTGAAGTACCCGGATTTGGGGGTGTCACAAGTTGGTATCAGAGCTTTAGGTTATGTACCTTAGGTGGGGGAACAACCTTAGGTAGTAGCCTTATAGAAGAAGATAGTAATGGAAAACTCTTATTGAGTTATAAGAAATGAATTTCTATAATTCATTGAAGATAATAAAAGACCTTATGTGTTTATGTGTTAAAGTATGCGTTAGATGATACGACTTAGTAACTAAAACTTAAAATTTTATTGTTAGGATGTCGAATGTTGGTGAAGCTAGTCAAGCTGGGGAGGAAGAACCTCGTGTACCTATAGTACCTCTTTGAGGAGGAACCCGGTGTACCTATAAATGCCGAAGCGGAGGAGGAGCCCCGAGACATTCATGTCGTTAGGGAGCAAATGATCTGAGAGGGAGTCATCTCCATTGATCACCGTTATTGGTCGGGAGCATGAGCCCGAGACTGATCCTGAGGAGGATCCTGAGGAGGAATTTGTTGAGGAAGAGGAAGAGGAAGAAGAAGAAGAAGAAGAAGAGGAGTTACCACGGTACAGATTGATGTTGAGATGTGTGACACATTATCTGACCGTAGTAGCGTGGAGTTCTGAGATGAGTCTTGAGGATCCGATTGAGCGAGCTATTATTATTCGATTACTCTAGAGGAGAAGGAGAGGGAGATTTCGACTCTTCACTCATGACTTGGAAATGTAGAATGGGATTTGGTCCATGAGAAGGGTCAAATCGAAGATAAGACCGAGGAGATAGAGAAGCTGAAGAAGGAACTGAAGGAAACCTCCGAAAGACTGAACATAGCAGAGGAAGGCTGGGTAAGAGAATAACGTCGAGCTGATCGTGTAGAAGATGATGGTCGTGCAAAGAAGGCGAAGATTGGGGAGACATATTCTACACTTAACAAGGCAATGAATGAGACCCAAGATCGAGTTTTGAGGTACCCGATCCAATTCGAAGAAATACCATTGTACATGATGGATCGCAGGACGATGTATCGCATCTTAGAAGAGGGCGTAGTGAAGGCTAATCGATTACCTTGACCAAGCGGTGATATGATTTATTTAATTATGTGAAGAACTTAATTAGTTTTAGATGTAAATTCTGACGTGTTTATGAACGAAAGAATATTTGAATGTTTTAAATCCTGTGGATTCTTTATTCTAGGATAGTTGATGTAAATAGCAATTATGCTATCGTTTAATGTTAAAACTTTTGATTTGAATGAAAATATATCAAGTTGTTTGAGATGATGTGTTAAATGAGTATGTTAAATTGTTAAGTAATGCCTTAACTATTCAGAGAAATAAATAAAGTTCTAATAAGCGTTTATTTAACGTAAATATGCATGAGGAGAAGAAAACAACAATACCAACCACATTTCGGGAAGAGTCAACCAATAATAACAATAATGTCAACGCAAATCCCGTTCAATAGTTAGTTAACTTATTGACTGGAGCAATGAACAATCAACCTCAAGCTCCACCAAACACAATGTTTAAAGACTTCAAGGCGGTGGGACCGCCAGAGTTCAAAGGTTCCATGAACCCAATCAAGGCTCAAACGTGGGTTATGGAAATGGAGAAATTTTTTGACGTTACTAGGGTTAGAGAAGACCAGAAGACCGCTTTTGCAATGTTTATGTTGAAGTCTGAGGCTAGCTATTGGTGGCAAGCAAACAAAGTGCGAGGAGGTGAAGGTGTAATTACGTGGGAGAGATTTAAAGAGATGTTTTTCGAAATATATTTCCCAACTAGTTCACAGAACCAGATGGAGGTTCAATTTCTAGAGTTGAAGCAAGGAAACATGGCGTGCACTCTACGCGGCTAAATTCAACGAGTTAGCGAGGTTTCGCCCAAATATCAAGTACACACAGACGAAAAAGAAAAGCGGAAGATTGAACAAGGACTAAAGCCTTGGGTGTACAGAAAGGTATCAATGTTTCAGATAAACACATTCGCCGGAGATTTAGAAAAGGCCATCCTCGCTGAAGGTGGAAGCGATGCGGTGACCAAGTACAATCAAGATCAGAAGAAGAAGAAGAGTAAAGGTGAAATTAATAACAAGGCCAGTGGAAGTGGCACATGATGTGGAAATTTCAATCAGAAGAAAAGGTGGAACGACAGCTCATCATCGGGAAATCAGCAAGGTAATCAGAAGAAAAGAATCGAAGCATGCCCGACTTGCGGGAAAGCCCATCTGGGAGTTTGTATGAAAGGAAAAAGAGTGTGCTACAATTGTGGTCAGGAAGGCCACATAGCACCAAACTGTCCAAACCCAAAGAAGGGTGCTTATTTTACTTGTGGTTCGAAGGACCATCTAGCAAGAGACTGTCCCAAGAAGGGATCGGGAGGGTCGGGATCAGGAAGAAACCGGGGAAATAACAGTGGAAATGCCTTAACCATCACCGGACCTACTGCTACCAAACCGATCGATGGCCGAATTTCAACATGCGGTCTGAGATCTGCGATTCAATCCGTGATGTGGTGTCAGGTATCATTCCGATCAATAAAGTTAATGCTTACGTATTATTTGATTCGGGTGCTACTTGTTCCTTTATATCCGATGATTTTGCCAAGAATTTAGATTTTCCTAAGAATGAATTGGATTACCCCATGAACATATAAATTGCTAATAGAGAAATAATCCTCATTAAATGCGTATATAAGAATCGTAGAGTGGATATTAAGGGTAAAATCATGAGCGTAGATCTTATCCCTATTCGACTTGGGGAATTTGATGTTATTTTGGGAGAATGGATCGGTTATTCAATTACGGGTCAGTAATTGATTGCCAAAAGAAGCGTATTAACCTTATGACTCGTCGAAAGGATGTGTTTTATGGTAGCAAATCGCTTTAGACAAGTGAGTTGTCGGCGATGATGACGCGGGTAGGAAGTTGTTAAGACAAAATTTGTTAGGTTTGTAATATTCTTGAACGCAATCAAATTGCAAAAAATGCGAAGCGTGTAAAATCGAGTTTAAAAATTTTACAAACCATATACGGATCACCCTTTATGCACAATTATTAATTAAGCGAAAAGATAAAGAATAAATCATACCCTTGAAGATCGAGCTTCCTCGGTACAAGTTCACCTCCAAATCCTTTCACGTTCAATCTTGAATCCACCGGGTTTTTGTTCCTTCCTTTGATCAACGTTAGCCACCCATATGTTTGGCCTCTGAGGTGATCCACCAGGAAAAAATAAAATTCAAGAAGATGGGTATTGGCTCAAACCCTAGTTTTTCTATCTACATAGAAAAGGTGTACTCTCCCAACAATTGGAATTATATACGTATGTTGAAAAAAATCAACAACCCCCACCACCCATAATAAGACTCCTCTTATTTATAGATGTGGGCAACCCACCTTAACAATTAAGGAATTGAGTTTATTTAATTAATTAAATTCTTTTAATTAATTAAGTTCCCTAATCTTATTAGGGATAATTAATTAAACTCTTTTAATTAATTTAACCTCCTAATCCTATTAGGAATAAATGAGAGTACTTATATTAAATTAATTCCTAAACTCTTTTAGAAATTAAAATAATAATAATTGTAATAATATTAATAAGACTCCTCTTATTAATTTATATTTAATATTTCTAAAATATTAAATAATAAATATTAAGTTATTTAATTTATTCTATCACCATAGATTAAATTAAATTTACATAACTATATTATTACGATTATGCCATTAACTTCTTAAATAATTATTCTTCTTTTTTATGGTGTGACCCTTTAGGTTCTCCATATTAAACCTAGGTTGTGAATAAATCAATTAGAACAATTCTAATCTTATTTAAATAAATAAATTAAACAATTAATTTATTTAAATAAATAATATTTATTCTACAATAGGGATAAGCCTCCCTAGCGATCAACGACTTTCCGGATAATATAGATTTCAACATTAATCATTAAAGAACCTTTGAGTAAATAGTTACCAGTCAATTCAATCCTTCCACCATACTGATGTCCCAATTAAATATAAGACATGAAATTCTTTGTCAAGTCTTATTTTATTTAATTATATGTATTTCGACTCTTAAATGCACAACTCCAAATAATGCAAATTAGAAACTCCTTTCTAATTTCATTACGCCTTAACCAAGACTACTCTTTGGGTTGTCATTTATCGAATCACATAGGACATTTCTCTTCTTTTATTAGAAGTGGTAGATTCTTTATTGATCATACATTATCTCCATGTACAACTTATTATACCCAAGCATACCCTTTGATATACCCTAAGGGTCTTAAGGAATAAGTCAAAGTATAACTCATCATACACAAGATGCTATGATGATCTCAAGTCGAGGATTATATGTACTACTATCACTCACGAAATTCCTATTGACAGCAAATAAAACTCCATTAGGTATTCCTTAGCGAGCCACGTTCGATGAACTTATTCTCTAATAAGCACCTACATACTTGCTTTAGTGTCTCCACACAAATGATCGTGAGATCAATCATCCTCATCCAATGAGCAAGCAACGTATGTACCAATCTATCCGGTTCACTAATCTCCAATTTAGTAATCCAACGATTGGGAACTATTTTAGTTTTAAGCTTTCTAAGAATTTAGATCTCATTAGAATGATCATCATCATTATCCTAAAAGCATTGCTTAAAACTATGGGTTTATCACATATTATAAAAAAGCGACATCATGTAGATAATTAAAAGCCTTTAATAAATTAATACTTTTTATTAATAAATGAATAAGATTGTTACAAAGTATATGCTTTATCATCAAACATGATTGGCTTGTGTGCATACTACTTTCAATCTCCCACTTGCACTAAAGCCAATCGTCATGGTATCTTATACTCTTCTTCTCTAAGTGACGATTATCCTGCTTTGTTGGATAAGCTTTAGTTAATGGATATGTAATGTTGTTCATGAGAGTCCACTATCTCTATAGTGATTTCCCATCTTTCAATGATTCTAATAATCAAATGAAAGTGCCACAACGCATGTTTAGATCCAAGATGAGACTTAGGAACTATTCTGGTTACAGAATGAACTTTTCATCCAAACAATCAACTTGCGACTTCATTTATAGCTATATACTTTGTCTTTATCACTAAACCAAAGAACTCTTTCTTTGTTTGAAACCTTTCAAATTCAACGCACCACTTTGTTCAAGGTAACCTTTTTACCTTAAAGTGGATTTTTCGTCGTCTTAGTGCATGCGAAAAACTTGAGTCTGCATTAAGCCCTCTAGTTTTAATTAAGACCCACCATGAATATGATCACATCCTTAGTGCTTGGGTTAAGCACTTTAAGATGTTTTCAACGACTCATAGTGAACTTCTCCAGAATATGGTGATCAACATCGGTCTCGTATATTTCATTGCATACATGATAGTCACTCATGCGACCTCTCTTTTCGAGAGTCTGTGGGGACTATTAAGAGAGATACACTCCATAGCTCATCGACATGAGACATCTCTTGGGTTTGCCATGCTAAACGACTTTAGCATCAAATGAATATATCGTTCCTTGGGTTAAGTCGAGCATCCTCTTGTATCTATCTATATAGATTTTATCCCCAATTAAGATACTTTTCCCAAACCATTCATGGAGGAATGTTTAGACAACTTTATCTTTCTTGATTGTAGCATTGGTATGTTATTCCTCATCCGTAGTATATCAACATATAATACTAGAAATTTCACGGCGCTCCCCAATCGACCCTTTTGTACACACTAGAAGTCTTTACCTCATCGAATGTAACTCGGATCATCATCTTCTATGATGTGTACCTCATCATCATCATCCATGATGAATCCATACCTCCTAGGTATCTTTGGTACTATTCGATTCTGATTCGATTATGGTACAATAGAGTCTATCTACGGGTTCCTCTTATTTGACTTATAGTGTTTTGTGGTTCTTGAACTTTTCAAGATCTATTATCCTCCCACTAGCCCCTTGATGATAAACGCCTTTATCTTAGAAGCGTGTTTTCATAACAAACACCTTTTGCTAAGTAGAATTATAGAACATATACCCTAAACTTACTTTAGGATGTCCCACAAATCGACACTTGTCAAATCTTGTCCCAAGCTTATCCTTTTGAAACCTTTTCACATAAGTTGGACAACCCTTATCTTAACATACTTAAGATTAGGAATCCTCCCACATCCATAACTTTTATGGAGTCTTGGGGCGGATTTAGTGATTACCTTTTTAAATAGATATGCGACATTTCTAGGACATGATCCTGAAGGATCTTTGGAATGTCGGTAAAATCATTATGGACCGTACCATGTCCAACAAGGTATGATTTTCATTCGGATACATCAATCAATTATTACGTATCGAGGATGTGTCCATTATCGAAAAACCATTTGAGATGATCTAGAAACTTATTGCACAAGTATTTATTCCTTGATCTAATCAAAGAATCTTAATACTTTGCCAATTTGTTTCATTTCTCAATTCTTTGAACCTTTCAAATAATTCATACTTGTATTTCAAAGAAATACACACATTCAACTCTTTGAATGATCATCTCCTTTTCTTATACTAATTTGTTCAATTTGCAAAATATATTTTCACGTAAATCAAGTATACAAAATTTATTAAGTAATATTCTAGTTCTATACAAAACATTATTATTATAAATAGAACAACAATTGTTCTTAATTATAATACCAAAGATTTCATTGTCCAACAATAAAATGGAAATAATATTTTAACAAGAACCGGAATACAATAACAACTTATTGACTTAATAGATTTGCTCAGTATGCATTGTTAAACTATAAGTTTCTATGGCTAATGCAAAGAACCTTTGCTTCATTTTCCACACATAGGATTACTTATATTTGTTTAGCTTTCTACTTACTTTGGTCCTTCATAAATCTATATTTATGATAACCAAAGTCGGTATCCAATACCCAAGTAGAACCTTGACTTAAAGAAAAAATTATTTTAAATCATGAACAAATTTGTATTTGTAACAAAACTTTACTAAGCTTCTTTGGTTAGCCTCTGCAAGATGCTTCTCGCAGATTTCTTTCTAGTGTCCAGGGCTTATAGCGATGGAAGCAAACTCCTTTGCTATCCGTGTCGGTTTTGTTCTTATTATCCTTTGTTTACGCCTTTCTTTTACCTTCTTTGAATCGTTCTTCTTTTGAAAAGATCCTTTGGCCCCTACCAATAGAGACTTGATCTTTCTTGGTTGAAAGTGACTCTCAACATTTTTCAATATGTTAAGCAAATCAATGAGGCGATATCTAGCTTGTTCATATGAAAAATTCACAACAATTGTGAATGGAGTCCTGGAGTGAGTGCAAGATCAAATCTTAGCTCAACTCTCCATCCATGACAAAACCAGTTGTCCTAATTGATCAATCAAATTGATTATGTTAAGAACTTTTATGCATCTTATAGTGCCATTAGGCCATTCTAGATCGGAAGAGCTCCTTAGATGTCGATATCTATCGGTCCTACTTTCCTCACCATCAACTACTTGATGTGCGGGAATATAGTAGGAGCATCCATAGTTTCATCTTGTGTTTGAAGCTCGTTACTCGTGGATGCGAGCATGATGCATTGAGCCAATGTGCATCATCTTGCCACTTTCTAAAAGTAGCAATGTCTTCCTCGGAGGCATTATGCGCAACCATTCTTGGGATAGGCGTATTAAGGACATAAGATAGCTTTTCAAACTATGAGAACTATTCTCAAATTCCTTAACCAATCCGTTTAATTGATTACGATTAATTTAGCATCTAATATGTTTCGCAGTGATAGTAATTTTAGATATTGTAAAATTCTGTAAATGAATTTGTAATTAACAACATTTTAACATACATTCTTTTATTAATTACCAAAATAATTTAGGTCTTGTTTTAAATTGGTATCTCCCACTATTTTCTTCAAACTATATTACCCTCACTTATATAGTTTGGCAAAATCTAATTAAAGATTTGCTAGTGAGAATAAGGATCCCATTTCAAATGTATATAGCCTTGTGGTGACACAACAAACTATATATAAATAAATAGGTAGACAACTTTTGTCAATTACATCAACTATCAACTCCTTTTATTTTGCCTCTTAGATTATTTTGATCAGTGGTGACACATCCAGAATCAAAATTATCCAAGTTAAGTCCGACCTAGCACTCCATATATTCAAAAAGAAAAATATCATCCTTGTGGTGACACAACAAAAACAATATTGTTCAATTTTCTTTATAAGCATCAAATGTGAGAAATTAACATCTTAAATACTTAATACTTGCCTTGCGGTGACACAACAAACTCATATTAAATATTTAATACTCTATTAATTTTATCATGCTAGAAAGCGACGTTCGATATTCCAAATATCTTTGAACGCTTAGGACTTAATATAAAAATTGAGGGGTTTGTTATTAATTTGTCTCATCTTGTTTAGCGCATGCATTTATATATATATATAAAATACGCGTCATATTAATGAACATCTGAAGCATGTTTGCATAATATATAATATATATAGTATAAGCGTGCACATATAGAATACTATATTCTACCCGATTGATTATGGACTTTTATTCTAGTTTGGTTCACTAGAGCCACCAAGTGAACCAAAAGGTCAAACCCTGGGGTGCAAGAAATAATATTTAAATATAACTATTACATTTAAACCCGGGCTCTATTACAAACGGGTCTTCAAGCGCTTCTTGTCCTTGATCTCTAATTCTTCAAAATTAATTCTAAATATTCCTATTACAAAACTATTTAAATAAATAGAAACCTTGATCGTGATCGAGGGAAGTACATAGGAGGAGATAGAATTTACATTAAGAAAAAATTAGAGAAGGCGAGTCACGAGACCCCATTTAATAAAACCCATACATTCAATGCATCCAACTAAAATAAAATCCAATCATATTGGTCAATAGTCCATAATCAATCCCATTTATTATCATACACATCATCATATATGCATCAATAAATAACATTCATCTTATGAATAATAAACATTTAATATATATATTGATATCATTTAATGGGCAAATTTAATTAGTATAAAATCTAATTTTGAATCAAAATAAACTCCTTTATTTTAATCCAAATTTAAATCAAAATAAAACTATTTTATTTTAATTTATCCAATTTTGAATAAAATAAACTATTTTATTTTAATCAAAACTTTTAATCAAAATAAACTCCTTTATTTTAATTAATTATGGAATCGAATTCCATATATATATATATATAATCTTTAATTAAAATAAACTCTTTTATTTTAATTAATTATGGAATCCAATTCCATGTAAAAAAAATCTTTATTAAAGGAAACACGGATATTCTTTCCTATTCACAAATAAACTCCTTTATTTTGAATAATATGAAATCTTATTCCATATTTAAATAAACTCCTTTATTTAAGGAAATTAGGATTCTCTTTCTATTCACAAATAAACTCCTTTATTTTGAATAATATGAAATCTTATTTCATATCTAAATAAACTCCTTTATTTAAGGAAAGATGGATTCACTTTCTATTCACAAATAAACTCTTTTATTTTGAATAACATAAAATCTTATTTTATATCTAAATAAACTCCTTTATTTAAGGAAACATGGAATCTAATTTCAACTCTAATTAGTTATCATGGAATCCAATTCCAACTCTAATTAGTTAGCATGAAATTTAATTTTAAAATTAAAATAAACCTATTATTTTAAAATTAAAATAAACCTTTTATTTTAAAATTAAAATAAACCTTTTATTTTAATTATAAAATTATTGAGAATAATATATATATATATATATATATATATATATATATATATATATATATAATAACCATACTTTATTATATATATATATATAATATACTATATATATACATAATCCAGTTGCTTTTTAAAAAAAAAATATATATAATATATATCAAAAAAAAAAAAAAAATTAATTTAGATTTATCCGTGCACTTCTTGTTTTAAATTTGCTTGTCAAAAGATGGCGGCATCACGTTGCACGTTTTTTTGATTTCCGATTTTTTTTTTTTTAAATTTCCTACCCTCGATTTCCGTCAGTGTTCAAAAATTAACTTCTTATGCACGCTCACTAATTCCTTGGTGATAAAAAAAAAGTTTATATATATATATATATATATATATATATATATATATATATATATATATTTTTTTTTTTAAATTTTATACAATAAAATTATGCCCAATTAAATTGTTCTAAACACATATCAATCATCGAATCAATTAATAATTAATAATTTGCATAAAGGTTTGGCTCGATGCCATTTATTAGGTTTGTAATATTCTTGAACGCAATCAAATTGCAAAAAAATGCGGAGCGTGTAAAATCGAGTTTAAAAATTTTACAAACCATATATACGGATCACCCTTTATGCACAATTATTAATTAAACGAAAAAAGATAAAGAATAAATCATACCCTTGAAGATCGAGCTTCCTCGTGTACAAGTTCACCTCCAATCCTTTAGCGTTCAATCTTGAATCCACCGGGTTTTTGTTCCTTCCTTTGATCAACGTTAGCCACCCATATGTTTGGCCTCTAGAGGTGATCCACCAAGGAAAAATAAGAATTCAAGAAGATGGGTATTGGCTCAAACCCTAGTTTTTCTATCTCTATAGAAAGGG
Organism: Panax quinquefolius; assembly: GCA_020205615.1. Lineage (NCBI taxonomy): Eukaryota > Viridiplantae > Streptophyta > Magnoliopsida > Apiales > Araliaceae > Panax > Panax quinquefolius. The sequence goes on along the minus strand of CM035169.1, from coordinate 84,012,367 downwards.
TGTACTCTCCCAACAATTGGAATTATGCCGTATGTTGAAAAAGTCAACAACCCCCCACCCATAATAAGACTCCTCTTATTTATAGATGTGGGCAACTCACCTTAATAATTAAGGAATTGAGTTTATTTAATTAATTAAATTCTTTTAATTAATTAAGTTCCCTAATCTTATTAGGGATAATTAATTAAACTCTTTTAATTAATTTAACCTCCTAATCCTATTAGGAATAAATGAGAGTACTTATATTAAATTAATTCCTAAACTCTTTAGAAATTAAAATAATAATAATTGTAATAATATTAATAAGACTCCTCTTATTAATTTATATTTAATATTTCTAAAATATTAAATAATAAATATTAAGTTATTTAATTTATTCTATCACCATAGATTAAATTAAATATACATAACATATTATTACGATTATGCCATTAACTTCTTAAATAATTATTCTTCCTTTTATGGTGTGACCCTTTAGGTTCTCCATATTAAGCCTAGGTTGTGAATAAATCAATTAGAACAATTCTAATCTTATTTAAATAAATAAATTAAATAATTAATTTATTTAAATAAATAATATTTATTCTCTGATAGGGATAAGCCTCCTAGCGATCAACGACTTTCCGGATAATATAGATTTCAACATTAATCATTAAAGAACCTTTGAGTAAATAGTTACCAAATACAATTCAATCCTTCCACCATCTGATGTCCCAATTAAATATAAGACATGGAATTCTTTATCAAGTCTTATTTTATTTAATTATATGTATTTCGACTCTTGAATGCACAACTCCAAATAATGCAAATTAGAAACTCCTTTCTAATTTCATTACGCCTTAACCAAGGACTCTTGGGTTGTCATTTATCGAATCACATAGGACATTTCTCTTCTTTTATTAGAAGTGGTAGATTCTTTATTGATCATACATTATCTCCATGTACAACTTATTATACCCAAGCATACCCTTTGATATACCCTAAGGGTCTTAAGGAATAAGTCAAAGTATAACTCATCATACACAAGATGCTATGATGATCTCAAGTCTCAAGGATTATTTGTCTTACTATTGTGGCGCCCCAAAATGATCATGGTAAATGCAGGTACACAACACCCATTCTGAAGTCGCCAAATACATGGTACAAAAAAAGCAAACTACAACTTCATAATACAAATGTCGTGTGAAATATACGACAATATATCTTAATGAGTTTAAATATAATATTATCTTCTGAACAATATCCACATACAAATAAATCCCCATCATAATTATTGATTCATTATTTTACAAAATGGTGAGGACTACTAAACAACTCTCTCTAGAACCTTCATTCCATACCACGACTAGTACTTTCGCTACATTCTCGCCTCCACGAGAAGAAAAATGGAACAACAAGGAAAAAAGGTGACCTCAACTAGCCCGATAAAGAATATTATGACTAAGATAATATACAACAAATTATCGTTAGTCTTGACGAGGAAAAATCGATAGAATACAATGAAACAACAAGTTTTAGGATCAATATTCATGGTGGAAATAATAATTCATAGAAGAGTTACGTAGAGAATGAAATCTACTATAATCTATGAATTTAACGATCCATCATCAATATTTTATCCACTGTAACATCAATCAATATGCATCTGAATCAAATATTCATCTTTTACTCTACAGCCAAAGAAGATATTCATCGATTAATCATGTTCATTTAAACACTGTTCATCTTTTGCACTCTGGCCAAAGATATTAATCAATCGGTCATGTTCATCTCAACACTGCTCATCTTTTTGCACTCTGAGGCCAAAGATATTCTTGAAAATCATTCATCTTTTTGCCTTTCATTCATTCTGGCCAAAGATATTCAATAATATCATCATTTAAGGCGAGGATGATGAAAAATATTTTTAAAAAACGAATCCGGTTGAAACAAAATGACAAGGATTAAGGATTAAGGATTAGTACTTGGTTTTATCCACGCCCAAAAATACCTCAAAAATAATCATAGTGGTGTAAAATTCAAGAATGATCAAAACATGGATCTGATCGAGTTAGTATCCGAATAGATATTTTGGACAAAAAGAAGAAATTTTATTTTTCGATGAATAGTGCAGATATCGTGAATAGTCTTGATATCGTGAATAGTCTTATATCGTGAATAGTAACTCAGACACCAAAAGATAGAAATTCCACAAAAACATCTTCACGCTTATGAATAGTACTCGTGAATAGTAACTCGTGAATAGTAACTCATGAATAGTAACTCGTGAATAGTAACTCATGAATAGTAACATGAATAGTAACCCCAGACATGAAAAAAAGTTCCAAATTTGATAAAAACTTGGATCAACATTTCAAAGATAATGATATTGAAGAAATAATATCATTACAAAAAAAAATAATATCCACACCTCGAAAGATCGATTTTTAGTTGAAACAGGATATAGGCTATGACTTGGACTTGCACCGTATAGCAATACTCAAAGTATACTCAAAATACTCACAAGAATAAACTCGATAATATAGAGAGAAAAACTTGAGTTTACGGTGTGATTTTCAATTCTAACCTAAGCACCTATTTATAGGAAATTGCTTAGAACACCAAAGCGAAAAATTTAATATAATATTAATATTTATTTTCCAAAACCTCATACGCACACTTGCCAACTGAATTCAGCTCCTACATGTGTTAAATGAGGCCACCTAACATTCCAAAAACGTTTTCCTATTTTAAATATTTTAAACTTCCAAAAATCAATTATTTGAACTTGAACTTCAATAATTCATAATAAATAGCCCTTTCATCAGAAAATTCGAATCTCGCGAGTTTTTATAGGAAATTCAATTCTCTACAACTTTACAGAAGAAAGTTTTCCAAATTCCAAACAGAAATCGACCGAAATCCACAAACAGGTGATTTTACAAAATATAATCAAATTTGATTCGATAATTGTGTCCACCAACACACAAAACATGTGTGTTAAACATTTAATGCCACAAAAATACTCTTCCTCCTCATATACTCATATATCCCACATTCATTGTAAAAATATCACCATTAATATATTATTAAAATAATATATTTAAATGAATTATTTTATCGAGAAAAATAAAATATTAATTTTCAACAATTGTCATTTTAAAAATTTTCTCCATCTATATCCACATAAAATCAATATTTTCCTCATCATATAAATCAATAATTAATTATTCACAAATAATATTACGAAATCACAATATTGACAACCAGGCGGTTCCGGAAAGAGGGGGCTTTCGATAAAATTTCTTCTTCTTGGTAGCCAATTAGGTGACCAAACCTCTCCTTAAAGCGAGAACTTTCTAGACATTGCCAATAATGTTATCTAATAATATTATTCGGATAATATGAATTATTGCTTGATAATGAAAATCTTGTGTAATGACAATTATTGAAACAATGACAATATATAAAATATCAACGCAAACAATTATTAACTCGATAAAATCTTTGAGCGATAATTCACGTAACCATTATTGAGTAGTGCCTTCTTACGTAAGAATCAATAATTGGTGCAATACTGGTGTCTTCTTGTTCAACAACGCGCGTATTAGTGTGTTTTAACCAAAGGGTATTCCAACAATATTAATGGTAACAACTACTGTTTGTTATTTAAAAACAACTTATATTTGTCGTTTTCTTCATCCAATCACTTTCCGTTATGGGGCCCACACATGCATTGCAGTTGTACGAAATATTCCCCACGATGATTGAATATTCCACGACCAAACGAATATTCCCAAGCGATAATGAATATTTTATAACCACTTGCTTAATTTAAAATATTTGCATATTTAACCCTTAACTATCCACATTAATCAAATCAACCCTTACTATTTCAAAATAATAAATAAAGGAAATTCCTTTTTATTTAAAAATTTGAGGTCTTACAACCTCCCTCCTTATGAAATTTCGTCCTCGAAATTGGCGTCGCGATACTGTGTTTTGAAAAGGTGAGGATACCTCGCTTTCATTTCCGTTTCCAACTCCCGGTCATTTCCTCTATAGCATGATTCCTCCACAAAACTTTAACTTGTGGTATAACCTTTCTTGGCGTAGGACATGCTCCTTCTATCCAAAATCTTGACAGTACCTCCTCATCGTTAAGTCTTGGCTATCTCGTCCGGTTCTAACTTCTATAACGCGGTTTGGGTCTTTCACATATTTACTGAAATGCGGATATGTGAAACACATTATGAACACGAGACATACTTTCGGAGGTAACGCAAGTCTATATAAGCTACATTTCCTACTCGGTCAAGAATTTGAAATGGACCGATAAATCGTGGATTGAGCTTTCCTCTCTTCCCAAATCTTGTAACTCCCTTCCATGGAGCAACTCATGACAATACATGATCCCCTACATTAAATTCCACGTCCTTTCGATGAAGATCCGCATAACTCTTTTTGTCGATCTTGTCTTGTTTTGTATCGTTGTCGAATCATTAGTCATTTTCGGTGATACATACTTAACTTCGGGTCCCAACAATGTTGCTTCACCCACCTCATCCCAACATATTGGAGAACGACATTTTTGTCCATATAATGCTTGAATGAAACCATGCCTATATTTGTTTAATAACTATTGTTGTATGAGAATTCCACCATGGCAAGTACTTATCCCAACTTCCTTTGAAATCTAGGACACGTGAGTTTTAATATATCTTCAAGAGTTTGAGTAGTCCTTTACGATTGCCCATCCGTTTGAGGATGGTATGCCAAAGCCCAGAATCGTAAATTCGTGCCCATAGCTTTCTAACCCAAAATCATGAAGTGAATCTTGGGTCACGATCTAAAACTATGGATCTTGGCATGCCATGCAATCTCACAATCTCATTTACGTACATACGAGAAAAGGCGTTCAAGGAATAAGTCTCGTGTCGGTAAAAATGAAAGCGGACTTGGTTAATCTATCAACAATAACCCAAATAGCATTGATGTCTTGAGAAGCAAAGGGAAGACCCGTAACGAAATCCATAGTAATGTGTTCCCACTTCCATTCCGGAATCTCAAGTGGTTGCAACGGACCCTTAGGTACTAGATGCTCACTTTTACGTTAGCAAGTTAAACACATCGAGATAAACTTTGCAATCTCTCTCTTCATATTGTTCCACCAAAATGTATGTCGAAGATCACGATACATTTTAGTACTTCCGGATGGATTGCAAATGGCGTATTGTGTGCCTCCATCATAATCTTGTACTTCAAATCGAGTCGTTAGGAACACAAAGTCTAGAGTGGACTCAAGTATTCCTTCTTCATCAATTCTAAACTTCGGAATAGCTCCTTCTTGTACTTTCTTCTTCATACGCATCATTTCCGGATTGGTGGCTTGAGCGACCTTAACTTTTTCTATTAAAGTTGGCTCTGTCGTATACTTGACATCATCGCTTTTCGTTCCAGCATATGATCTTCTACTCAACGCGTCGGCTACCACGTTAAACTTTTCAAGATGGTATGGTTAGAATATGTGCGAAATGAGTCGCCTCTTGAGCTCTTGGAAAATCTTCTCGCATTCCTCGCTCCATACAATTTTGTATCTTTTGAGTCGGCTAAGTTAATGGAATAGAGATTCGAGAATATCCTTCAACGAATCTCCGATAATAACCAACTAAGCCTGAAAGCTACGTCTTTTCGATAATCGACTTAGGTTGCTCTCAATGTGACTCATATCCCAATCTTGGATAAAGCGTCACAATGACACCTATCGATTTACTATCGCATACGAATATGGCGTCCCTACGAGAGTTCGGCTTAGGTGAATTCCACAAAGGAAGTCACAAGATAAAGGCTCGGTACCAAATTCTATAGTTGAATTTTTAACTCACGAAGTTCAATAGAGCCATTCGATATGAGATTTTAGAAATGAGTTTTGTCTGGGGTTCAAAGTCGATACAAAATTTAATATCGAAGCTTTGGGAGTAAGCGAAAAATTCTTCAGAAATACGTCGGGAAAAATCAATAACAACAGGGAATATTATTCAAATCGGCGTGTCTTTATTCAAATCCATAACATGGACTAAGAAAACTTGACATCCGTAATAAAAGCGAATGACTTCATGGCTTGATATGAAAATGTTTGACTACAATGGTTTGATTGCTTGAATTGAATAACGAGGTTGCTTAGGAATATGAAAACTAACAACCTTACAAAAGCAATCAATTTGGCATGATGAGTAGTTAACCTTAAAATCACATCAAAAGCAAATATCTCTATAGAAATAAGGTTAACGGGTAATGTGATAGTGCCAACTTGAATCAAGCAAGATTTTTAAACAACGGATGTAATGAAAGTTTCTCTAATGGAGTCTCCACAGATAGGTCAAAGTTTAATTTCTCGTAGTCAAGTTCAAGCGTTGAGCGCAAGTAAGAGAGATAAAAGAATGGGTAGAACCAATATCTAATAAGGTATATACTTCAGCAAGAATTTATAATTAACTAACTTGCGTCTGCTAACCGTTCGGGTTCCTCGCATTTTGACCAATCACAACAAACGCTCTTCCGGAATCGTTGACTTTGACTTTTACGGGACGATCTTTTGAGTCACCGTCCCCATTGAACTAGGTTTCGCTCTTCGTCAATCTCGAGCGATATGTCCTTCCTTTCCACAATTATAGCATACCTTGAACTGTTGTGGGCGGTTTGGTGATATGTCCCTCTTTTCCGCATTTGTAGCATATAATGACCGGTGGTCGTTCTCCTCCATAAAACTAGTTCTTCTTTGGCGCCGACGTCTTCACATAGTGGTTGTTGAATCTCCTCTTTTAAAATCTCCTCCCAACTCGCTTCTTCTATTTTCATGGCCACGATTACCACGGAGTGGTTCTGCCTTTGTCCGTATTCTTCTTTCTCCGTTGGTTATCGTTATTCTGATGACTGCTATCTTCGGTATGATCCTGGTTATGGTCCCTCGGTTGAACGTACTCGTTATCTCGCTCTAACAACTGAGCCCTGTTGACAACATCTGAATAGAGAGAAAATTTATGAGAAATGAGATACTGACGTATGTCGGGTTTCAAACCTCTCAGAAACATCCGCGTCATACGTTCCTCATTCTCCACCAAATGAGGTGCAAACCTGGATAACTCCGCGAACTTAAGCCTCGTACTTTGGGACAAACCGTCATGTTATTCTGCTCTAGTCTAATAAACTCCACTTCCTTCATATGACGAATACTTTCAAGGAGTAACTTGTCATTGAACTGTTTCTGAAACGTCTCCCATGACATCTTTGAGTGCGGTTTGGATGGAGTGCGCTTCACGATTTCCCACCGATGTCTGCCTCGCCACGGAACATAAAGGTGGCGAATGGAACTTTCTGTTCCTCCGTGCATCCCAAGACATCGAATATCTTGGTAATTTGTTTGACCCACGTCTCCGCCTTAATCGGATCCGGCTTTCCCCAGAATTCTGGTGGTCCCAACTCTTTGAACTGCCTGGCTGTGACCACCCGTGAATTGCTATCATTTCCTCCTGTATTTTGAACACGAGTCTCCCTCGTGCGATTTTGCATGAATCGCAAAAAAGCTTCTAAACATCCCTCGTTCATCATCTCGCTTTCGGTGGTGTTGTTCACGGGAGGAACATTGCCCGACTGTTGCGTTCTCCTCGTTGGTAAAGTCTGAGCATCTCCACGGTCTCATTTACTCCATTTGTTAATATTCTCGATCGACATTCTCAAATCTTTGTCATAAAACAAGGGTTAATTAAGGAAATCAATATATCACATAATATCCTATATCTTGACCAACTAACAAATAAGCTTAGGTAGGACACACTAGCGAAGGATTTACTCGTCTCTCCCCTCCTAGTTCTATTCCCCGATCTCACTTGGAGATCATATCCCTAAGCTCGATATTACCAAGCTGGCGCCCCCCAAAATAGGTATACACAACACCCATTCTGAGTGCGCCAAATACATGGTACAAAAAGCAAACTACAACTTCAATAATACAAATGTCGTGTGAAATACGAATATATATCTTATGAGTTTAAATATAATATTGTCTTCTAGAAACCAATATCCACATACAAATAAATCCCCATCATAATTATTGATTCATTATTTTACAAAAATGGTGAGGACTACTAAACAACTCTCTCTAGAACCTTCATTCCATACCCCACTAGTACTCGCTACATTCTACGCCTCCCGAGAAGAAAAATGGAACAACAAGGAAAAGGGTGACCTCAACTAGCCCATAAAGAATATTATGACTAAGATAATATCTGACAAATTATCGTTAGTCTTGACGAGGAAAAATCGATAGAATACAATAGGCAACAAGTTTGAGATCAATATTATGCGTGAAATAATAATTCATAGAAGAGTTACGTAGAGAATGAAATCTACTATAATCTATGAATTTAACGGTCCATCATCAATATTTTATCCTGTAACATCAATCAATATGCATCTGGAATCAAATATTCATCTTTGCACTACTGAGGCCAAAGATATTCATCGATTAGTCATATTCATTTAAACACTGTTCATCTTTGCTTTGCTCTGAGGCCAAAGATATTAATCAATCGGTCGTGTTCATCTCAACACTGTTCATCTTTTGCTACTGAGCCAAAGATATTCTTGAAAAATCATTCATCTTTGCCTTACAGGGCCAAAGATATTCAATAATATCATCATTTAAGGCGAGGATGATGAAAAATATTTTTAAAGAAACGAATCCGATGAAACAAAATAACAAGGATTAAGGATTAAGGATTAGTACTTGGTTTTATCCACGCCAAAAATACCTCAAAAAATAATCATAGTGGTGTAAAATTCAAGAATGATCAAAACATGGATCTGATCGAGTTAGTATCCGAATAGATATTTTGGACAAAAAGAAGAAATTTTATTTTTCTATGAATAGTCTTAGTATCGTGAATAGTCTTGATATCGTGAATAAATAACTCAGACACCAAAAGATAGAAATTCCACAAAAACATCTTCACGCTTCATGAATAGTACTCGAATAGTACTCGTGAATAGTAACTCGTGAATAGTAACTCGTGAATAGTAACTCGTGAATAGTAACTCATGAATAGTAACCCCAGACATGAAAAAGTTCCAAATTTGATAAAACTTGGATCAACATTTCAAAGATAATGATATTGAAGAAATAATATCATTACAAAAAAAATAATATCCCTTACCTCGAAAAGATCGATCTTACAAATTGAAACACGATATATAGGCTATGACTTGGACTTGCAACCGTATAGCAATACTCAAAGTATACTCAAAATACTCACAAGAATACGCTCGATAATATAGAGAGAAAACTTGATTTAAATTGTGATTTTCAATTCTAACCTAAGCACCCTATTTATAGGAAATTCTTAGAACACCAAAGCGAAAAATTTAATATAATATTAATATTTATTTTCCAAAACCTCATACGCACACTTGCCAACTGAATTCAGCTCCTACACATGTTAAATGAGGCCACCTAACATTCCAAAAACGTTTTTCCTATTTTAAATATTTTAAACTTCCAAAAATCAATTATTTCGGAGCTTCGGAACTTCAATAATTCATAATAAATAGCCCTTTCATCAGAAAATTCGAATCTCGCGAGTTTTTATAGGAAATTCAATTCTCTACAACTTTGCAGAAGAAAGTTTTTCCAAATTCCAAACAGAAATCGACCGAAATCCACAAACAGGTGATTTTACATGTTATAATCAAATTTCGGTCAATAATTGTGTCCACCAACACACAAAACATGTGTTAAACATTTAATGCCACAAAAATACTCTTCCTCCTCATATACTCATATATCCCACATTCATTGTAAAAATATCACCGTTAATATATTATTAAAATAATATATTTAAATGAATTATTTTATCAGAAAAAGATAAAATATTAATTTTCAACAATTGTCATTTTAAAATTTTCTCCATCTATATCCACATAAAATCAATATTTTCCTCATCATATAAATCAATAATTAATTATTCACAAATAATATTACGAATCACAATATTGACAACCAGGCGGTTCAGGAAAGAGGGGCTTTCGATAAAATTTCTTCTTCTTGGCCTTGATTAGGTGACCAAACCTCTCCTTAGATGAACTTTCTAGACATTGCCAATAATGTTATCTAATAATATTATTCGGATAATATGAATTATTGCTTCGATAATGAAAGATCTTGTGTAATGACAATTATTGAAACAACAAAGAATATAAAATATCAACGCAAACAATTATTAACTCGATAAAATCTTTGAGCGATAATTCTCGTAACCATTATTGAGTAGTGCCTTCTTACGTAAGAATCAATAATTGGTGCAATCTGGTAATACCTTTTGTTCAACAACGCGTTATTAGTGTGTTTTAACCAAGGGTATTCCAACAATAATTGGTAACAACTACTGCCAAGTTATTTAAAAACAACTTATATTTGTCGTTTTTTCATCCAATCACTTTCCACATGGGGCCCACACATGGTCTGCTTGTGGTTATGCGAATATTCCCCGACGATGTCTGAATATTCCACGACCAAAACGAATATTCCCGAAGCGATAATGAATATTTTATAACCACTTGCTTAATTTGAAATATTTGCATATTTAACCCTTAACTATCCACATTAATCAAATCAACCCTTACTATTTCAAAATAATAAATAAAGGAAATTCCTTTTTATTTAAAAATTTTCGGTCTTACAACTATCACTACAGAATTCCTATTGACGAGCAAATAAAACTCCATTAGGTATTCCTTAGCGAGCCACGTTCGATGAACTTATTCTCTAATAAGCACCTACATACTTGCTTTAGTGTCTCCACACAAAATGATCACGAGATCAATCATCCTCATCCAATGAGCAAAGCAACGTATGTACCAATCTATCCGGATTCACTAATCCCCAATTTAGTAATCCAACGATTGGGAACTATTTTAGTTTTAAGCTTTCTAAGAATTTAGATCTCATTAGAATGATCATCATCATTATTCTAAAAGCATTGCTTAAAACTATGGGTTTATCACATATTATAAAACAGCATCATGTAGATAATTAAAAGCCTTTAATAAATTAATACTTTTTATTAATAAATGAATAAGATTGTTACAAAGTATATGCTTTATCATCAAACATGATTGGCTTGTGTGCATACTACTTTCAAAGGCTGTGTAGGATACTTAGCTTACATAGTCGACAGTCGAAAAGAGAATCCGAAGGTCGAAGAGATCTGGATGTTGAGGGACTTCGTCGATGTATTTCCAGACGATTTACGAGGACTTCCACTAGATAGAGAGGTAGATTTCGTGATCGATTTGGCTCCCGAAACTGTTCCAATATCGAAGGCACCATACCGAATGGCACCAGTAGAGATGAAAGAATTAATGGTACAATTACAAGAATTGCTAGACAAAAAGTACATTCAACCGAGCTTATCACCGTGGGGAGCGCCAGTGTTGCTTGTGAAAAAGAAGGACGGATCGATGCGACTCTGCATTGACTATAGAGAACTGAACAAGGTCACGATTAGAAACAGATATCCATTACCGAGGATCGATGACCTATTTGATCAATTGAAGGGAGCAAGATATTTTTCCAAGATAGACTTGAGGAGTGGTTATCATCAACTGAAGGTGAGGCCAGAGGATGTACTGAAGATAGCGTTTAGAACGCGATATGGTCATTACGAATTTTTAGTAATGTCGTTTGGTCTTACGAATGCTCCTGCAGCATTTATGGGACTAATGAATGGTGTGTTCAAACCGTTTTTGGACAAGTTCGTAGTTGTATTTATTGATGATATTTTGGTATATTCCAAAACCAAAGAAGAACACGAAGAGCATTTGAGATTAACGTTGGAAGTATTGAGAAGAGAGAAGTTGTACGCTAAGTTTTCGAAATGCGAATTTTGGATTGAACGGGTACAATTTCTTGGTCAAGTGATAGATAAAAATGGAATTTCGGTAGATCCATCTAAAGTTGAAGCCGTAATTAACTGGGATCAGCCGAGAACGCCGTCGGAAGTAAGAAGTTTTCTTGGATTAGCAGGATATTATATAAGATTCATACAAGACTTTTCCAAGAGCGCAACTCCGTTAACGAATTTAACTCGTAAAGCTGTGAAATTTGTTTGGACGGAAAACTTTGAGGAGAGCTTTTAAGAGTTGAAGAAGAGATTGAGTACGGCACCTGTGTTATCCCTTCTGGATGATACAGGAAATTTTGTTGTTTATAGTGATGCGTCGCATAAAGGACTTGGTACGTGTCTTGATGCAAAACAATGAAAGTCATTGCGTATACATCACGACAATTGAAAGATTATGAGAAGGGATATCCCACCCACGACTTGGAGTTAGGCTGCGGTTGTTTTGCTTTGAAAATTTGGAGGCACTATCTCTACGGGAGAAGTGTGAAATATATCTGAGCCACAAGAGTCCGAAATATATTTTTACGAAGGATTTGAATATCGCGCCGAAGAAGATGGTTGGAATTAATTAAGGATTACGATTGTGAGATTTTATACCATCCGTGTGAAAAGCAATGTGGTTCTTAAGCGCCTTAAGTAGAAAAAGGGTCGTGAGAAATTGATGATGTTGACTACCGGGAGGAGCTAATTTGAAATGGAGAAACGGAGTTAGAGGTGAAGTATCCTATGGAAATTGATGAGAAGCTATTTCGGATGTAATCTGCATGCGACCCTACTAGATAAAGTTAAGGAGGCTCGACTTGGGACGAAAGAATGTAAAAAGGTGACAAAGAAGATATCTGAAGGATCTGAACCGAGATTTAAGATGGATAAGGAAGGAATACTGAGATTTGAGAGTAGAATTTGGGTACCGCCAGTACAAGAGATTAAGGAAGAAAATTTTAGCGAGGCTCATAGTTCACAATATTTGATTCACCCTGGTAGTACCAAAATGTACCAAGATCTTTGACAACATTTCTGGTGGCCAAATTTAAAACGAGATGTTGCAGAATGTGTTGCCAAGTGTCTTACCTCTAAGAAAAAGAAAGCAGAACATCAAAGACCAAGTGGATTGCTACAACCGTTAGAAATCCCAGAATGGAAATGAGAACATGTTACAATGGACTTCGTGGTTGGCCTTCCGATGACTCAAAAAGGCTACGACGCAGTATGGATTATCGTTGACCGACTAACGAAATCTGCACACTTCCTTCCGATCAAAATAAGATTCAACTTAGATCAGTTGGCGAGGCTATACGTAAAAGAGATTGTTTCGAGGTACGGAGTTCCGATATCAATTGTTTCAGATAGGGATCCGCGATTCACATCAAATTTTTGGAAACGTCTTCAGGAATGCATGGGTATGCAATTGCGAATGAGTACAACTTACCACCCTCAAACAGACGGGAAGAGTGAGAGAACGATTCAAACATTAGAAGATATGCTAAGAGCCTGTGTGATGGACGTTAAAGGAAATTGGGATGATCACCTACCGTTAGTAGAGTTCGGCTACAACGACAGTTACCATGCTAGTATAGGCATACCGCCTTACGAAGCGTTATACGACAGAAAATGCAGAACTCCACTTTATTGGGATGAAGTTGGCGAAAGATAATTACTAGGGCCAGAATTGGTACAGCAGACAGCAAAAATAGTCAAAGTGATCCGAGCACGACTGGTAGCAGCTCAAGATCGACAGAAGAAATACGTTGATCCACATCGTAAAAATATCAAATTTGAATCAGGTAGTTATGTTTTCTTGAAGGTCTCTCCCTGGAAAAGGAAAATCAGGTTCAAAAAGAAAGGAAAATTGAGCCCAAGATTTATTGGACCCTTTGAAGTATTGCGTAGAATCGGAGAAGTCGCGTATGAGGTAGCCTTACCTCCATCACTCGAGAATGTCCACAACGTCTTCCATGTTTCTGTGTTACGACCCTACAAAGCCGATTACAAGCATGTAATTAAATACGAAACCCTGCATTTTGAGAAAGACTTATCTTACGAAGAAATTCATGTCCAAATTATCGACTGAAAAGAACCAGTTCTCAGAAATAAAGTTATACCTTCTGTTAAGGTAATTTGGAGGAACCACAACGCTGAAGAAGCTACGTGGGAACTCGAAGAGAATATGATGAAGAATTATCCTCATTTATTTACTTAATTATGTGTAAGAGATTCAGGGGACAGAATCTTTGTAAGGGGGGAGAATGTAACGGGTCAAAATTATTAAGTCGTGATTCTGGGGACAGAATCCTTTTAAGGGGGGGAAGATGTGACAAATGAGATTTTTGTATTAATTTTAATATTTATTGAATTAAATAAATATTTTTCGATGATTTAATTATTGGATTAAATAATTAATTGATGCAATTGTGGTAGATTAATTTAATTATATGTGTTACATTTATTAAATTAATGTAGAGAATAATTATTATTTGAAGTATGTCATTATGTGAGCTTATTGTATTAAATGAAATATTTAATAAGCATAATGTTATTTTAATTAATTTAATTATTAATTAGAGAGTTAATAATTTGACATTATTTATTAATGAGAAAATTAATTATGTGACTATGTGAATTTATGAGAAATTATTATATTTTATTTAAAATTAAATTAAATAAAATATTGGATTTATTTTATAAGGAGTGTGATATTTTCAAACTATATTATAAAGGTTTTATTAAATTAAATGGATATGAAACCTTTTCTTGCTAGCCAAACAAGACTTTATTAGGAGTTGGGAACAGTTACCCATGATTAGATAACTGACCACATTGCGTCAGTTCTTTATTTCAATTAACGTCTTCCTTTTCTTTCTTCATTATTGTTGAGTCTATAAACTATTCACAGAGAGAAAATCAGAGAGAGTTTGTCAGAGAGAAATTGTGAGTCTGTGAAAGAGAATTGAGAGTGAATAATCTAAGCCTACTAATTTATACTCTACAGGCTAATCTCCTTCTTCCCAATTTCTATTTTACGTTGTTTGAGTTTTACAAAAAATGGCTTTCACAGTTTTCTATAAAGTCTCTATGATGGGAAATTGTAAGGCTTATGTGCATATATAGGTTAAGATGTTGTCAAATCATATTTAATTATATATATTTTGTAAACCATAACATCAGTTTCATGAAAATACGTAGTATATGATTTCTACAAAATTACAGAGTATGGGTTTTGGCCTTATGGCCTTATACGTGATAATTCATGTGTTGATAGTATATTATCCCTAAATTTTACACTCGTATGTTGTTATGCATGTTGATACGAAGAGACCAAAGTTTAAATAAAGGATTCGGTGTTATAACGAATCCGTAGTGACAATTTTTATGTTTTATTTTCAAAACCTTCAAGAACATCAAAGTCAATGAAATTCACATATTTTAGTTCTATGATTATGTGATTTAATGGGTTAAAACCATTCTATAAATGTTGGGTTATGTTTATGCATGAATTATAACATGTGGGTATGATTAATTTCGTGTAGTAGTAATTTAATTGGAGTTTTTGGGTTGTGTTCTGCAATTTTTGCGAATTGCGAGCAGTTCGCTCGCTTCATGCGCTGCCTCAAGCGTCTCAAACCCTATCGTCACGCGCCCATCAAGCACACGCATGATGCCGAGTCTCCAAATAGCGAGTGTCGAGGCACCGCAACATGCTTGAATACCAAGTACAAAAGTGGCGCCGCAGTGCCACTCTGCAGAATGTCCAGAAATGAGATATTTTTAATGTTCAAATCCATGAATGTGATGTTAACTTAATGTAATTAACATAAAATTTTGTTATAAGTATAATGAGATGTTAAAATAGATACTTAGCATGTAAATAACATAATTACATGTGGATTGAATTATGGATTTCATAATTAGCTTGTTATTCATGATGTGTAAATTATGTGACAAAGTGGTAATTTGACTAAGTATAGTCAATAATCAAAGTAAACAAAGAGAATGAGTTTATGATGATTAGTTAAGTTATAATTAACTGGTATTGTGAATGTGAATGGTATGTAGGATTAAATTCAAAGAACGTGCTTAGTTAAAGTGTAATCTACGCACGAGGCAAGTTTTTTAACCCTACTTGTCATTATTGTTCAAGTTTATTATTTACCTCGAGTAAACTATCATTACTATTATTCAAGTTCAAATGTTATATTAAAGATTGATTATCTTTTCAAAGCATGATTCAGTTATACAATAATTGTCTTATTGTATACTTCTTGAGATTATTATTCAAATTGAATATCGTTATTATTGAACCTTATTAGACTAATGAACTTTATTGATTCAACTAATCCTTAGTTGATGAACGTTCTAAATTTCAGAACCCTTATTGAATTATCCAAACCAAACTTCCTTTGGTGCGGACTCGAATGTCAAACCGAGATGAACAACCTACAAAGGATTTACTTATCGTTAGCGTTAAGATATTGTGCATGTGATGGTGCCGAGGGTGATCCCCTAAAATGCAGTAGAAAGGACCATAGTCTTATAATCATTAAAGGTTTCAAATATAACCCTTGATAACCTAGGACATAGTTCAAGGTCTTATGACACTCATAATTCTTTTGATTATTGTTATTCATTCTTGATTCAAAAGTTGAGCTTTTATTCAGATGTCTGTGATTTACTCGCATGTTATTATACTGTTATTTCATTATTTTACTTGTGGGCAATAGTGCTCACTCTTGCGTAATAATAACATTCCAGTTAAGAACGAAAGAACTGATGAACCTTCCACTAGTAAGGGCAAGGGCAAAGTCAGCAAGTGATGAAGACTTGTTGTTTTTTATGATGATGTATTTATGTTTAAGACTTGAGTTAATGATGTTGTTTAAGACTTAATTATTTATGATTCCGCACAGATGTTTAAGGTTAGTTTAACCTAGGATTGTATTATTATTATTCGGATGTTGTAACCCTTAAGGGGAATATTTTTATTCTATTTATTGCATGGCATGCATTTATTATGGGTAGATAGATAGATGATATTTGTACAGTGAACACCAAATCCCGTGAAATTGAAGTACCCGGATTTGGGGGTGTCACAGTAATGGAGTAAAGATTGAAGTTGATGGATACCTGGATATTCTAAATCTACTAGCTATGCTAGACTTTTGAAATTTATTGACTTTGTTCTTATGTTTGCACTTCTATTTTCTTGAAAAACATTGGATCAAATGATGAAACCAATGAGTTTTAAAAACAATATCATTATTTATATGTCTATGCTAATTTCTTCGGCTAGACATAAATGATTTGAAATATATCAAAATATATTTTTTTATATCATCACTGTGTCATGGAACCTGTTGCAGAGATAAAAAAAAATGATGGAGTCATCAATGCAGTATTACTTAGTGTTGGATTTGATCTAAGGATCGTCAGCCCACTATGGTATGATATAGTATGATAAAATCACCAAATGACATAATCCTCAAACGGACTGTAAATACAGTGCGGTATCATGACGTCATAAAAAGGATTTTTGAGATTTCTTTAAGATATGAGAATATATATATATATATATATATATATATATGTATATGTATATGTACATTTCGATTGATGTCCAAATTGTTGTAGAAGTCTATCTTTATTTGATTGAAATGAGGCGATTCTTTGAAAGATGTTCATGAAATTCAAGCATTTCTTGAAAAGTTATGCCAAACCAAATTATTTTGGTACGGATTCAGATGTTGAGAAGCTAAGATGAACAACCCTTTTATAGGGGATTACGTGGAGGCATTTTGATGTTTGTGCACAATACATTGTACGAAGGGTTGATCACCGTAAGTACGAGGAGTGTCTATAGTCTTATGACTGTTAAAGTTTAAGTTAAAAGATTACTTATAACTATAGACATATGCATAGCGTTTAAATGTTTATGCATAATACATCGTACGAAGGGCTTAACACCCTAAGTACGGGAGTCCCTATAGTTTGTTGAATGTTAAGGTTTAAGTTGAAAGAATACTTATAACCGTAGACGTAGTTCAAGGTCTTATAACCCTCAGCATGTTTTGGAATGTTTTAAATTCCTATTATTCATATCGCTTCCCAATTATTGAGCAATTGTGGAAGATTCATATTATTCTGAAAGGTGAAAGTGGAAATGATGAGAAAAATTAAGCAAAACATAATAATTTCAAGAAAGAATTGAAACTCCAGAAAGAAGAGAAATGTGAAACTCTTAGAAGAGGAAGAGGTGAGGAATATGATGATCTTAGAAAGATCCTTAGAGAAAGAATTTGGTTGTAGAACCCAATGAATGAATAAAGTATTAACGTAAAATCTATTTCGATAGATTGAATGAATAAAGATTAATAAACAAAATTTCGAGGACGAAATTCGTAGAAGAAGGGGTGAATGTAATGTCCTGAGAGTTTGAGAATCTAGTATATGATAATGATCCTTAGAGAAAGATAATGAACATGTCAAAGAATATGTGATACTCAAATATAATTGAGTCTAAGTAAATGTTATGAAATAAAACTTATATGAATTTATTATGAATAATGGTGGGAGTAGAAAATATAAAACATATATTAAGGTAATGTGTTTAAGTTTTTTTAAAGAGATTTGATGAAAATAAGGTAGGATTTTGTTGATTCCGAGGACAGAATCCTTATAAGGGGGAAAATATGTGACAACCCGAATTTTTATAAGTTATTAAAATAGGAATTTAATAATTAAAATTCTTATTATGAGATGTTTTGAGTTTGAGTATGTATATATATACGTGCTATATATTTTGAAATATGTGATCTAGTGTGAAGAGAAATATATATTCATATATTGGGAAAATGAGGTTTAATAGTTAAATTAACTATTGAAGAAATTAAATGAATTACAGAATTAGTTTTAAATATTTATTGAATTAAATAAATATTTTAATTAATTTATTTATTGAGATAAATAAATAATTAATGAATTGTGGTGCATTAATTTAGTAATGAAATTGAATAATGGTAATTTTATTTAAAAGATTTAATTTAATGAATTAATTAAATTAAATGAGTTGTTTAATATTAAAGAAAATAAGTAAATTAAATAAAGCAATGTTTAAGTCTAATTTATTAATTAAAATAGATATATGATTATTTATTAATCATCGGAAGAATTATAATAAAAATTAAATTATTATGATTATTAATGTAAGTTATGTAAATTGGTTACAGGTGTGATAAATAAAAACTATATAATATAATATTATCAAAATAAACTAGAATGGGTAAATTGTGTGTAACCAAACAAGGCTTTGTTGTCTTTGGCTTATTTTTAACTGATGCTTTACTACTACAAAATACTAAATAGACAACGCTTAAAAGATAATTTTTTTTTATAAAAATATTGTGATATTTTTTTTCATAACGTTTTTAAATAAAACGTTGTAGATATATATGCAAAAACGTTATCTATTTAAAAGAATATTTTTTTGATTTTATCTGGATAACGTTTTTTTTTTAAAAACGTTGTCTATCTAAGAAATTAAAAGTTTCCTATCTCTGACTTTCTCGCTCGTTTTATGTAGATGAGTTCCTCTCTCCTTTTCCCTTCCATTTCTCCTCAAAATCTCGCCATTTTTGAAGCTTCAGAATCGTTGAGGAGCTTTAATTCGGTTTGTTTCACGGGTTTCAAGCATGGAATTCGAGGTTTTGGTTTGAGAAATTTGGATAAATCTAGGGTTCACACCACAAAACTCGTCTCATAAATCTAGGGCTTTTATGCAAGTTTCATGTTCAAGTATGTTTTTTCATCTATATCTCTAGTTTTCTTGTTGTTGGCGTGGTGTTGGGGGTGGTTATTTGTTTAACTTTGTTATTGTGATTCCATTTTTGATAATTTTCTCCCCTGATTTATGAGTGTAACCCTTTGAGATTGTTTGTGGTAGTATCATTTGCCTTTTAAGTTCTGCTAATATGCTTCAAGGCTTGAGGGTATTTTCTTTTGTTTTGTTGGACAATAGGTTGGATGCTTATATACATGATTATCTTGTGAAGAGGAAATACGGTGCTACCTCAAAGACATTTCAAGCTGAAGCAGAGGTATTCACAGACCTAAACAGTGAGATAATTTGGAATATCTTAGCAAAACAGAGTTGATATATCCCCTGAAAGGTTTTCTACTCTGCATAAGCACATAGGTTAAGCAACTAATTATGGGATAGCAGCAAGTGTTTCCGAATAATGAAACTATCTTTCTGAAATTTTCATACAGAGCATACATTTTCATGCAAAAAACGTGGCTGCCTGCTCGGTCAATTGTTATGGAATGTCTTGCAGCAAGAAAAGACGTTGATTCCACTGGAGAAAGCATGCTGCTGACTAGAACTTGCCCTGTAAGTGGGAGCTTTTTCTTTAGAGCAATAGTCTCAAATCTATAACCTCTTTCTATATCGTAAAGTCTCCTCATTATCTTTTAACAATTAGCACTATAGACATCATTGAATTTTGTCCCCAAGTTCCAAAGTTGTTGAATGTGTATTTCATAAAATGCTAGGCCAGTCTTTTGAATGACTCATTGTCTTTGGATTAGAAACTCGGATGTATAAAACTTATTAGAAAGAGAGGTTTGGAAAGAAGTAGATAATTTATTTAAATTTTTGAAATGAAGTATAAAAAGGAATGGTTTGAATTGTATTTTAGAGCTCAGCTATTAAATATGATTTAATAACATTTTGGTTGTCACTTAGAAATTAACATGATATATTGAACAGTGGAAGCTTCACATATTTGAGATTGAGAAGGAAATGAAGATTGATCCTTGCATCAAATATGTTATTTACCAGGTACTCTGTACTTATCTTCCTGCCCATGTTTCACTTTGTCGTATGTAATACATATATTTGATGGAATGTCTACTTGACCATTCCAGGACATGCTTCCTGCTTGAAAAAGTTGTAACACCTGCAATTCTTGAACTTGAATTTTATGTTAATGTTGTCGAACCTTCTACTGGCTGTAATCATATTTTTTATCATCAATTCATATATAGATAGCGAAGTAGGATAATCTAATGGGCTAGCAGCTGATATACTACAAGAACAGTTATTATCGGTGCTCTAAATACTCCAATTCGAAATAGATAGCAAATTTCGAGTACTCAGTTTAGGTGTTGATCCATATTTCTTTCCTCACATGTTGTAGTCCTATATATGCTGGAAATGCTCTATGTACTGTTCGATACACTGGTTCCAACCCGTGTATGCAATTAATCAGAAGTACAAATGAGCACGCCAGGCCCATTTTATTACATGTAATCGAATCTTTCGTTGGATTTCTGTTTTCTAGTGTGCTTCAGGGTTAACATTGTTTTGGATTTTGTTTTGCAAATTAGATTTTTTGGGATGTTTCTGCCAATCAAGAACGTAGGCCATTTTTTTTTGCAGATGGAATGGGTGCATCTAAATATGTAAAGCAAACGACTCAGGAATCAGAACGCCCAGATCTTGGAAATGCACGTGTTGTCATAACTGGGGGGCGAGCATTGAAAAGCGATGAAAACTTCAAAATGCTAGAGAAGCTTGCAGAGAAACTTGGTGCCGCAGGTTCTTCTCTAGAATTCTCATTTTTCTTAACTTTTCCTTTTTTCATTTATATATTTGTTTTGTGGGAGAGAAACTCGTGTACTTGCTGACGACAAAAGAATCGTCAGTGTTGTTCCTTGAAACCCAACAGACATTTTCTTAACTGGAAATCTGGTAACTTCAAGTTTGTTGGCCTGCCATATCTGACCATGGGCATAGTGCAATGTAGTCAAAGTAACCATTATGATATTTGATTTGACATTAATATCCAATTGAGATATACATATACATATACATATACATATACATATACATATACATATACATATACATATACATATACATATACATATACATATATATATTTATTTATTTATTTATTTATTTTTTTTCCTGCAGTTGGTGCTACTCATGCTGCTGTTGATGCTGGATATGTGCCTAATGATCTCCAGGTAAACTCTTAAATAATATTTAAGAATATTGATGACTTCAGTATACAATCAGACAGGAACAATAGCTAGATCATTGTATTTATTCTGTTTATTGATAAATCGGAACAACTTGCCTGCCTATGGCTTCTAAAACAAATTTATAGTATACTCCTTGTGACTCTAGCTGCAACTGTATTATGTTTCAGGGTCCTCTTTTCATTTTCTTTTTTTTGGGGGAGGGGGAAGAGTTGGTGGGTTGTGTGGGATGAGGTTTTGAACTTCTCACCTATTTGCCTTGGCTAATGTACTGTGTCACATTGTCTTGTGATGATAAAGGAAGGTCTTATATGCATTTTCTATTAACATGTTCGTATCTGACAGGCTCAAATGAATGATGCTTCTGAAGTTCTAGGAGTGATATTTGATTGCCTTCATCGATCATTTACTTCTGGTTTTGGTGTTTCTGATACTGAATCGGTTGAAAGCAATGTCATGGGTTCTTGGGACTGTGAAAATAGTACTTATGTAGCACATTCTCTTTTTGGAATGAATGTTTTTGAAAGCCTGAACTGCTATAATTGTGGTATGGAGTCGAAAAATATGAAGTACACGTCTTTCTTTCATAATATTAATGCCAGTGCGCTCCGCACTATGAAGGTATGTATTCCTTGGAAAAGAAAATCTGTTTTATAGATGCTTAATTTTCTAATAGCAAAGTACATATTTGAAAGTTATAACTTGTGCTTAGTAAGGCGGTACTTTAGCTATCCTCTTAACTTCAAGTATGTTCCTTAACATTCAGGTTATTTGTCCAGAAAGCTCCTTTGATGAGCTTCTCAACTTTGTTGAAATAAGTGACCAGTTCACTTGTGATCCAGAGGCTGGAGGTTGTGGAAAGTTTCACTATAAACATCATATTTTCTCGACTCCACCTCATGTTTTCATTACAGGTGACTTCTTGGAAGGCTTAATAATTAGTTAGCTGCTTTGTGAATTTTATGTTACATCCATTGTAATACTACCTTTTATTTTGCAGTACTGGGTTGGCAGAATACATGTGAGAGTGTTGACGACATAAGGGCTACGTTGGTGGCATTTTGCAGTACTACGTTTCTGCTTTATTGGTTAGGTGTGGCTATATTTTAGTTTGAACTTTGAGTATAACTGCACTTTTGTTGCTGCAGTATACGGCACTTCAGTGCTTATGGATAGTTTGGTATAGATTTTATGGATGTAGTAATTTGAAACTGTAAACAAATGGGGTATTATTTGGATGTATTTTGAATGGTTGATACATTTTGGCTTTAAATTTAAATGAGAATTTAGACTTTTTAGCTATATATCATGACATTAGTATATTGCAGGTACTTTGGTAATGTAGGTGAATTATAAATTTTTTTTTCTTTTTTTTTCTTTTTTTTTAATCTACAACATTTTAAAAACGTTGTGTAAATATGTTTAAACGTTGTCTGATATACTAAACAACAACGTTTTGATTTAAAAAATATTGTGGAATCATACCTATGTACTACAACGTTTTTAAGCATCTGTTAATTTTTGAAAAACAAATCTACAACGTTTTTTTTCCTAAAAAACGTTGTGTATTGTGCTTAACTATAACGTTTTTAAAACGTTGTGTCAGGGTGTCAAATAGACAACACCCTTAACCACGACATTTTCTTGACTGAAACCACAACGTTTTTTCCGCGTTGTCTATTTACTATTTTGTAGTAGTGCTTGTTGGGTTTTGTAACTGATGTGCGTGAGAAAGAGGGGTTATCAGTTTATTTCTACGCATTTTATTTCTTTGCCTAAGACTAGTTAACAGAGATATAGAGATAGCATAGAAAGGGAGAGAGTTTCTGAGAAATTCTATGTAGATTTTGCTAGGGAATTGGAGTATCAAGGGAAAAACAATTCTCCTCCCAACAAACAAAGATTCAAGGTATAATCTACTCTAATCTTAACTTCTATCTTTGAAATTTCTATTGGTAGTTGTGTTGGTTTGATATATATGCATGTGTATGTGGGTTATAATCTGTTAATCAACATATGTGAGTGCTATTTGATGCTTAAATACATGAAATTGGGTTTGTAGTAGAAGATTTCAAAAACAGTGTTTATGTTTATAGGATATGGCTTTAGAAAGTACAAAATTTCATGTTTAATATGTGTGATAATCTGTAAATTGATGTTGGATTATGTTAGTATGTTAAGAAACGAAAGCGGCGTAGTTTGAATCATGTCAATTGATTAAGAAACGAAGTCGTGGCGATCGAATTCGCTAAATCGTCAAAACATGAACAATTAGTATGAACATGAGTTGTAAATTCATATTTGGGTTAGTTAATGTTTATGTAAATTGTTGGGTATTTGGTATGTTGTAGTTTTATGAGTTACAAACCCATAGAATCGAGAATGAAGCAATTTGGATGAGTATAACTCATGTTATGAAAATCGGAAGGGGTAGAGGTCTGCAAAATCGCAAAGAACAAGGCCTGAGGGGCTATATCGCCTCCCGGTATGCTAGCGCACACCCCCAAAGCCAATTAGAGACACAATTGCCGGGCATCGATAATGAATGTGGATTGCTTTCGACTTGCTGTAGTAAATTAAGCATAATGTTTTCATACGAACTCCGATTGAGGTGATTCAAGATGATCCGAAACGAGGACGAATAGACCTACAAATTTTATTCTTTAAGATTTTCAATTTAAGGTTTTTAGGAAGGGTCAAAATAGTCATCTTTGTGATTGTTACGTATTCGGAGGCGATCAGAGGGCGTCGAGCGAGCACATACGCAAGTATAGTGCTCCCGACGATGGAATATGTTATTCTATGTGATGTAACATAAAAATTCAGGATATTATACATGTCATCTAAGATTTCTTTGTTCATAATAGAAAGCATTGACATGACTTAGTATGTGTTTTGAAAAGAAACTTAAAGATTTTGAAGACAAACCTTGTGGAAACTTATGTTCTATAAGTTCTGAACTTAGTGGTTTATAAACATGATTAAGTTCAAATATAAATGAGCATGATATGGTGTTTATAGTGTCTTTGTTTATGATTAAACTTGTTAGACCTTGTGATTAGAGAAATTTCAAGAAAAGCTTAGTATAATAAGCTAATGAAAATGAATGCTATAAGATATAGTTTATGAACTTGAAAAGATGTTAACATGACTTAATTACTTATGGTAAGAGTTTCAAAGTTGATTTACATGCGCTATATTGAATCATTCATGTAAAAGGATTTCAAAGGCAACCTCGAGCATGTTTTCGAACTTAAGTTGCATTACATATGAGTATTTAGATTCTAAAGGCTTGAGATGCCATATTACATTTTATTGTGTCTCTAAACATGATTCGTAGGTAATGGACATAAAGATGATTTAATCAAACATGAGTGAAAGCATATTTCAAAGTATTAATCAATGCTAGTTGTGAATGAATGATATGAACATCATGATCATATGTATTAACAGATTGTGAGACCTCTATATGTAGAAATATACCCAAAGTTATAAAGCATGATAAATACATAACCTTTTAAGCTTTAATTTCATGGAAAGTCATGAACTAAAACTTGTAAAAATGAACTCAAGAATGGTCATATGCTTATGCAAGAACCTCTAACATGTATGTATAAGTATAAGTGAATAGGTGTGTTAGAGTTGGATAGAAACAGGAAGTGCAAGCTGTGACACCCCCAAATCCAGGTTACCTAACCCCCGAGTTTGGTGTTCACGATCCACAATATAATAACATCTAACTACCCATTCATATAGAAATAGGAATACATAACTCATTAACATATGTTGTTAATACATAAGTTCCAAGTTCTTTAACCTTAACACTACAAACATACCCTTTAGATAAACAAAAAGGGTTCAAAAATACAACATAATAATAATAATGTTCATTAAACTATTCCAGCAACAGGCCTTTGCCTTTGTTCTTCACAGCACCTCCTGCCACTTCGTTCATAGCTGAAAAGTTTTATTTAGCAAGGGTGAGCAACAAATTTGCCCCGCAAGTTAAGATATACAATGAATGTATAAGTATCAGAATAATAGACTATCTATTTTGATAGAATGACACCAAAGTTCGAGAAACTTTGAAATAGCTTAACAATTCGTTAATCAATAACAAGTCTTCTCGTATTCTAGGCAACACAATAATCTGATAATGAAAGAGTACAACGCTTTCAAAGTTTCTATGATATTCTATTGAATAAACAAGAATCAATTCTATGCAATAACAAAGTGGAATATTTTCTATATTTATGCTGAGCGATCCATTGGATCTAGAACTTCTACTTTCTCGGGTATCTATCAAAGATTTACTTTGATACATACGCAGGAGTATCAGATAACCATAAAGATTAAATCAAACCCCTCTGTAAGTATAACAAGTGATCAGCTTTATTATACCCTATATTATGCATAATACTTAACAGTGCGCAATGACCGAATATACGACCTAAAATGTTCCCTTTATATAAAAGGTAGTTCTTCTCAGTCTCAGAATCAAGATTTTGATTTAACAACGAAATACTATGATTTCAAATTCTAGTTACTTCTTGATCTAGCCGAAATAATTGGCATCGACCTGTCAATAATAATTGAATTCTCTTCTCGAATCTATCAAGTTCTAATAAATGTTCGTCTAGCCAGAATAATTAGCTATGACATTTCTCAACATAATTTGACAATAAACATTAATTATCTGTACTGTCAATTCTATCTTCTACGAATATGAATATCCAACAACCGTTATTCTACAAACGTATATTCTCCGAATCAGTAATTCAATTTGAATTATTAATCATGCACTAACTCCGAATAATCAACAATAAATTCTTTGGACATGGTATAATTAGCAATAATTAACCATTATAATAATTGAATGAATATAACTCAAGGTTGAGTTAGGAAACTTGCCTTCCGCGTTGATTACTGCTACACAATAAACTTATCTGCGTTCGTAAGACCTATAACCAATAATATCGGTCTCACAATTAGCACAATAATTCACAACACACAATACTGTAATTTACAGTCACACTTCTCCTAGGCACATTACCACATAGCCACATTAGTGTTTATAACCTATATAAACACTTATCAAGTCTAACTATTTCGGTCTGGTTGGACTTCGGTCCATTCTCGGTGTCCTGGTCACCTTATCCGATAATTAACACATTGATTGTCAATTAAACTTTGTCTCTAAGCTTCAATATTATATTTAGATAAGTCAAATATTGTTTATAATATTTTTTGGAAGCTTTTAATAATTTATAAACAATTATTATAATTTATAATAATTTTTCAAACACTTAAATCATTTTTAAATGATTTAATTATCAAATAATCTTATTATCATTAATATTTAATAATATAAAAATATAATAATCCTATTATCATTAATATTTAATAATATAAAAATATTAATGTTATACTTGTCCAAATATTAAAGTTATTATCAATAACTTAAAATATTTTTAAATCGTCGATATTACTACTTAAATGATTTTTAGAGTAATTAAAATCATTTTTAAATCATCACCATTATTATTTAAATATTAATGAAATTATTACCAAAATATTAAAAGTCATTTATTATAACTTAAAATATTTTTAAATCATTTTTCTCATTTTAATTGATTTTTAAATCAATAAAATCATTTTAATTCATTTATTTAATATAATAATTAAATAAATCTAACATCATTAATATTTAATTTATTAATTAGAATTCTCCAAAATATTTAAAATTATATTTTATAATTCCAAATATTTTCTAACACTTTATGCCTATTTAAAATAATTTTTAAATCAATAAAATTATTTTTATCTTATTTATTTAATTTAATAAATAAATAAATCTAATATCATTAATATTAAATTATTAATGAAAATTCTCTAAAAATATTAAAAGTTACATTTTATAAATCAAAATATTTTTAAATACCTTATTCTTATTCAAAATGATTTTTATAATATTAAATCATTTTTCTCTAATTTATTTAATACACTAATTAAATAAATTAAATATCATTAATATCCAAATAATTATAATTATTAATGAAAAATGTCCCAAATAATTATAAGTTATTTTTCAGAATTTAAAATGATTTTTAAAACCATATTTGGTAATTTTTATAATTTAATTACTATTTTTAATTAATTACCGAAAAAATCAAAAAATAAATTAAATAAACCGTCACTAATGGCCTATAGCGACACTTAGCGTCGCTGTTGGTGTTCTTGAGCTCAAGAACACTGACAGCTTCGTGTTCAACCTGCCTTGTTTGACCAGCCTTAGATTTCAATCCATGAGTTTACTGGGCCAACTTAAGCCTCAATCGTGTAGTGTTTATGTAACACTACAGTTATCTGTAAGACCCCAACTTTTATGTAAAGAATAATTTTCTCGAATTATATTTCTGAATATTATGGTGTTGATTTGATATAATGTTATAGTTGTGGGTAATATTTACAAATTTTGCAAAGTAAGCAAGTGGTTATATAATAATCGATTGGTCGTGGAATATTCTTTTTGTCGGGGAATATTAATGCGGCAGCACAATCATTAGTGGACCCCTAATGATGAAGTATTATCGTAGTTAGAAAGCGACAAAATTATCTTTCTATAAAAATAACTTGGCGGAGGTGTTACTGAATTAAAAGCTGTTGAACTACCCGGTAGTAAAGAAATGCGATGTCTGGCGTGGTTGCATAGTAGCACACGGTATTGATTATTGATGCTTACGTGAGAAGTCACTCAGTTATACTCAATTATTGCTACAGTAATTGCTGCATCATATCTCTTATATTATTGATTCAATTATTGTCACAGTATCATCTGTATAATATGTTATATTATTAAATCAATAATTGAGACGACAAGTTATAATATTAATGATTAATAATTGTTGAAAGATTAAATATGTGTTGATTAAAAATAAAATGATTTGTGGTAATATTTATTCAATCCTTGATGTATATAAAGAGTCTATTATGAGACGTTTGTGGTAAATTTGTTTATTCTATGGGGCCCATATATGTCATCATCTAAGAGGCTCTTTTCGCCATAGTAATTACCTTTACCAGACGTCAAACCACTTGCCGTTTAATATTACAAGCGTCGAACCAATTGTCGTTTCACATTACAGGTGTCGAACCAATTGTCGTTTCACATTACAGGCGTCAAACCACTTGGTGTTTCACATTACAGGCGTCAAACCACTTTTCTTTTCACATCACCAGTCGTCAATCCGCTTGCCTTTTCACATTGCAAGTGCTAAGCTAGAAATCTTCTATAAATAGAGGCCTAGTTCTTCATTATTTTTCACAAATTCATTCAAGCTATAGAGAGAGAAAGTATAGAGAGAATAAGAGAAAGAAGAAAGTATGATTCATTACTACACTCTCTGCGGTATTCAATCTCCTACTAATGTAAGGGGTGTTATTTCTTTTGTATTCATGAAAAGAACTTACATTATTCCATTATTTATTATTACATTGGAATAACTTTATATCTGTGCAGGTTACCCTATACTTGGTGAAATTCTTCATTATTCCGGTCTTTATTATTACATTGGAATATCACATGCATGCGTTTTTTGTAGAACACAGTTCGATTTTTATTATTACATTGAAATATCACATGCATGCGTTTTCACAGTGGGACCTAGTTCCATTCTTTATTATTCTATTGGAATGTCACATGCATGCGTTTCTGGCGGACATGGTTCCATTATTTATTATTACATTGGAATAACTTGTGCTGCGATCTATCGCATGCATGGTGATTTCTTTTGTTATTCCATTCTTTATTATACTCAGTTGGTTAAAACTTTGACTTCTATACTCCATGAAATTAGTGGAATATCCTTGAGATTTGCGATTCATCCTGTATCTTTTCATGGAAATATTCTTCTGAGCATTCTTGAATTTTACTCTACAAAGCAGTATCATGTTGACAGTTTGGACGTTATTGGTTCCTGGATAAATTAATTCTTGAACTTGTTTTATTGAATTCTTATATCATTGTCATCATCCTCATGTTTATATTTTATTGAAAGTCATCTGTGGCCTGTAGTGCATAGATGGACTTGGTATGATTATGTCCAGGTATTATTCGGTGTAATCATGACCGTAATGTTACAAATGATGTGGTAAAAGTCCTCATTGGCCCGTAGTGCATTGATGGACAGTTGTTGGCATGATCATGACCATTAATGAATACACAAATATTCTTGGCCTGTAGTGCATGGATAATTGTGGTCGTGATACTAAAGAATATCCTTGGCCGTAGTGCAGGGGTGATTCGATGATGTGGATTATTTATTAAGTTGAGTCCTAGAGATAAAAGTGATGAAAAACCTTTTAAATCATAAAAGATAGTAGATTTTATTCTCTACTTGACTCTTTTAATGGATTGCTTGTCCGCTGCAGTTAAACTTGATGTTTGTTATATTGTATCAGTTTAACACTGTTTAAGGCTAATGATAATTTATTCTGCATTATCTTAGTCATAATATTTCTTACTGGGCTAGTTGAGCTCACCCTTTCTTTCATTGCTCTCTTCAGGAAATGAGAATATAGCTGGGACGAGTCGGGGAACGGAGTGATGGTCCTAGATGGTGCATTAGTAGTCCTCACTATTCTGTGATATAGTGTGATAATAATTGTAATGAGGACTCCTTTTGAGTTTGTATACTCTCTAGTAGACAATATTTGTATTCAAACTCACATTTTATATTTTGTCGTATTGTACATGACAATTGTATTATTAAGTTGTATTTGAATTCTGTACCATGTATCTGGCGACTCAAGATGGGTGATGTATACCTAATTTTGGGGGCGTCACAGTTGGTATCAAAGCTTAGGGATATGATCCCTGGCTAAGATGTGAGAATAGTATTAGGAGGGGAGAGACGGGGAATTCCTTCGCTAGTATGACTTACCTAAGTTTATGTGGTATTTAATTGGTCGGTCAGAATTTAGGGATAATATGTAACATGTCAATTAACCTTTGTTTTGTGGAAGTATCTGAAAATGACATCCGAGAATGTTGAGAATAGCAATGGAGCACAGGCGACCGTTGATTCACCACATATCAATAATCAGGATAATGTGCATCAGGAAGGCGACAATCCTCATGCAAACAACAACACAGACCAAATGATGAATGATCAGATGTTCAAAGGCTTTATGCAATTCATGCAATAGCAGGCGAGAGCGGCTCCTGTCCAAAATGTAGGTGGAAACACTGGAAACTCTCGGACGGTCACCGCTAAATGATTCGAGGAGTTGGGACCACCGGGAGTTTATTGGATAGCCAAAACCACTTAAAGCGGAAGCATTGATAAAGCGGATCACCAAGATATTTGATGTCTTGGGATGCTCAGAGGAGCAAAGGTTCCCTTTGCCGCCTTTATGTTGCGAGGAGAGCGGATTCTTGGTGGGAATCGGTAAAGCGTACTCAACCTGCCGCACTGAAAATTTCTTGAGAGAAGTTCCAAGAACTATTCAACGACAAGTTCTTTCCCGAAAGTATTCGTCACATGAAGGAGGTGGAGTTCATCAAGTTGGAGCGAATAATATGGCCAGTGTCGCGATGCGAAGCAAAGTTTGCCGAGTTGTCCCGGTTTGCGTCCCACTTGGTGGATAATGAAGAAAGAATGACGCGGATGTTTTTAAGAGGTTTGAAGTCGGAGATACGTCAACATCTTATTTCTCATAAACTGTGTTTGTATTCAGATGTTGTAAATAGGGCTCAGTTAGTGGAGCGCGATAACGAGTCAATGCAACCAAAAGAGAGCAGCCGGCAAAATGATAATACCAGTGAGAGTAGTCATCGAAGCGGTGACAACAAGCGTGGAGGAAATCAATAGGCCAGAAGTGGTAACCACTTCAGTGGTAATCAGGGCCAATACAATAAGAATGGGCATTTCAAGAAGATGAGATTCAACAATGATGGAAAGACGTCAGCACCAGCACCTGTCGTTAAGGAAGGAGAACGACCACCTATCATATGCTTCAAATGCAGAGGGAGGGGCACATCGGTCAAAGCTGGCGATCTTGCGTCAAAGCATGTTATAATTGTGGAAGAAAGGTCACTTAGCCCGATTTTATCGTTCACCAAAGACAAGTTCAGCTAGGATGGAGGCACCAAAGTAGTCCCGAAATGTCAAAACCGGTAGTCTGAGGAGAGCGTTTGTTGTGACCTCCCGAGAAAGCAAGGAACCCGAATGAGGTCATCACGGGTAAGCTTATCATAAACTCTAGCAAAGTTTATACTTTATTTGATACCGGTTCTACCCATTCTTTTATTTCTCCTACTTGCGCTCAACGATTAAACTTGACTCAGGAGAAATTAGACTTTGACTTATCTGTGGAAACTCTGTTGGGAGAAACCTTCATTGCATCCACTGTTTATAAGTCTTGTTTGGTTCAAATTGGTACCCTCACATTACACAATAGATCTTATTTCATTGAAAATACTTGCATTTGACGTGATTCTAGGGATTGATTGGTTAACTACTCATCATGCAAAAATTGATTATTTTCGTAAGGTTGTTAGCTTTCATATTCCTAACCAACCTATTATGCGAATTCAAGCGACCAAACCATTAAAATCAATCACGGTCATTTCAAGCCATAAAGCTATTCGTTTATTGAAAAACGGATGTCAAGCTTTCTTAGGTCATGTCACATATTTAAACAAAAATACGTTAGTTTTGGACGATATTTCTATTGTTAATAAATTTCCCGACGTATTCCCTGAAGAACTTCCTGGCCTACCCCCAGAGCGTGAAATTGAATTTTGTATCAACCTTGAACCTGGTACCAAACCCATTTCCAAAGCCCCATATCGAATGGTTCCTATTGAACTTCAGGAGTTAAAGACCCAACTGCAGGAATTGTTAAACATTGGCTTTATTCATCCTAGTACGTCTCTTTGAGGTGCTCCTGTTCTATTCGTGAAGAAGAAAGATGGGAGTATATGACTTTGTATTGATTATCGGGAGTTGAATCATGTCACCATCAAAAATAGGTACCCATTTCCACGTATTGATGACTGTTTGACCGATTTGCAAGGAGCCAAATTCTTTTCAAAGATTGATCTTCGTTAGGATATCACCAAGTGAAGATTAGAGCCGATGACATTCAAAGGCGACTTTCGAACTTGAATGCGGGCATTATGAATTCCTAGTCATGTCCTTTGGATTAACTAATGCTCCTGCTGCCTTCACGGATAAGATGAACCGAGTATTCAAGGAATATTTGGATCACTTTGTGGCCGTCTTTATTGATGACATCCTTATTTATTCCAAAAGCCGTGAAGATCATGAGCAACACTTGAGGTTACACTCCAAAAGCTTCGTGAATACAAGCTTTATGCCAAGTTGAAGAAATGCGAGTTCTGGCTTAAGGAAGTAGCATTCCTTGGGCACATAGTATCAATTCATGGAATATCTGTTGACCCGGCAAAGATTGAAGCTATTCAAAGCTGGGAGCAACCTAAATCAGTGACCGAAGTACGTAGCTTTCTCGGTTTAGCTGGTTATTATCGGAGATTAGTGGAAGGATTTTCTCAAATTTCTACACCATTAACTCAGTTAACTCGGAAAGATACAAAGTTTGGTTGGAGCGAAGAATGTGAAAAGAGTTTTCAAAGAACTCAAGAGGAGACTCATTTCGGCACCTGTTCTGACAATACTATCAAGAAGAGTTTACATCTATAGTGATGCTTCGGGCAAAGGGTTGGGACGTGTTCTCATGCAACATGGGAAAGTCATAGCCTATGCCTTGCGACAACTCAAAGAATATGAGAGGAATTATCCTACTCATGATCTAGAGTTGGCAGCTGTTGTCTTTGCACTTAAAATTTGGAGGCATTACTTGTATGGGGAGAAAGTGGAGATCTTTACGGATTATAAAAGCCTCAAATATTTCTTCACTCAAAAGGAACTCAACATGCGATAACGACATTGGCTTGAACTGTTGAAAGATTATGATCATACCATCGATACCATTCTAGAAAAGCGAGCGTGGTAGGCGGCGCATTGAGTAGAAGATCATATGCAAATCTGAGTGCGATATTGTCAACACAAGGCCCATTTATGTGACTTGCAAAGGATGGAGATAGAGTTAAAGACTCCGAGGGACCCATGTGATGATGGCAAATATCTGAGTAGAACCAACTTTAATCAATAAAGTTAAAATTTGCTCAAGCTACGGACACGGAGGTGATGCGTATGAGGAAGAAAGTGCAAGAAGGTGCTATCTTAGGAAGCAAGAATCGATGAAGAAGGAATACTTGAGTCAACTCCAAACTTTGTGTTTCTAACGACCACGATTTAAAGTATAAAATCATGATGGAGCGCACAACACACCGTTTGCAATCCATCTGGGGAGTACCAAAATGTATCATGATCTTAATCATACATTTTGGTGGAAGCAATATGAAGAGAGAGATAGCATTGTTTATCTCAAGGTGTCTAACTTGTCAACGAGTTAAAGTGGAGCATCAAGTACCAAAAGGTCCATTGCAACCACTTAAAATTCGAGAATGGAAGTGGGAACACATTACCATGGATTTATTCTACTAGTCTTCTTAAAGTTTCTCAAGGCGTAGATGCGATTTGGGTCATTGTTGATAGATTGACCAAGTCTGCTCATTTCTTCTGCGATCTGAGAAACTTATACACTTGAACGTCTTGCTCGTATGTACATAAATGAGATTGTAAGATCGCATGGTATCTTGCAGGTATCCATAGTTTACGATCGAGACCAAGATTCACTTCACGATTTTGGGTTAGTTTGCAAAAAGCTATGAGCACAGGACTTACAATTTAGCTTCGGCATATCATCCTCGAGACGGATGACAAATCGGAGAGGACTATTCAAACTCTTGAAGATCTATTAAGACTCATGTCCTTGATTTCAAGGGAAGTTGGGAAAAGTTCTTACCATTGGTGGAGTTTTCCTCTGACAACAACAGATTATCAAGCAAGTATTGGCATGGCTCCATTCGAGCGTTGTATGGAAGAAAGTGTCGTTCTCGGTTATCTTTGGGATGAGGTGGGTGAAGCAACGTTGTTGGGCTGGAGTTGAATGCGTATGACTACGAAAAAGATTCAAACAATCCAGCAACGTATAAAAACCTCACAAGATCGACAAAAGAGTTATGCTGATCTTCATCGAAAAGATGTGGAATTCGATATAGGAGATCATGTGTTGTTACGTGTTGGTCCATGGAAAGGAGTTACGAGATTTGGAAAGAGAGGAAAGCTCAATCCTCAATTCATCGGCCCATTTTAATCCTCGATCGAGTAGGAGCGTGGCTATAAACTCGCTTTACTGCTTAAGTATGTCTCGTGTTCATAATGTTTTTCACATATCTATGTTGCGTAAATATGTGAAAGACCCGAACCACATTATTGAGTTAGAACTATACGAGATAGAGGAAGATTTAACGTATGAAGAGTTACCTGTTAAAATCTTGGATAAGAAGGATCATGTTCTACGCTCCAAGGTTATACCTCAAGTCAAAGTTTTATGGAGAAACCACGATGTGGAGGAAATGACTTGGGAGTTAGAATCTGAGATGAAGTCAAGGTATCCTCATCTCTTCGACATACCAGGTATGTACCCTAATTTCGAGGACGAAATTTCATAAGAAGGGGAGGTTCTAAGACCCCAACTTTTATGAATAAAGAATAATTTTCTCGAATTATATTTTTGAATATTATGGTGTTGATTTGATATAATGTTATAGTTGTGGGTAATATTTATAAATTTTGCAAAGT
The DNA here is from genome assembly GCA_020205615.1 of Panax quinquefolius. Taxonomy (NCBI): domain Eukaryota; kingdom Viridiplantae; phylum Streptophyta; class Magnoliopsida; order Apiales; family Araliaceae; genus Panax; species Panax quinquefolius. The sequence continues at coordinate 83,976,603 of CM035169.1, read as the reverse complement.
AAGCAAGTGGTTATATATAATATTCAATTGGTGGGGAATATTCTTTTGTGGGGAATATTAAATGCACAACACAATCATTAGTGAACCCCAGCGGAAGTATTGTAAATAGTTAGAAAACGACAAATTATCTTTCTATAAAAATAACGGCGGAGGTGTTACCGTTAAAAATCTGTTGAACTACCGGTAGTAAAAAATACGATGTCTGGCGTGGTTGCATAGTAGCACTGCGGTATTGATTATTGATGCTTCACGAGAAGTCACTCGGTTATACTCGATTATTGCTTTCTGATAATTGCTGCATCATATCTCTTATATTATTGATTCAATTATTATCACGAGATCATCTTTTAATAATATGTTATATTATTAAATCAATAATTGAGACGACAAGTTATAATATTAATGATTAATAATTGTTGAAAGATTAAATATGTGTTGATTAAAAATAAAATGATTTGTGGTAATATTTATTCAATCCTTGATGTATATAAAGAGTCTATTATGAAACGTTTTTGGTAAATTTGGTTATTCTTTGCGGGCCCATATGTCATCATCTAAGAGTCTCTTTCGCCAATAGTAATTACCTTTACCAAACGTCAAACCACTTGCCGTTTCATATTACAGGCGTCGAACCAATTGTCGTTTCACATTATAGGCGTCGAACCAATTGTCGTTTCACATTACAGGCGTCAAACCACTAGGTGTTTCACATTACAGGCGTCAAACCACTTTTCTTTTCACATCACCAGTCGTCAAGCCGCTTGCCTTTTCACATTGCAAGTGCTAAGCTAGAAATCTTCTATAAATAGAAGCCTAGTTCTTCATTATTTTTCACGAATTCATTCAAGCTATAGAGAGAGAAAGTATAGAGAGAATAAGAGAGAAAAGAAAGAAGAAGAGTATTACATTTACTACACTCTTTGCGTATTCAATCTCCTACTAATGTAAGGGGTGTTATTTCTTTTGTATTCATGAAAAGAACTTTTGTTATTCCATTATTTATTATTACATTTGGAATAACTTTTGTATCTGCTGAACTACCCTATACTTGGTGAAATTCTTCTATTATTCCATCTTTATTATTACATTTGGAATATCACATGCATGCGTTTTTACGTTTGGACACAGTTCCAGTTTTATTATTACATTGGAATATCACATGCATGCGTTTCGCTTGGGCACAGTTCCATTCTTTATTATTACATTGGAATATCACATGCATGCATTTCACGCCGGACTTGGTTACGTTATTTATTATTACATTGGAATAACTTTTTATGCATCTTGATCTATCGCGTGCATGGTAATTTCTTTTGTTATTCGATTCTTTATTATACTCAGTTGGTTAAAACTTTGACTTCTATACTCCATGAAATTAGTGTAATATCCTTGAGATTTGCGCTTTATCCAGTATCTTTTCATGGAAATATTCTTTTGAGCATTCTTGAATTTTACTCTACAAAGCAGATCATGTTGACAGTTTGGACGTTATTGGTTCTTGGATAAATTAATTCTTGAACTTGTTTTATTGAATTCTTATATCATTGTCATCATCCTCATGTTTATATTTTATTAAAAGTCATTTGTGGCCTGTAGTGCATAGATGGACTTAGTATAATTATGACCAGGGATTATCCGGTGTAATCATGACCATAATGTTACAAATGTTGTGGTAAAAGTCCTCATTGGCCCATAGTGCATTGATAGACAGTTGTTGGCATGATAATGACCATTAATGAATACACAAATATTCTTGGCCCGTAGTACATAGATAATTGTGGTCGTGATACTAAAGAATATCCTTGGCCGTAGTGCAGGGGTGATTCGATGATGTGGATTATTTATTAAGTTGAGTCCCAGCAATAAAAGTGATGAAAAACCTTTTAAATCATAAAAGATAGTAGATTTTATTCTCTACTTAACTCTTTTAATGGATTGCTTGTTCCGTTGCAGTTAAACTTGATGTTTGTTATATTGTATCAGTTTAACACTGTTTAAGGCTAATGATAATTTATTCTGCATTATCTTAGTCATAATATTTCTTACTGGGCTAGTTCAGCTCACCCTTTCTTTCATTGTTCTCTTCAGGAAATGAGAATATAGCCGGGATGAGTCGAGGAACGGAGTGATGGTCCTAGATGGTGCATTAGTAGTCCTCACTATTCTGTGATATAGTGTGATAATAATTGTAATGAGGACTCCTTTTGAGTTTGTATACTCTCTAGTAGAAAATATTTGTATTCAAACTCATAGTTTATATTTTGTCATATTGTACACGACAATTGTATTATTAAGTTATTTTTGAATTCTGTACCATGTATCTGGCGACTTAAGATGGGTGATGTATACCTAATTTTGGGGGCGTCACATTATCAGTCATCATTTAGGTCATTCAATAAACCATCAAGAAGATTGGATCTCGCAAACTTGTTGTCAGACAGCTCCTGGGCTTTCTGGGTAACCTAGAAACCCAGGCAGCTTCAGGGTACTACTTTGGGGCTCGATTAATTTGGTGTTCGGGCCATCCATTAGGTACGTTATTGGTTCATACATGTAGGGCTCGTGTCAAGGAACAACTAGATAACACAATTACAATCCAAATATAACAAACGCATCAGATACGATCCGGTCAAACATGGACAGAGATCCTGTTTATACACTTTCTGAAATTTCCAGAAAAGTGATTCGTGATCAGATGGGCTACTTTGACCACCCATTAAAACTAATCCATTTGATGTTTATGAAATCTAAAGGCATGTACTTGGAGTCCATATTACAGGCTACAACATGTATACAACTACAACAGCAACAAAACGTGTAAACACTGACATATCTAGTCATTTGAACATCTTGTCTGACTCTGGTAAAAAGTTTCTGGGTTGCCCAGATTGTACTCAGTCATGGTCGGTCAACCGACTTTGACCAATTATAACTTGAAATATAAACATTCAACGACCCTGATTTCACTTGCAGAACAAAGTACTCATACCAGACTACCGATTAAAAACATAAAACAACAAGAATCATAAACAGACACGAATTTGTGGCGCCTGACATTAGCTTGTCAGACCACAAACCATGTTCTTGACAGTTTTGGAAAAACTCGATTTTAAAGCATTTTGATGCTATGGATCTATGTTATATCAACATAGATCATCATTAAACATCATCTAGCAAAGATCTAAACACATAAACAAAAACTTTTTCTTAGCAACATGGATCAAAAATAAAAATTAGGTGTATACCTTTTCTTGAATAATCTTAGATCTTGATCTTCATAATCTGATATTGGTTGATCAAGGGGTTTCTCTATGATTAATCTACTTGCTATTTTCGGAGCTTTGAGAGAGTATAAGAGTTGGTGAGAGCTTTCAAGAAAAATGGGCTAGCAAAGGGACTTTCTCTCTCATATAATCTATATATAATGTGACATGTTGCTTGGATCTGAGGTTGCTAGCTGTTTTTTTTGAGATTTTTGAAGTCACAAAGTCAAGTGGTTGGTCACCTACTACATATTTACCAAGATTTACAAGTAATCTAATAAAAATCCCATAAAGGGCATTTTGGTCATTGTTCTTGTAATTTTTAATGGCATGATGGTCAATTGTCCAAACCCTTAGGGTTTAACCCTTAGGTTCTAACCCTTAGGTTTTACAAACTCTAATTCTAAAATTTTCTAATTAGGGTTTTTAAATTAGAAAATTAAAAATTTTGAAAATGTAATTAAGGTTTTAAATAGAAATTAATATTTCTAAAGTATAATTAGGGTTTCCTAATTATATTAACACATACTAATCAATTTAGGCTTGCTAATTAGGATTAGGGTTTCCTAATTAGGGTTTAGAAATCCCGAATATGAAATTAGGGTTTTAATTAGAAAAATTAAAACTTCTAAATTACAATTAGGGTTTCCTAATTAGGGTTTTAGGATTCCTGAATATAAAATTAGGGTTTCTCGGCTTTTGATTAGGGTTTCTAAGGGTACGTTAGGGTTTCTAATCCTGAGATTAGGGTTTTTAATCTCTTATTAGTGTTTATTAAATTTAAACCTTACCCGATCAATCATTGATCAAAAATTATATATCAATATAATTATTTTAATTATATTTTCTATCGAATCCCTATCCGGACATAGGGTTAGGATTTCTAATCTTATTAAGCACAACTCTACTCTAAATTTAATCGTCAATACACAAATTGACCTTCTCGAGACTCGTATCACAGATACATGTCACAAAATTGATAATCAATATTAATAAAAAAAATTTATTCGTAAAATTTTTATTATTCGAAATCCCGGGTTATCACATTCACCCCTCCTTAAAAGGATTCCGTCCTCGGAATAACTGCTTTCTTATTTTCAATAATCTTTTAAAGTTGTATCATCAATTCATTCTTAACAACGCAATATTAATTTGTGTCTCAAATTCTAACCTGTGACTTGGATCTATTAAACGAAAGCACTTCACAGAAATATTTAACTCATATTACTCGCGTAATTTAAGTATTAAGCTAAATCGTTACCGGTCGCTTCTTCATGGGCAGCTGCTACATTTGGAACTGTCATGCTAAAAGTGAATGAGGTTGGTCTTCCTTGCTAAGCTGATTCTTTAATCGCTAGGGTTTTTCTTTTCGGACAATTCCGGACCAGATGATCGGTCGACCCACACGCAAAACAACCTCGTGTCTTCCTTGGAATGGGACACTGGGGTGACATGTGTCCCTCTTGACCACAGTTGTAACAGACTCCTTTTTTCTTCAAACAAACTCCTTGATGATGCTTCCTGCAAACTAAGCATGGCTCGCCTTTCTTCCTAATCTCTATTGGATTATTTCCTGAATTAATATCACCATCCCTCTTACGTTTATTAAGATCACTACATCCACTACCACCTATCATATTATTTCCTTTAGCCTCCTTTCTTTGTTCCTTACTATTCTTTAATACAACTTCAATTTCTCCTTCAGCGATAATGGCTTTTTCTAATAACGTTGAAAATGAACTAATTTGCAGCACATCCAGCTTCTCGAGTACCAATGATTTCAATCCGTTCCTAAAACATCGTGCTTTAAGCTCCTCAGTGTCCACTCGATGTGGAGCAAATTTTGCTAACTCGTTGAACTTGACAAAATATTCTGTTATCGTCATATCTTCCTGCTTCAGATTAAAAAACTGTTCTTCCATATTTCTCTTTAGACCTCCCTTCTTTGGCGGCATTATTTGATAAAAATCTTACATTAATTCTCCTTCTCTATACAAATTCATATTAATAACACCATAAGAATTAAAAAAAAATTCTTATATAATCACATATTTATTCAAATAGCACATAGTACATTTAGCTCCTAACACATAACACTATCCCTTTTTAAATACTATCGGGATTAATAACACAACTTTAAACAAAAGTCATAATTCTCCATTCACACATAACTATTCCCCAGTTCATCAAACTTACCACACCTAGGGGTTCAGGAACTTTCCACAATTATATGAGTGTATGAACTTATCCTAGTCAGACCTTTGGCGTCCATTCATTGAGGGGTTCAATACATTTCATATAATTATGAGTCATGAACTTACCATAAGTATGAGTTTTAAGAACTCACAAATTAATCTTAATCTTATATTCATATAGAAAATAAAGATTTCACTCATACAAACATATATATATATATATATATATACATATGTTCACACATCGTTCTTGATATTACAACCGTTAATATCACACACTATCAAAAGATACTATCGTTTAAACTTAAGTTATCTACCGTCCACTCCCTTCACCAGTCTTCTTCTTACTGGGACACTTGTTGCCTTCGACTTAGGACAATATAGGAAAATATGTCCTTCTTGTTTAAAATTGAAGCACACGTTCTTCCACATCATGCTTTCTCCCACGTGAGTCTTCCCACACTTACTACAGACTTGTTTCTTCTTCGGGGTTGAATTCTCAAAATTATCGCTGTCGTTGTCCCACTTTCTCTTTTTCTTGCCTTTCTGCTGCTTGATTGTTCCTTCTGACGATCCACCAACTTCAGTTTTCATACTTTCCACGTGCGCCTTCAGCTTGTTCCATTCTTCGGTCATTTCGCGTAACGCTCGTTCCATCTTCCACAACTCCTCCAAGAGAAATACTTTTCTCTGGAGTTCTTGAACTTCTGCAGATAGTTGATCTTGTTCTCCAACTTTGATCTTATTCTCTTTCTCCACCTTAGCTTCTTCGGACTTTGCCTCCTCATCACCACTCAGATACATCTCGGGATAATCGCCATGATCGCTCCCCAGATTGACCATAGGTTCATCTTCTCCCACCTTCTCAACTGATTCGCTTTGCACTGGTGCAACAGCCGCTAGCATCTCCGCACTCATTTCATCTTCTCCAGACATCCTACAATCAGTCTAAATATCTCACTGTCGATATATTTCGGCAATCCCTCACTTAGTACTCTAAATGAGTATTCTAGATTTCACTTATGGTTATAATCCTAGGGTTTTCCCCACCCCACTTAAGGTTTATAACTTACAGCTCTGCTACCAAATTGTGACGCCTTGGTCACTACAGCTTTGATACCAACCTGTGACACCCCCAAATCCGGGTTACCTAACCCTCGAGTTTGGTGTTCACGATCCACAATATAATAACATCTAACTACCCATTCATATAGAAATAAGAATACATAACTCATTAACATATGTTGTTAATATATAAGTCCCAGGTTCTCTAACCTTAACATTACAAACATACCTGTGACATCCCCAAATCCCTGTACTTCATTACCTCAAGATTTGGTGTTCACGTAATCAAAACATTCATATTTAACTACCCAATTATAATAAATTAAATAATAAAAACATGCCCATACAAGATTACTTAAATAAAAATATTATCTCACAGGTTCTCTAACCTTTAATACAATCATTCAAGTGCGAAAATAAAATTATTACATCACATCATTATTAAAAGTCTATCATCAATGATAAAACAAAATTACAAGTTTTCATCACTTTTACATTTTTTCGTTTCCTTTGCTAGTTGTAGGTTTATCTACCTTCTCATTCATAGCTGCAATAAATGTTTAAATATGCAAGAGTGAGCAAACAAAGCTCACTTGAGATAAGAATAGATTTCTTTACAATATTTGCCAAATAATAGGCTCAATAGAACTAAATGATATGCTCTATTAACTTTACAACATTTGCCAGGTAATATGCTCAATAGAACTGAATGATACGATGTATTAACTTTTCAACATTTGCCAACTCATAAGCTCAATAGAACTGAATAATTTTTCTATTAACATTCTTAAATAAACTATTGAGGGTCAAGTGACCATTAACCATGTCCACAGTTATAAGTAATCTTTCAACTTTAACTTTAACAGTCATATGACTATAAGGACTCCACATACCCGGGGGGATCAATCCTTCGTACAATGTATTGTGCACAATCATTTCAACGCTAAGCGTAAACCCCTAAACATAGGGTTGTTCATCTCAGTATTTAGAGTACAAGTCCGCATCAAAGAAAGTTTGGGTTGGATAAGCTTTCAAGGGTAATTGAAGTTTAATGATCATCAACTAGGGAACTAGTTGAATCCACAATGTTTGATAATACAAAAGTTGTTTAATAACAACATAACTTAGAACATTTGAGAATCATAAATGAATTGATTCTATACATCTAACTCATGCTTGAAATAACTATAGAGCATAAGTATTCAATAGAATGAATAAAATGATTAACCTTTGCTTGAATAGTAAAATAAGCTAGGTTCAAGTTTTATAATATTTAGAAATGAATTCCTGAACTTTAAAACAAAACTTGCTTAACTATAAACAAGTTAGAATGAATCAAGAAATTGAGAATTTCCAATAATACTAGAGTTAGAGTTTGCTCAAATGAATTTTGGAAAAAATAACATTTGATATAAAAAGCTTGCTCAATCAAAAGCATGCATTTATAATAACAGAACTAACTCAACGAAAATGTAGAGTTAAAAGAATTGCATAAACGTAACAAACTAACTCAATGGAAGTATGGAGTTAGAAAACTTGCCTCGAGCGTAAGCTAAAATATTAAACTCACGTTCACCTAAACACAATATTAAAACCATAACATCCATTAGACATACTAATATTCACGTTTCAATATAAAACGCATTACTAGCTAAACTTTTATTTTAACACAAATCTTGTGCTATGCTTTACATTTCAGAATTCCCAAGTGTTAATCATCATAACACTTCACTATCGTTCATTGTATAAACTATGTTATCACATAACGCATTTTTGATTTAATAATCATTTTTGCAACTTTGATCATATTAACCACAACTCACTATGTTATGTTACCTTAACATTACACATTTAACATGCTAATAAAATTTCAGACCATGTTGTGAGACTTTCCCAAGTCTCTTTGAAATAGTAAATCGAAGATCTCAAACTGTGGTACGGGGCAATTTGTATGCATACAAAGGCTTGGGGCCGTGGCAGAATGCTACGTCATTTTTTTGCCTTGACACCTGCCAAGCAATTGTGTTGGGTTGTTCGAACAGACGCAGCGGGCTATGAGCGATGGCCACTTTAGCCAAACAAACACAAATTTCACCCAATAGACAGTAATATTAACACGTAGAATAAATACAACAATATCATAAACATGATTGCTCGTATTTACAACCAACTAGCACAGTTTAACACTAACTACAACTATTTTAATTTCTCAAAACTCATGTTTTGCAAATAAAACTCCATTTTCGAGTTCCTTCACAAAATCAAACACTGTGTTTTCAATTCTTGTCCAAATGACCTCATTCCAATTACGTTATACTCATATCTCATTTAACTAACATATGCAAGCCTCAATTTACAGTATAATATAAGAATTGACCAACTAAATTGGTACTTTTCATGAACACATGAAAATATATGTATAAACATACACTGTCAAACTTTTTCTTCACTGTCAAACGAATTTAGCATGTGATTTCTTGTTTGAACATAAACTCTAGCATTATAAACGTGTATAATCATAATTACCAACCATATAGCAACAATTCACAAATTTTGATTTTCACAGAACATGTAAAAGTTTTGCTGTAAACCCATATATATGTATATATAATATAGAGTTAACATACCTTCAAATAATTGTACACAATCGTTGTGGAAATCCTAAGCTTTTCTCAAGTTCTCGCTCAACCCTTCTCTCAATTTCCTGTGAAGCTCTCTAGGCTAGTAACTAAGTTATGTGCCAAAAACTAACTGACTAATAAACGTAAACAAAAGAAACTGCCATAGGCTTAATACACATACTAATTAACCTTAGTTATTAGGATAAACGTATATAACATAAATATATTATATTTATTGTTTTATTTTATCTTATTTAATTATTTATTTTATTTAGGTAGAAATTTCAAAAGCCATAAGGCTTGTTTGGCAAAAATATTAAAGGATTAATATATTAAGCCTTGTTTGGTAAACACTAAAATAAATTACTTTAATTTATTTTAATAACTCATTATAATATAGTTATTTGTCACACTATATTTAATCAAGCTTTCATATTTATCTTAATTAATTCAAATCACAATTAATTAAATAAATACTTTAATCACATAATCACCATACAAATAATATATCATTTAATTGAAATATCACTATATTAATCATTTCCTTAATTCATCAATTATTTACTAAACAAATAATTCTCCAAATAATATTATATCAATAAAACAAATATTCATTTACTGATAATTATATCCATTAAATATTTATATAACTCAATAAATATTAAAAATTACATTTGAAATTCTGGAATGTTACATCATTCCCTCCTTAAAAGGATTTTGTCCTCAGAATCATAATTCAAACAATCAAATCGTCACATTCTTCCCTACTTACAAAGATTCTGTCCCCAGAATTGAAGACATAGATTAAACAAATAACTCAGGTTAACTTTTCATCATTTCAGTTTCTAGTTCCCACGTTGCCTCTTCGACATTGTGGTTTCTCCATATCACCTTCACAGGTAAGGTATCACTTTATTCTCGAGCACTTGTTCTTTCACGTCGACTATCTCGGATAGGAACTTCTTCATAAGACAAATCTTTATCGAATTGCAATGGTTCGTACTCGATCACGTGTTTGTAATCGGGTTTATACAGTCGTAACACCAAAATGTGAAAAACATTATGAATGTTTTCCAATTTTGGAGGTAGAGCTACCTCGTAAGGCATTTCCCCCACTCTCCGTAGTATTTCAAACGGTCCAATAAATCTTGGGCTGAGTTTTCCTTTCTTGCCAAAACGAATCTTCCCCTTCCAAGGAGAAACTTTTAGGAAAACGAAATTTTCTACTTCAAATTCGTGATTCTGCCTGTGTTGATTGACATACTTTTTCTGTCGGTCTTGGGCTGCTACCAATCTTGTCCTTATGAGTTTGACAACTTCAGCAGTTTGTTGTACCAGTTTTGGTCCTAACAGTTGGCGTTCACCGACTTCATCCCAGCACAGTGGAGTTCTGCACTTTCTACCGTACAATGCCTCGTAAGGTGGCATACCGATGCTCGCGTGGTAACTGTTATTGTAGGCAAATTTCTCCAACGGTAAATGTTCATCCCAACTTCCTTTGAAATCCATGATGCATGCTCTCAGCATATCTTCTAACGTTTGGATTGTTCGTTCACTCTGCCCGTCGGTTTGCGGGTGATAAGCTGTACTCATTCGCAACTGTGTTCCCATACATTCTTGTAGTCTCTTCCAGAAGTTTGATGTGAACCTTGGATCTCTATCTGATACAATTGATACTGGAACTCCATGTCTTGACACAATCTCTTTAACGTATATTTTCGCTAGCTGATCAAGATTAAATCTAATCTTTATTGGCAAAAGTGTCTTGATTTTGTCAATCATCCACTATCACCCATATCGCATCGTATCCTTTACGAGTCATTGGAAGTCCTACCACAAAATCCATTATGATATGCTCCCATTTCCATTCCTAAATATTTTCCAATGGGTTGAAGTAACCCGCTTGGTCGTTGATGATCAGCTTTCACTTTTTGACACGTCAAACATTTTGCAACGCATTCTGCAACGTATCTTTTCATATTCGGCCACCAAAAATGTCGCCGCAAATCTTGATACATCTTTGTACTTCCTGGATGAATCGAATATCTTATGTTGTGTGCTTCAGTCAAGATTTCTTCTTTAAGCTCTGGTACTGCTAGAACCCAAATTCTTTCCTCGAATTGTAATAGTCCTTCAGTATCGATATTGTATTTTACATCGTTACCCTCAATCACCTTCTCTTTGATCGTTTCGCATTCTCTATCTTGTAGTTGAGCACTCTTCATTTTGTCCACCAAAGTTGGACTGGTATCTATCTGGGATAGTTGTTCATCAGATTCCTTTGGAAATTTGATTTCCAACTCTAGCTATGCCATTGTTGAAATATGCTCTTCCTGTGTAGTTATCAGCATCAACTTCTCCTGACCTTTCCTGCTCAAAGCATCTGCAACCACATTTGCTTTACCCGGATGATAAAAGATCTCACAATCGTAATCCTTTATCAATTCCATCCATCTCATTTGTCGCATATTTAGGTCTTTCTGTGTGAAAATATACTTCAGACTTTTATGATCTGTGTAGATTTCACATTTCTCTCCATAGAGATAGTGTCTCCATATCTTGAGAGCAAACACTATTGCAGCCAATTCCAAATCATGAGTTGGATAACCTTTCTCATAATCCTTCAGTTATCTTGATGCATACACAATAACTTTGTCGTTCTGCATAATAACACATCCCAACCCTTTATGTGAGGCATCACTATACACCACAAAGTTACCTGTACTATCTGGTAATGACAACACAGGTGCCATGATTAATTTCTTCTTCAAATCCTGGAAACTTTCTTCACATTTCTCGAGTCAAACAAATTTCACAGCTTTCCTGGTAAAATTTGTTAATGGAGTAGCTATCTTAGAAAAATCTTGAATAAATCGTCTGTTATAACCGGCCAGTCCCAAGAAACTCCTCACTTCCGACAGTGTTCTTGGTTGTTCCCAACTTATTATAACTTCCACTTTTGATGGATCCACGGAAATCCCATCTTTGTCAATCACGTGCCCAAGAAATTGCACATGATCTAGCCAAAATTCGCACTTAGAGAATTTTGCATACAACTTTTCCTTTCTTAGTGTTTCCAATGTCAAACGTAAGTGTTCCACGTGTTCTTCTTGAGTTTTATTGGCCCGCCACCAATAACTAGCTTCTACTTTCAACATGAATGTTGCGAAAGCAGTCTTCTGATCATCTCCTACCCTAGCAACATCGAACACCTTCTCTATTTCCATAATCCATGTCTGTGCCTCGACTGGATTAACTTACCCTCGAAATTCAGGTGGTCCAACCGCTTGAACTCCTTAAACGTTGTTCATTGGTTCTGTGCTCTGCGTCTAATACGTACGATAGTAGCATCTTGAATTGAATAGGATATTCCATGACTCGATCCTGAGCTCGATTAACCATGGTGTTGAATTCTCTATTCATCTCTTCCATCTTCATTCTTTTTGCATGTGCGTCTTTCACTGCTATCCCGGCATTTTGAAACATTACTTCATATACGTCCTCAGCTCTTGTCCTCTTCGTAGCTTCTTCCCTTAGCTTATTCTTCAATTCAGCGACCTCCTCGATCAGTTGGTCTTTCTCTCCTTCAGTCCGTTCTAGCTTTTCCTGGACATTTGTCAGTCGTTCCTCACGATCTAGAATCTCATCGTCTTTCTGCGTCATTGCAGTTTGTTGTTCAGCTACTATCTCTTGCAATTCCTCGACTGTATCCTGAAGTTCCACGTTATGGTCGTAGACTTCATCGTACATTCGAGCAACTATCGAGGTTAGTGGAGTCTCCTCCTCCTCGACCTCGTCATCCTCATCCTCCTGTGGCAACTCAACGGGATCCTCCTCATCCGTCTCCACATCATCATCCTCGTCTTCAACCACTGTGACCAACAGGGCTGACTCCCGTGGCAGTAGTTGTTCCTAACTAACATGAATGTCTCGAGGCTCCTCCTCTATAGGCATCTGAGGTCTATCCTCCCTAGCCTGACTGGATTCTCTGACATTAGTCATCCTGACATCAACATTTTAAGTTTTAATCATTAATCATTACTACTCGACACTCACGAGCACATAAGTATAAACACATAATCACATAAGTGTTTTATTATTTCTTCCTTAAAACTCGTTAAGAGTTAATCACCACTATCTTTTCAAAGGTTACTTCCTAAGGCTTTTCCCCACCTAAGGTTCATAACCTAAAGCTTTGATACCAACTTGTGACACCCCCAAATCCCTGTACTTCATTACCTCGAGATTTGGTGTTCACGTAATCAAAACATTTATATTTAACTACCCAATTATAATAAATTGAATAATAAAAACCTGCCCATACAGGATTACGTTTAATACAATCATTCAAGTGCAAAAATAAAATTATTACATCACATCATTATTAAAAGTCTATCATCAATGATAAAACAAAATTACAAGTCTTCATCACTTGTACATTTTTCCCTTTCCTTTGCTAGTTGTAGATTTATCTACCTTCTCATTCATAGCTGCAATAAATGTTTAAATATGCAAGAGTGAGCAAACAAAGCTCACTTGAGATAAGAATAAATTTCTTTACAACATTTGACAAATAATAGGCTCAATAGAACTGAATGATATGTTCTATTAACTTTACAACATTTGCCAGGTAATAGGCTCAATAGAACTGAATGATATGTTCTATTAACTTTTCAACATTTGCCAACTCATAGGCTCAATAGAACTGAATAATTTGTTCTATTAACATTCTTAAATAAACTACTGAGGGTCAAGTGACCATGAACCATGTCCACAGTTATAAGTAATCTTTCAACTTTAACTTTAACAGTCATATGACTATAAGGACTCAACGTACTCAGGGGGATCAATCCTTCGTACAATGTATTATGCACAATCATTGCAACGCTAAGCGTAAACCCCTAAACATAGGGTTTTTAATCTCAATATTTAGAGTACAAGTCCGCACCAAAGAAAGTTTGGTTTGGATAAGCTTTTAAGGGTAATTGAAATTTAATGATCATTAACTAGGGAACTAGTTGAATCCACAATGTTTGATAATACAACAGTTGTTTAATAACAACATAACTTAGAACATTTGAGAATCATAAATGAATTGATTCTATACATCTAACTCATGCTTGAAATAACTATAGAGCATAAGTATTCAATAGAATGAATAAAATGATTAACCTTTGCTTCAATAGTAAAATAAGCTAGGTTCAAGTTTTATAATATTTAGAAATGCATTCCCGAACTTTAAAACAAAACATGATTAACTATAAACAAGTTAGAATGAATCAAGAAATTGAGAATTTCCAATAATACTAGAGTTAGAGTTTGCTCAAATGAATTTTGGAAACAATAACATTTGATATAAAAAGCTTGCTCAATCAAAATCATGCATTTATAATAACAGGACTAACTCAATGAAAATGTAGACTTAAAAGAATTGCATAAACGTAACAAACTAACTCAATGAAAGTATGGAGTTAGAAAACTTGCCTCGAGCGTAAGCTAAAATATTAAACTCACGTTCACCTAAACACAGTATTAAAACCATAACATCCATTAGACATACTAATATTCACGTTTAAATATAAAATGCATTACTAGATAAACTTGTTATTTTAACACAAATCTTGTGCTACGCTTTACATTTCAGAATTCCTAGGTGTTAATCATCATAGCACTTCACTATCGTTCATTGTATAAACTATGTTATCACATAACGCATTTTTGATTTAATAATCATTTTTGCAACTTTGATCATACTAACCACAACTCACTATGTTATGTTACCTTAACATTACACATTTAACATGCTAACAAAATTTCAGACCATGTTGTGACACTTTCCCAAGTTTGCTGAAATAGCAGAAGTCAGCATCTCAAACCAAGGTATGGTAAGCAATTGCGCCCATACAAAACTTAGAGATGGCCTTGCAATTGCGTCGTTTTTTGCCTTAGCACCGGTAGCAATTACTGTAGATGTTCGAACAGAGCCGCAGAGAGGGCTATGAATAGTAGCCGATTTTAGCCCAATAAACACAAATTTCACCCAATAGACAGTAATATTAACACGTAGAATAAATACAACAATATCATAAACATGATTGCTCGCATTTACAACCAACTAGCACAATTTAACACTAACTACAACTATTTTAATTTCTCAAAACTCATGTTTTGCAAACAAAACTCCATTTTCGAGTTCCTTCACAAAATCAAACACTATGTTTTCAATTCTTTTCCAAATTACCTCATTCTAATTACGTTATACTCATATCTCATTTAACTAACATACGCAAGCCTCAATTTACAGTATAATACAAGAATTGACCAACTAAATTGGTACTTTTCATGAACACATTAAAATATATGTATAAACATACAATGTCAAACTTTTTCTTCACTGTCAAACAAATTTAGCATGCGATTTCTTGTTTGAACGTAAACTATAGCATTATAAACATGTATAATCATAATTACAAACCATATAGAAACAATTCACAAATTTTGATTTTCACAGAACATGTAAAAGTTTTGTCGTAAACCCATATATATGTATATATAATATAGAGTTAACATACCTTAAAATAATTGTACACAATCGTTGTTAAACACAGAAATCATTGTGGAAATCCTAAGCTTTTCTCAAGTTCTCTCTCAACCCTTCTCTCAATTTCCTGTGAAGCTCTCTAGGCTAGCAAGTAAGTTATGTGCCAAAAACTAACTGACTAATAAGCGTAAATAAAAGAAATTGCCATAGGCTTAATACGCATAATAATTAACCTTAGTTATTAGGATAAACGTATATAACATAAATATATTATATTTATTGTTTTATTTTATCTTATTTAATTATTTATTTTAGTTAGGTAGAAATCTCAAAAGCCATAAGGCTTGTTTGGCAAAAATATTAAAGGATTAATATATTAAGCCTTGTTTGGTAAACACTAAAATAAATTACTTTAATTTATTTTAATAACTCCTTATAATATAGTTATTTGTCACACTATATTTAATCAAGCTTTCATATTTATCTTAATTAATTCAAATCACAATTAATTAAATAAATACTTTAATCACATAATCACAATACAAATAATATATCATTTAATTGAAATATCACTATAATAATCATTTCCTTAATTCATCAATTATTTACTAAACAAATAATTCTCCAAATAATATTAAATCAATAAAACAAATATTCATTTACTGATAATCATATCCATTAAATATTTATATAACTCAATAAATATTAAAAATTACATTTGAAATTCTGGAATGTTACAATACCCTTTAGATAAACAAAAAAGGTTCACAAATACAACATAATAATAATAATGTTCATTAAACTATTCCAGCAACAGGCCTTTGCCTTGGTTCTTCACAACACCTCCTGCCACTTCGTTCCTAGCTGAAAAGTTTTATTTAGCAAGGGAGAGCAACAAATTTGCCCCGCAAGTTAAGATATACAATGAATGTATAAGTATCAGAATAGTACACTATCTATTTTGATAGAATGACACCAAAGTTCGGGAAACTTTGAAATAGCTGAACAATTCGTTAATCATTAACACGTCTTCTCGTATTCTAGGTAACGCAATAATCTGATAATGAAAGAGTAAAACGCTTTCAAAGTTTCTACGATATTCTATTGAATAAACAAGAATCAACTCTACGCAATAACAAAGTGGAATGTTTTCCAGATTTATGTTGAGCGATGCATTGGATCTAGAACTTCTACTTTCTCGGGTATCTGTCAAAGATTTACTTTGATACATACGCAGGAGTATCAGATAACCATAAAGATTAAATCATACCCCTCTGCAAGTATAACAAGTGATCATCTTTATTATACCCTATATTATGCATAATACTTAATGATTGCATGATAGTAGAATATCGACCTAAAATGTTCCCTTTATATAAAAGGTTGTTCTTCTCAGTCTCAGAATCAAGATTTTGATTTAACAAAGAAATACTGTGATTTCAAATTCTAGTTACTTCTTGATCTAGCCGAAATAATTGGTATCGACCTGTCAATAATAATTGAATTCTCTTCTCGAATCTATCAAGTTCTAACAAATATTCGTCTAGTCAGAATAATTAGTTAAGACATTTCTCAACATAATTTGACAAAAAATAGGAATTATCTGTACTGTCAATTCTATCTTCTACGAATATGAATATCCAACAACAGTTATTCTACAAACGTATATTCTCCGAATCAGTAATTCAATTTGAATTATTAATCATGCACTAACTGCGAATAATCAACAATAAATTCCCTGGACATGGTATAATTAGCAATAATTAACCATTATAATAATTGAATGAATATAACTCAAGGTTGAGTTAGGAAACTTGCCTTCCGCGTTGATTACTGCTACACAATAAACTTATCTGCGTTCGTAAGACCTATAACCAATAATATCGATCTCACAATTAGCACAATAATTCACAACACATAATACTGTAATTTACAGTTACACTTCTCCTAGGCACATTACCACATAGCCACATTCGTGTTTATAACCTATATAAACACTTATCAAGTCTAACTATTTCGGTCTGGTTGGACTTCGGTCCATTTTCGGTGTTCGGGTCACCCTATCCGACAATTAACACATTGATTGTCAATTAAACTTGGTCTCTAAGCTTTAATATTATATTTAGATAAGTCAAATATCGTTTATAATATTTTTCAGAAGCTTTTAGTAATTTATAAACAATTATTATAATTTATAATAATTTTTCAAACACTTAAATCATTTTTAAATGATTTAATTATCAAATAATCTTATTATCATTAATATTTAATAATATAAAAATATTAATGTTATACTTATCAAAATATTAAAGTTAATCAATAACTTAAAATATTTTTAAATCGTCGATATTCTACTTAAATGATTTTTAGAGTAATTAAAATCATTTTTAAATCATCACCATTAATATTTAAATATTAATGAAATTATTACCAAAATATTAAAAGTCATTTATTATAAATTAAAATATTTTAAAATCATTTTTCTCATTTTTAATTGATTTTAAATGAATAAAATCATTTTTAATTCATTTATTTAATATAATAATTAAATAAATCTAATATCATTAATATTAATTTATTAATGAGAATTCTCCAAAATATTGAAAATTATATTTTATAATTCCAAATATTTTCTAACACTTTATTCCTATTTAAAATAATTTTAAATCAATAAAATCATTTTATCTTATTTATTTAATTTAATAATTCTCTAAAAATATTATAAGTTACATTTTATAAATCAAAATATTTTAAATACATTATTTTTATTTAAAATGATTTTTCATAATATTAAATTATTTTTCTCTAATTTATTTAATACATTAATTCAATAAATTAAATATCATTAATATCCAAATAATTATAATTATTAATGAAAAATGTCCCAAATAATTAAAAGTTATTTTTCAGAATTTAAAATAATTTTTAAAACCATTTTTGGTAATTTTTATAATTTAATTACTATTTTTAATTAATTACCGGAAAAATAAGAAAATAAATTAATTAAACCGTCGCTAATGGCCTATAGCGACAGTTAGCGTCGCTGTTGGTGTTCTTGAGCTCAAGAACATTGATTCAACCTGCCTTGTTTGGCCAACCTTAGATTTCAATCCATGACTTTACGTGGCCAACTTAAGCCTCAATCGTGTAGTGTTTATGTAACACTACAATTATCAATCATCATTTAAGTCATTCAACAAACCATCAAGAAGATTGGATCTCGCAAACTTGTTGTCAAATGCGACTCACTGGCTTTACGGGTAACCCGAAACCCGAGCGACTTCGTGGTACTACTGGGGGCTCGATTAATTTGGTGTTCGGGCCATCCATTAGATACGTTATTGGTTCATACATGTAGGGCTCGTGTCAAGGAACAACTAGATAACACAATTACAATCCAAATATAACAAATGCATCAGATACGATCCGATCAAACATGGTCAGAGATCATGTTCATACACTTTCTGGAATTTCCAGAAAAGTGATTCGTGATCAGATGGGCTACTTTGACAACCCATTAAAACCAATCCATTTGATGTTTATGGAATATAAAGGCATGTACTTGGAGTCCATATTACAGGCTACAACATGTATATAACAACAACAACAAAACGTGTAAACACTGACAGATCTAGTCACTTGAACATCTTGTCAGACTCTGGTAAACAGTTTCTGGGTTGCCCAGATTGTACTCGGTCATGGTCGGTGAACCGAATTTGACCAATTATAACTTGAAATATAAACATTCAATGACCCTGATTTCACTTGCAGAACAAAGTACTCATACCAGACTACCAATTAAAAACATAAAACAACAAGAATCATAAACAAACACGAATTTATGGCGCCTGATATTAGCTTGTCAGACCACAAACCATGTTCTTGACAATTTTAGAAAAACTCGATTTTAAAGCATTTTGATGCTATGGATCTATGTTATATCAACATAGATCATCATTAAACATCATCTAGCAAAGATCTAAACACATAAACAAAAACTTTTTCTTAGCAACATGGATCAAAAATAAAAATTAGGTTTATTCCTTTTCTTGAATAATCTTAGATCTTGATCTTCCTAATCTGATATTGGTTGATCAAGGGGCTGCTCTATGATTAATCTACTTGCTATTTTCGGAGCTTTGAGAGAGAATAAGAGTTGGTGAGAGCTTTCAAGAAAAATGGGCTAACAAATGGACTTTCTTTCTCATATAATCTATATATAATGTGACATGTTGCTTGGATATGAGGTTGGTAGATGCTTTTCTGAGATTTTTGAAGTCACAAAGTCAAGTGGTTGGTCACCTACTACAAATTTACCAAGATTTACAAGTAATCTAATAAAAATCCCATAAAGGGCATTTTGGTCATTGTTCTTGTAATTTTTAATGGCATGATGGTCAATTGTCCAAACCCTCAGGGTTTAACCCTTAGGTTCTAACCCTTAGGTTTTACAAACTCCAATTCTAAAATTTTCTAATTAGGGTTTTTAAATTAGAAAATTAAAAATTTCGAAAATGTAATTAAGGTTTTAAATAGAAATTAATATTTCTAAAGTATAATTAGGGTTTCCTAATTATTTTAACACATACTAATCACTTTAGGCTTGCTAATTAGGATTAAGGTTTCCTAATTAGGGTTTAAAAATCCCGAATATGAAATTAGGGTTTTAATTAGAAAAATTAAAATTTCTAAATTACAATTAGGGTTTGTAAAATAGAAATTAAGATAACTAAAATATAATTAGGATTTTCTAATCATATTTAAGTTTAATAAACACATTAAGCTTACTAATTAGGATTAGGGTTTCCTAATTAGGGTTTTAGGATTCCCGAATATAAATTAGGGTTTCTCGGCTTTTGATTAGGGTTTCTAACCGTATGTTAGGGTTTTTAATCTTGAGATTAGGGTTTTTAATCTCTTATTAGGGTTTATTAAATTTAAACCTTACCCGATCAATCATTGATCAAAAATTCTATACAGTACAAACACGTAAATATCAATATAATTATTTTAATTATATTTTCTGTTGAATCCCTATCCGGACTTAGGGTTAGGATTTCTTATCTTGTTAAGCACAACTCTACTCTAAATTTATTAGTCAATACACAAATTGACCTTCTCAATACTCGTATCACAGATACATGTCCCAAAATTGATAATCAATATTAATAAAAAAAAATTTATTCTTAAAATTTTAATTATTCGAAATCCCGGGTTATCACACAAGCTCAACCCTAGTCTGGCCAGGGGACAACGCAGCTATATACGTCATTAAGCTTAACTGTATGCGTAATTACATATGCGAGCAATGATGCCTTATTATTTTAACTATGAATCCAGACCTTAAAGCTTATAGGTATGAATGTCTAAAGCTATAATACTTGACATAGATGATGTTTTAAACATAAGAGCATGTAATGGTTATATAAAATACAGAGTTGTTAAATTTTGCAAAATGTAAGAACTTTGTGAATCATGCATCTATGACTTTAAATATGTGTCGAACACATAGTGAGTCAAGTGTGTGAATGATATATATTAATGTTGATGTAAAGTACGAGTTGTTAAGGTATACTTATACATACCTAGCTATTCTAAGAGTATGATGAGAAAGTGAAATGTAGGTTTTACAAACCTAGTTAGGAAATAATGTAACATTATTATTATATTAAGAATGTATGAAATATATTACTAATGGATGTGAATCCATGATTATATAACTGTTTAGGAATACATGAAGTGTAGATACGCGTTAAGCAGTTAAGTCGTAGTTCATAAACTATGAATCAGGCAAGTCTTTCAGTTCCTATTTGTTATGTGAACTTGATGATTAACTATTTTAAATCTTTATTACAAAGAGCATGATGTGTTATTTATATGTTGAAAGTATGAAATGTTAAAGTTAATTTATGACTACGTTGATTGATTAAAGCATGCTGATTGAGTAAGGAACACAATCTTTATACTTGGTATATGAACTGCAACATGTATGTTATATGTTGAGCATGTTATTATGTGCTATGTGATGCATGAAAACTGTTAGATCTTACAAGGCTGTCAAGCTCAACCTTGCAAATAACCATTTTTGCAGGTTAAGGATTGAAGGTAACATTATGTGCTACTTGAATGACGTGGATCAGAAATAATACATGAAGATTAATATTTTAGCTAAAGTTGTTATTTCTTTATACCATGATTAATATTCATGAGATGTACTAAATGTTTTATGATGTATAGTTTTATGTTGAGTTGTAAAGCTAAAGTTAGAGTTATCTGATATGTAAAGGTTATCAGATTGAAATATAAAATTTTATATAATAATATTGATAAAGCGAATCATAAAATAATATTGATTCAAAGACATGTAGATGATAAAGGTTTTCATTCAGGGAATTAAAGTAAGAAGACATAAAAGTTTAAATTATTTTGCATTTTATAAAGTTTAACATCGAATAATGATGTAAAATCAGAAGGTAGATGTGTTATTAACGACCAAAGTTGAGAATTAAATTGTATGAATTTTGGGGTTGTTACAATTTATTCTTTGCTTTCTTTTAATTGAATTCTTGTATCATTGTCCTCATTCTCATGCTTATATTGTGATAAAGTTATCTTTGGCTTATGTGCATAGATGAACTGTTGATTAGTATGATTATGACCATGGATTATTCGGTATAATCATGACTGTAATGTTACAAATGATGTGGTAAAAGTCCTCATTGGCCCGTAGTGCATTGATGGACAATTGTTGGCATGATCATGACCATTGATGAAAACACGAATATCATCGGCGCGTAGTGCATGTATAATTCGTGGTTGTGATACTAATGAATATCATTGGCATGTAGTGCATGAATGATTCGATGATGTGGTTTATTTATTAAGTTGAGTCTTAGAGATAAAATTGATGATAATTTTTAAATCATAGAAGATAGAAGATATCATGCTAAATGTTGGTCGTTTTACCGATCAATATATGCGTGCAAGTATACACGATCAACAAGTAATAAAGAGTAAGTAAAGTATCGTTCCCACGAAGAATTAACTAATAAAGTTTACCAAGCACTAGCCAATAACCATTTCAGTCTTATTTAAATGAATGATTTTATATTTTATATTTAAACTATGAAATTAAATAAACCTAACTATTCCTAGAGTGAGACTAGATAATGAAGATCTGAGATCACAATTTCATTTATTGAATCATTCAAATCCACACATTTCATGTTAAGCCAAACTAATTATACCAGATTGTTAGTCAAGAACACGAAAGTAAAGTATAACCATCTCTCAATGTACCATACACAAATCACATGTAATTCAAAGTTGATAGAATACACATGAACACACACATTACCTAAACCACTATATGTCTATGTGATTTACAAATAATTAGGGTTTAAGCCCAAGTTCTCAATTGACTACGAATAGTGCTTCGGTATATGTCTATCCTAAGTACGAATCATACACCCCAATGCATTGTAGAACATACAATCACATGCTAATAAGATCAGATCTAAACCCATACTTCTTCTCTTAAGTCCATATGGATTATCACTGTAATTGATGGACAATCAACTAAGCAAATAGCATGAATCTAATTAGACAAGCCCATAACAATCAATAAGGCTAACATTGAAATATATCAGAAATAACTAATCCATAGAATCCATTGCAATCTCATAATAGAGTTTAATTCATAGCTGAATCAAATATATCATCCACATATAGAATAAACATAGTAAGATACAATTATGAATCCATGAGAAAATAAGAGTAGAGAATTGTAGTGCAAATCTATCCTCCTGATCCAAGATTGACTTTTTAATGCTTCCCAATTGCTTCAAGTCTTCAGATCTAATCTAATCTAGAAAGTACCTACACTAATCTACTCTAATCTATTATTGAAATTGAAGAGAGAAAGTAACGATAGCTACGTGATCCCCTAAGGGGTGGAATCCTTTTACATACTAATAATACGTCTTATTTATAAGCCCTCAATGAACCCCCCTCCAATTTATGCTCTGATTTACTGTTTAGTGAAAAAGTCAGCTCTAGTCAACTTCAGAAGTGGCGCGACCGCGCTGGGAATGGCCTGGAGTTAGGCGCGCCCGTGCTAAAGTAGCAAAACACGTTTTTTTGGTCCAGGGACTTGCGCGGCCGCGCTACAAATGCACTACAAATTCGCGCGCCCGCGCCATTGGTTTTCTACTGCAGTGTCCTCTGGTAAAACGACCATAACTTTTGATCCGGTGGTATATCAGGCGATGGATAAGTTTGAGATATTATATAGTTGGAAATTGAGTTGGGCTTCTAACTATCCGAATGCTTGAGTCAGAAAATCTAAAAATTTAGCAGTGTTTATTTTCTATGACTGAGATATGGCGCGATCGCGCTGTGGTTGGCTTGTTGTTGGGCACGACCGCGCTACCCTTTACCTTGGCAGTTTCAGTTTTTGACTTCTGTTTGACCCTGAATGCTTATAGCAATTGGATTGAACCTGAGAGGAGACACAATCAAACTATTAAGACTTATAACTATCAAACATCTACTAAATATGGAAAGCATGAAGAATTAAACATAGAAGAAGTAAATGGAAATGTAAATAAGAATTAAACAAGGAGCGAGAAAGATTGGATGGGGTGCCTCCCCATCTAGCACTTAGTTTATATTCCGTTAGCTGGACTCTATTCTTGACACCGGTATCCAATTCCTCTATGAAAAGCTAGGAACCCTCCATCCATTAGAACTGCAATGTGCGTAGGTTGCGAGTCTGTGATTTGAAACAACCTAGCATATTTTCTGTACATGATACCTCCAGTTCTATTGCATAGCTAGGTGCTTCGTTCGTTGTATTTGTGAATAAATTTTTGCATTGAGGCATGATAGATACAACGGGATTTTCTTCTTCTATTATCTCTTCCTCAGCCCACCATGGTTTGTAAGAGGCCTCATAATCGCAGAAATTCTTACTTTGGATGTGACTACCAAGGGGACATGGGTGTGCAAAGTTCACTGAATTTTTGAACTCTAACTGAGAAGGCACTTGGGGTATTATACAAGTTAGCTCATGTTCTTCATTTTCTATACCCCCAGTTGTCTCCTCAATATCCACTCCTTTCAGTTCATTCAGTGGCATGTACACTTCTAGCTTTAATCGTCCATGTCATAACACTAATTGTTTGGAGGGCAATTGTTTAAGGCTTCGAATATTTGATCCATCTGATTATGAAGATTTTGAATTGACCTCTCTTGCTCAATATTCTTCTCCTCAGTTGATACTACAAATTTGAACCACAAATCCTCTAATTTTGAATTATCTTGTTCAGTTTTGAAATCAATGTATTGAGGTTCCTTCATTGAGGAGTTAATGAGTTGTTCCATCTATTTGTTAAGATTTTGGCTTGATAACTCCTGACTCATTATCATCTCTTCATGGTCTGCTATGCTTTTTGACATGAATTCCTTCAACTTTGAATTTTCTACTTATTGCATTGGTGGTGAATATGAGAATTCTGATGGATATATTGGAC
Organism: Panax quinquefolius; assembly: GCA_020205615.1. Taxonomy (NCBI): domain Eukaryota; kingdom Viridiplantae; phylum Streptophyta; class Magnoliopsida; order Apiales; family Araliaceae; genus Panax; species Panax quinquefolius. The sequence goes on along the minus strand of CM035169.1, from coordinate 83,951,385 downwards.
TTGGAACACAGTATTGGTCTTGATAGTTATAACTCCATTAATAATCTGGGTGATACCCCCAACCTTGATGATAATTGGAATAAACATAGCTATTAAGGTAATGACCCCCAAACTATACTTGTCTAACATTGATGTTGCACTAATAACTCGAATGCTTGCCAACACAATATTCACATGTAACTTCTATCTCTCGAGTGCGTTGGGCTACAAGAACCTCCAACCTTTTCGAAAGTGTTGCAATTTATGCTAACAATATAGAAAATATATTGAGTCCTTCAGTTCTTGTGTCCCTTGGTTGAGTCATATTTGCACAAGGCCATTGATAAGCAAAGTCATCCATGGTACCTGAAAAGAGAGAAATATAAGAAGATAATTAAAACAAAATAAAAATGTTTAAATTAATACCAATTTGATTATGTGACGCCCCCAAATCCGGGTATCTTCCAACCCGATAGATGGTGCTACACGGTAATACAGTTCACATAAACATTCAATTGAAATGCCTCAAAAGAACGGATATGTCTTATATATATCAAAAGAATATTTACATTTCCCCAGGTTCTTTACAACCAATACATTGTCTTTGTCATAATATCAATATTATTTCTTACAAAATCTATACTATTACATAAGCAATCTATGGGTTCGCCTTTGCCTTCCCTTTATCCTTATCGGATCCATCGGTCCGTTCGGTCTTAGCTGCATTCATATGGTTCAAGCAAGAATGAGCCTAACTAGCTCAGCAAGTACAACAATTCTAGGAAAATAGCATGCTTGAAACATACGAATCGCATATCTTCAATAACTGGACAAGAGTTACGAAGTACTATTGAGAATTCAAAATAGCACTTCTTTTCATTCAAAACGTTTTACAACAACAATATTCAGTAAAACATCAATTCCGATTCAAGACCGTCAGCATTTCATAAGTACTTTGAAAAGGACATCCCGACACGAAGTCTGTAAGTCCGACATAACTTACGAGCACGTCTAGGTGATCAGCCTATAGTACTCTATGTTGATTAACACTACATTCATTAAACGTGTATACGTTTAAGTTGTGGCACCCTCACGTGCATGTCGTTTGATGACAAAACATTTTTAGCATACTCAATCTACTTTTGAAAACCACAACAATATTAGTTTGGTAAATCCTTATCAACACTTGATAGAATAACATAGCATACATCTAGCCGAAAGGATTGGCTTTGACTTCCTCAGATACTAACTCATGCGAAGGATACATGAATCACAAAGACTTGTCCAGAACGAACTGGAACAAGGGTTAGAGTACTTTCCTTTAGCGTCTGCTTGTAGATAGAACACGTGCACGTTACGTCTTTAAGGTCTCTACATTAGATAATAACATCACATAGTACATTAGGCCATGAATGATTACATATGGTTCCTAAAGAATTTTACCCTTCTTTTCAATCTAATTACGTATTAGATTTGTTATTATTGGTTCCGACTTTCCGCTAGGTCAATCTTACATCATAAGTAATTGACTTAATCTTAACCTTAAGTGAGCATACTTAAGTTTCAATATGTCATAACTATGTTTCATTAAGATCATTATTTAATTTCTCAACCATTATTCTTCATGTTCAAGTTGTAAACATTCTTCACTATCTAGGTTATGAAATTTGGCCGCAGCGATCGGGCTATTGCTCTTAGTGCTTGCGTACAGTAGCCCACTAAGACTTAAATATCCGGACTTCGGCGCATGCAATGCGAGTCTCTGTGTGTCTGTTATGCCTGCGACGTGACTCTCCAGGGGCTGACGGCCACTTTGGCCTTCTTGGCCTGGGGTTTATTGCCTTGGGTTGGCGCTGCCATGGCTGACTCTATCTACACTGAACACTTTGGATGATTTTTCAAAAATTAAAATTCCCGGACTCGTAACTTCTTCGTTATAAGTCCAAATTGGCTCGTTCAAGAGCCTAAGGGTCACAAATTACGTACTCTATGCGTTCATGCAAGAATTTTATCTATTTTACTTCGTTTACTAAAATTTCACCTATTAGTCCATTTTAACGAAAATGATAAACGTTCGTGAACGTTCAACGCTCGTTTCTTCGTTTTAAGTCAGAATCCGGCCATTTTTGAGTCCGCAACTCTATAATGCCAAATATGACTTGTCTCCATCGAAAACCAACGTTTCCAATGTCAAACACAAAATACGACTTCCATTCCGAGAATTTCACGAATTCGACGATTATCGTCCAATCGTACAAATTCCGGAGAAACGTTATTACTAGTGATTTTTTTATCATTCTAAACACATTCATTCCATTATCTAGACATCTCAACTTATGTATTACAATAACTTATATTTCGATTTGGTTATGGCTTATTTATAAGTTCATAACAACAATTTCTTAATATATGATTTTCATTTCCTTATGACTTATTAGAACTTTAGGTCCATTTCTTATCAACTTCTCCTATGTTCTTAACATCTAAGTTCATTAGATTACACTTCTCTTATCAACCTACCATGATAGAGATGAAGAAGACAAGATCATTTACCTTTGATGATTACTTCACTTCACTTTGCAAAATCTAACAAAAGTTGAAATGGCTTATAAGTGCTTATGGGTTCTAACAAATAAGTTTCTTTGAGAGAGAGTTGTTGGATGAAACTAATCAACCAAATAATGAAATGAGAGCTTTCTATTTATAGGCAATCCAAGGTTAGGGTAGAATGGTCTTTATGGCATCCCACCTCCTTAACTTCCACCTCCTTACTATTCATAACCTAGTAACCAAGTAAACTTGCTAGCCACTTTTATTTCTTGACCATCACAACACTTGGTCACCACACAAAATGTTTGCCCAACAAGTCTACCCACTTTACACTTGGTTTGCTCCATGGATAATGTCCAATTCATTGGGCTTGCTAAGTAATCTAGCTAATTTCTTTGTTGGGCTTTGCATTATAATAGTTTGGGCTTCACCTTATTAATCACTTGGGCTTAGTATAAATCCCACATAGGTTTACACCTTATTACTTATGGACTTGTATTTTATGCAAAGTTACATTACTTCATTTCATTAGGTTTTAATACCTATATTCTTAAATTAAGTACGCATGCGAATTATTGCGTTTTCCATACTTAGATTATTATTACATAATCCATCTCGCCTCGATATTCTAACATTACATATTTTTCAAAAATTCAAAAATAATTCCCGAGCAATAAACAGTGAATAGTGATTTTCGTAAACTTTCTCGAAAAATATTTATTTTCGTCTTGGAAATTCAAACACTTAAATTCTCTCACGTGGTTCGAATACTACGATATTCTGACATTTCTAGGTTATAAAATGACATACATCTTATTAACACATATAATAACAAATAATATTATTTTATTTATTATTTAATTCTTTCAAGTCTTTTACAAAGGATCCAAATTTCTCGGGCGTTACAGATTGAAATTTATGTTGGAAAAATTTTATTAAGCTAATTCCCCGGCAACAGCGCCAAAAACTTGTTGGTCGTTTTACCGACCAATATATGCGTGGAAGTATACACGGTCAACAAGTAATAAAGAGTAAGTAAAGTATCGTTCCCACAGAGAATTAACTAATAAAGTTTACCAAGCACTACCCCATGACCATTTCAGTCTTATTTAAACGAATGATTTGATATTTTATATTTAAACTATGAAATTAAATAAACCTAACTATTCCTAGAGTGAGACTAGATAATGAAGATCTGAGATCACAATTTCATTTATTGAATCATTCAAATCCACACATTTCATGTTAAGCCAAACTAATTATACCAGATTGTTAGTCAAGAACACGAAAGTAAAGTATAACCATCTCTCAATGTACCATACACAAATCACATGTAATTCAAAGTTGATAGAATACACATGAACACACACATTACCTAAACCACTATATGTCTATGTGATTTACAAATAATTAGGGTTTAAGCCCAAGTTCTCAATTGACTACGAATAGTGCTTCGGTATATGTCTATCCTAAGTACGAATCATACACCCCAATGCATTGTAGAACATACAATCACATGCTAATAAGATCAGATCTAAACCCATACTTTTTCTCTCAAGTCCATATGGATTATCACAGTAATTGATGGCCAATCAACTAAGCAAATAACATGAATCTAATTAGACAAGCCCATAACAATCAATAAGGTTAACAATGAAATATATCAGAAATAACTAATCCATAGAATCCATTGCAATCTCAAAATAGAGTTTAACTCATAGTTGAATTAGAATCCATGCTCCACAATTGAATATACATTGAAAGATACAAATAGAAGCAAAGAGAGTTATGGATTAAGAATTACAAATCTGAGTGTCTCCTCTTGTTTCACTTCTGAACTTTCAAGGATCTTCAATTGCTTTAATCCCCAAATCTTAGCTAATCTAGGGTTTTAATGTACTCTAATCTAATAAAGAAAAGAAAAGAAAAGAGCATATGTTAGCTACGTGATCCCCCAAGGGGTGGAATCCTTTACATCATGATAATACGTCTCGTTATAAGCCCTAAAATGAACCCCCCCTCTAAGTTACGCTTCAATTGCTATGTTAAGTAAAAAAGTCAGCTCTGATCAACATTAGAAGTGGCGCGGCCGCGCAGGGAATGGCCTGGAATTAGGCGCGACCGCGCTTAAGTAGCAAAATGCATTTTTTTGGTCCAGGGACTTGCGCGGCCGCGCTACAAATGCACTGTAAATTCGCGCGCCCGTGCCATTGATTTTTTGCTGCAGTGTCCTCTGGTACAACGGCTATAACTTTTGATTCGAGAAGAGTTACGGGGCCCGCCACCTATCAAATCGAAGCTCTTGACGAGCTCTACAACTTTAATTCTTTACTAATTGAGAAATAATTGATGGATGAAAGCTGAAAATTAGGTTTTAGGTGACAGCTATGCAAATGGCCACCCAAAACATTGACGTTCAACGTCCGTTGGTACAAAGGTCATAACTCTTGCATCCGAAATCCGATTGGATTGATTCAAGATGTTCCGGAAAGCTATGAAGATGCTCTAAAACATATTCAAAGTTTCAAGCCAAGAATATGAAATGAACATGAAAGCCCAAATGATGTCCGGATTGCTTTTCCTTGCATTTTTATACCAATAATTGATCACATCGTTCCCAAGCATATGATCTAAAAATGAACACAAAATGCATGAAAAATAACTAAGAAACATGAGTTTAAGCAGTTAATTCAAGTAACAGATACCGGATAAATAGGTATAAAACCTACTTATCACTAAAATTGACTCTTCTAATGGATTTCTTGTTCAACTGCAGTTAAACTTGATGTTTATTATATTTTATCAGTTTAACACTATTGAAGGCTAACGATAATTTATTCTGCATTATCTTAGTCATAATATTTCTTACTGGCTAGTTGAGCTCACCCTTTTACTTTCATTGTTCTCTTCAGGAAATTATATCGTAGCCAGGACTAGTCGGGGAATGGACTGACGGTCCGAGATGATTGTTTAGTAGTCCTCACTATTTAGTGTGATAATAAATGTAATAAAGATTGAATTTGAGTTTTGATATTATCTATGAGATAATATGCGTGTAAAAACTCTCAGCTCATGCTGTATAATTAAGTTTGTATATGTATTCAGTACCATGTATTTGGCGACTCAAGATGAGTGATGTATACCTATTTTGGGGGCATCACATATGATGTATCTAGTTGTGACGTAAAACCCTCTTTTGTATATCAATGGGCAGTCTTTTGTAAATCCCAATTTTTGGAAAGCAATTGCGGGATAGTAATGTAATCAGCTAAGGCTGTGTTATGACGAATGATGTAGCATTATACTACAGGAAGTAAATCAATATAAGCCTTTTTATGGAACATATTTTGTAATGAGTTAAAGTTATTGTTTAAGTAATGAATAATAACTAGCTAACAAGAAAGAAGTAATAATGACGTGTTGTTTATCTTAACATCAAAATGCCGCCAAGAAGGAGACATAGAAATCAAGATGCTAATGTTAATTAACCGGAGGGAGGTCTGGTTAACCCAATGCAAGAGTTCATTAACTTGTTAACGACCACTTTTAATAGGAATGAGGCGAATATCCTTATAAATCCTAGGGTAGTACGGGCTACTACTTTTAAGGATTTTAAGAGTGTCGGTCCACCAGAGTTCAAAGGAACTACAGACCCAATAGAAGCCCAAACGTGGGTAAAAGAAATAAAGAAGGCATTTGTTATTGCAAATGTCGATGAGGGGCAAAAGGTTGTTTTTGCCACTTATATGATGAAAGGAGAGGCCAATTTCTGGTGGAAGGCGAACCAGGCTAGGGCCGAAATAAAAAACCTAACGTGGACGCGGTTTAAGGAGATTTTCTTTGAGAACTACTTTCCCACGAGTATTCAGGGGAGGATGGAGATGCAGTTTCTGGAGTTGAAATAAGGGGAAATGATAGTTCCCCAATACGCTGCCAAATTCAATGGATTGGCGCGGTTTGCTCCACATCAGGTGGACACTGAGGTGAGAAAGGCTAGGAGGTTTGAGCAGGGCTTAAAACCCTGGCTCTATAGCTGAATATATTTGTTGCAAAGTAACTCTTTTGGGATAATACTGGAGAAGGAAAAGATTACCGATGGTGGTAATTAGGCTTTAAGCCAATACCAAAAGGAGAAGAAGATCAAGGAAGGTAGATGGGGGAGTAAAGCTCGAGGGAGGCAGTGGTAGTGGCGAAGGCTAGAAGAGGAAGAGATTTAACTCTGGGAATATCGGAGCAAAGTAAGGGGATCATAAAAGAAGGATGAAGGCGTGCAAGAACTGCGGGAAGACTCACTTAGGAGTCTGTCTCAAGGGTAAGGCTGTATGCTACAACTGTGGATAAGAGGGGCACATTTCGCCTAACTGTCCATGTCCAAAGAAAAACCATGGATGCTTCGTGTGTGGATCAACCGATTACATGGCGAAGAACTGCCCGAAGAAGGGGACAGATGGGAATAAGGGAGCTAATAGCAGTAAGTTAGCTATTTGTGGTCCAACACCGACGAGTAAGCCAATGGCCCGTACTTTTAACATGACGGTCCAAGATGTAGTTGCATCCGGGAATGTAGTTGCAGGTATTATCCCGATCAATAATATAAATGCTTACGTGTTATTTGATTCAGGTGCTACTTGTTCTTTTATAGCATGTGATGTTGCTAGACGCCTAGGATTACTTCCCGAAAGATTGCCTATACCTTTGACTATCAAGGTAGCCAATGAAGAAATAATTCTTGTTGAGAATATTCATAGGGGTTGTTGCGTCGATATACGAAGTTGTAAATTATCGGTAGATTTGATACCAATAAAGTTGTGAGAATTCGATGTAATTCTCGGGATGGATTGGTTGATTAACCATGGGGAAATAATAGATTGTCAGAAGAAATGTGTAAACATTAGAACGTTGAGTCAGCCTCATGTAGTATTTTACGGTAATAAATCGCCGGGACATTCGTGGTTTCTTACCATGACACAAACTAAGAAGTTGTTGAGGAAGGGATGTGTAGGATATTTGTGCCATGTTATTGATACCTAGAGAGTGGGAGCAACGATGGAACAAATACCTATAAAGAAAGAATTCATGGATGTATTTCCAAGTGAATTGTCGGGTCTTCCACCGGATAGGAAGACCGAATTCATAATAGACATTATGCCAGGAGCGACACCCGTTTCTAGGGCACCGTATCGTATGGCGCCAGTGGAGATGAAGGAGTTGATGGTTTAGTTACAAGAACTGTTGGATAAAAAGTACATTTAATCGAGTGTTTCATCGTGGGGTGCACCGGTATTGCTTGTGAAAAAAAGGTCGGATCGTTAAGACTTTGTATCGACTACCGAGAGTTGAACAAGTTAACGATAAAGAATAAATACCCATTGCCCAGGATCAATGGTCTCTTTGATCAGTTGAAGGGGGCAAAGTATTTTTCTATGATATATTTACAAACATGGTATCATCAGTTGAAGGTTAGAAGTGAAGCTGTACCTAAGATGGCATTCAGGACTCGTTATGGCCATTACGAGTTTCTGGTGATGTCCTTTGGGTTAACTAATGCACCAGCTGCATTTATGGATATGATGAACAAAGTGTTAAAACAATATTTGGACAAGTTCATCGTTGTGTTTATCGATGATATTCTAGTCTATTCTAAGATGCCAGAAGATCATGCTGAACACCTAAGGATAGTGTTGGAGACATTAAGGAAGGAGAAGTTGTATGAAAAATTCACGAAGTGTGAATTTTGGCTAGAAAGGGTACAGTTTTTAGGTCATGTTATAGACCGAGAAGGAATTTCAGTGGATCTAGCGAAGGTGGAAGCAGTGATGAGTTGGGAACAGCCGAAAATGCCAATTGAGGTGCGGAGTTTCCTAGGTTTAGAAGGGTACTATCGGAGATTTATTCAAGATTTTTCGAAAATAGCTACTCCGTTGACTAACTTGACAAGGAAGATAGTGAAGTACGTGTAGACGGAGAAATGTTAAGACAGTTTTCAGGAACAAAAGTGTAACATTCCAGATTTTTAAATGTAAATTATAAATATTTATTAATTTATATAAATATTTATTGGATGTGTTTATTATTGGATAAATAATTGTTCAATTTGATTTAGTTAATTATTTATTTGTTAAATAATTAATGTGAGTTATGTGATTAAGTGAATTATTTAATAAATTGTTATTTCATAAAGAGTGACAAATAACTATGTTATAAGTAGTTATTAAAATAAATTAAAGTGATTTTAATTTAGTTTGCCAAACAAGGCTTAAGTTTATTAAGTCTCTAAGTTTTAAATTATTTTGCCAAACAAAGTCCTATTGCTTTTGGTTTTTAAAATTTGAATTTTAATAAATAAAATATATATTAATTTGGTAACTGATAAATTCAATAGAGGTATTGAGTAGGCATCGGTTTTGTTTTAAACGAGCGTGCGTTGGTTTTATTTTATTTTTACGTAAAGAGTATTTGGGTTTTGGCTCAAGAGAAGAGAAAAGGAAGATTGCAGAAATTGAGAGAGAATAGAGTAAATTGAGAGGAAAAGGTCTCTGAAGTTGCAAGGTTGTCTATGACTAGCAAGGGTTAACCAAGAAAAAGAAGGTATTATTCAAAACCTTTATTCCATATATATGTACGTATATATGTTTATATGGCGTAATTTCTAAAGTTTCTGTGATCTTAAGTTTCACTATAGTATAAAGTTTTTTTTTACAAAAACTTTCTGTAAACCATGCTCTTACAATTGATTATGAAATTATGTGTAATTGTAATGGTAATTGTTATAACTAGCATATATATGTATATATATGTGATTGTATGCTAATTACGTGTTAAAGAAAAGGAATTAGTTTTTACAGTAAACATTCACGTATGAACGTGGTTTGTAGAAATATCAAAATTAGTATATGTTAATTGTGAAATTGTGAAATTGAACTAAGAATGGTTAATTGGGTATGAACTACAGAGAATCAAAGTTTAAAGTAATTAAATTTGGAATCAAATTGGTATGACAATGTTCACTATGTTTATCAACTGTCAGTAATGGAGTTTTGTTTTAAAAACGATGTTTCAAAGAATGAAGTTTTCAAAAATGGTTGTTTAGTTGTTGGTAATTGGTATATGGATGATTGCTAACATTCATGAGTAATTTATATAAGTAATAAGCATGTTAATTTAGATGTTAGTAGTGATAAATAGACAGAAATTAGTTGTTCTGTTCTCTGATGGTTGGGTTCTGCAAGTTTCGACGCTCTAGCGCCAAAAATGGAGCCCCAGCGCCAAATTTCGCGCCCCAACGCTGAAATTCGCGCCCCAGTGCCAAAACTAGGCCAGAAGTTCGAGCCCCAGGGCTGGAATTCGCGCCCCGGCGCTGGAATTCGCGCCCCAGCGCCACTGTCTCGCACCCCAGTGCGGGAATTGTAGTCTGGGTAGGACAGTTTTGACCTCCTGTAGTAAAACGGCCATAACTTTCTCATACGAACTCCGATTGAGATGATTCAAGATGATCCGGAACGAGGACGAGTAGACCTACAACTTTCATGCTTTACGTATTTTAATTTGAGGTTTGTAATAGTAGTCAAAATGGTCATCTTTAGGACTGTTATGTTTTCGGGGGCAATCAGAGGGCGTCGGGCATGCACATATGCATGTGTAGTGCTCCTGACCATAAAAGATGATGTCCTAAGTTATAAAACATGTATGTTAGTAAATATAATGATGCTTAACATTAATAAATAATGTATTAGATAAGTTATAGAAGCATAGTAAGCATACACAAGAGAGGCGAAATCGAGGCGTGTGGCAGAATGAGCGTCGAAACGCCATGCCAAGTGTTAACGAACTTAAAAGTGTTTCAATTCAATTGAAATGAATATTATAGGATATGAAATGGGTTTAATATAAAACCAATAAGTAGTCCTAGCAAGACTTAAGCACTTGAATGAACTTCATTATGAAATTTAGTGAGTCATAAAATCGAAAAGTTAACACAATCTAATTGAACATTGTGTGCTAATTAATAGGAATGATTATGAGATGTGGAGTAGAGTTTACATTATAATTACTATGTGTAACATTATGTGACTAATAGTTTATGTGTATGATTATATAATTGTGTAGGGAGCGTGAGTGCGAGATAATTGTAAGTCGTTAAAGCGTTATTGTAAAAACGATCAAAAGCGAAGTCTTTGGTTCCTATTTCCTACGTGGACTTGATGAACTGTTTTAAATTATATGATATGTTATACATATTGAAATCATGAAATGTTAAAGTCAATATATGACTGCATTGTTTTGACTAAGTAATGATGGTTGAGTAAGGAACTCAATCTTTATATTTGCTATGTGAATTAAAAGCATGTATGCCATGTTACTTTAATGAGATGTATATCGAGCATGTTATTATGTGCTATGTGATGCATGAAAACTGTTAGACTTTGTTGGGCTGTCGAGCTCACTCTTGCAAATAACCACTTTTGCAGGTTAAGATTTTAAGGTAAAGATATGTGCTAAGTGAGTTATAGAGATCTATATTCACGAAGATTACTTATGTTTTATGAGAAATGTATTTCATATTTTGAACGTAACATGTTGTTGAATTGTAAGTTGAGCTATCCAATGTATATGGATATTTAGTTATGATGTAAGACTTTGTATAGTCATTTTGTTGTAACGATTCATGATATAAGATTGAATCAAAGAGATGTAATGTAAAGGTTGCGATTCAAGGCAAGAAAGAAGGAAATGTATAAACGTTTTAATTATTCCGCAATTTTAGTGTTTTTAATATCGAATAATGATGTTTTATTAGAGATTTAATGTATAGTTAACGACCGAAGTCGAGATTTAAATGGTATGAATTTTGGGGTCATTACAAGTTGGTATCAGAGCTGTAGGTTATAAACCTTAGGTAGGAGTACCATAGGCTATAACCTTATAGAAGAGAGGTGAAGATAATAAACGAATAAGCTCAAATAGAGTTTGAACAATAAGGGATTAAAAACTTGCATGAAATGATTAAAAGAAGAATCTCGCAGAGTTATAAGGATTATGAATGTGGGGTTACCCAACTCCAATAATAAGAAGGTAAGGTGATAATAAATAGACAATGTCTATAAAAAGAGAATGATAAAGAAGTTAAGAATAGAGAGTATGGTGCAATTGTACTCTTTAGTAGTTGATGTATGGTATCTGGGCTAAACGATTCCTTCATAGAAGCGGAGGTATATCTGAACTAGTAACTTCGGAACCTAGTTTGTTGGTTGTTTGTGGGAAACCACTCAAATACCATATTGAAACTGTTAGAGACTCGATGTGTACCAAGTGTAGAAATGGATACGTATGATGAAAGTGTAGAACTCGAATGAAATTTTGAGCGATGTAACTGAAGTTAATAATTCTTAAGGGAAGAATTTTTTTTTTAAACAAATAGATTCAAAGAAGAATCTAAGAGATATAAAGATAAGAAATGGGAGTTTCCTAACTCTAAAAGCCAAGATAATGAATAATGTCGTAAATGATGAAAAAGGGAAAGAAAGAGGATCGTAAAACAAAACGATCACGAGTTAAGAAAATAATTTTAAGGGAGATGATTATAGAATAAGATCACGACATGATCTGTTTAAGTTATAAAAGGAAGATGGTTTGTAATGGTTGAATGATTATAGCTTGATGCTATGAAGATAATGTACTATGATAGTACGAGATAAACTCATGAGGAGTTATAGATAATGTGATACGAGGAATTTGTATCGAGCAAAGAGCAAGTTAAGAGTAAGATAGAGTTAGATGGGATTTCAATTGAGAACTCATGTGATGGCTGAGTTGTACAAACCTTTGTATGGGCGAGGGTTTTGTGCTTGCACTCAGTTTACCACATTGATAATCATTGGAATGTTTGTGTCGCGTTATTTGCTATATGCCTGTTGAGAAGGTGATTCTTTTCTCATGTGTATAACAGATAGGTAGAGTATAGTTAGAGAATATTATAAGGTTAAGTGCGAGTTCTTAAAACTCATACTTATGGTAGGTTCGTGACTCATAATTATATGGTATGTTTTGAACCCTCAAATGAATGGGCGCTTTATGGTTACGACTAGGATAAGTTCTTAAACTCATATAATTGTGGCAAGTTCTGAAACTCATAACGTGTGGTAAGTTTGATTTAACCGGGGTATAGATAAGTGTGAATGGAGTATTAAGGATGATAGGAATAGATAGACCTATTAACTAATGGATCATTATAGAAAGTGGAGTTAATGGTGGAAGCATAGGTATTCTAAATCTACTAGCTATGCAAGACTTTCAAAATTTATTGACTTCGTGCTGATGTTTACACTTTTATTTTCTTGAAAAACATTGGATCAAATGATGGAAGCAATGAGTTTTAACAACAATACTGTTATTCGTATGTCTATGCTAATTGCTTCGGCTAGACAAAAATAATTTGCAATATATAAAAATGTATTTTATGTAATTAATGCATCATGTAACCTGGTGTAAAGATGATAAAACTGACGGAGTCATCAATGCAGTATTACCTTGTGTTGGAAGTGATCTAAGGATCGTCAGCCCACTATGGTATAATGTAGTATGATAAAATCACCAAATGACGGAATCCTCAACAGACTGTAAATACAGTGCGGTATCATGACGTCATAAAAAGATTTTTGAGATTTCTTTAAGATATGAGAATATATATATATATATATATATATGTATATGTATATTTCGATTGATGTCCGAATTGTTGTAGAAGTCTATGCTATTTGATTCAGCTAGACGAATATTGAAAGATGTTCATGAAATGCATGCGTTTCTTGAGAAGTTATGCCAAACCAAATTGTTTTGAAAAGCGGATTCGGATGTTGAAAAGTGAGATGAACAACCCTTTTATAGGGGATTACGCGGGCGTTGATATGTTTGTGAACAATACATTTATGCGACGAAAGGGTCGATCACCCTAAGTACGAGGAGTCCCTATAGTCTTATATTTGTTAAAGTTTAAGTTGAAAGATTACTTATAACTATGGACATACGCATAAGCGTTTAAATGTTTATGCACAATACATCGTCTGAAGGGCTTAACACCCTAAGACGGGGTCCTTATAGTCTTATATTTCATTAAAGTTGAAGTTGAAAGATTACTTGCAATTGTGGACATAGTTCGTGGTCTTATGACCCTCATCATGATTTGGAATCTTTTAAATTCCTGTTATTCATATCGCTTCCCAATTATTGACAATTGTGGAAGATTCCTGATATTCTAAAAGGTGAATGTGGTAAGGATGATATTCCTTAGAAAGAAGTGAGTCGTAGAATGCGACACTGAATGATGAATATGTTGAATAAGTGAGAAAAGAGATTTTGAAGTGAGAAGGATATGAGTTATCAAAGAATAATGTAAAACATTTAATAGAAAAGTTAATAATTGTAGAAAGATCTTTGTGGAAAGAAGTGGTTATAAAACCCAAGTAATGAATATAGTAGTGACGTAAAAATCTATCTTGTTAGATTAAATGAATAAAAATTTTGAGGACGAAATTCTTAGAAGAAAGGGTGAATGTAATATCCTGAGTGTTTATGATAGCGATTCTTAGAAAAGGAAATTAATGGGTTAAGAATATAATACTCAGAATATATTGAGTTCAAGTGAAAGTTATGAAATGAAACCTACAATTTGTTAAAGTAATGAATGTAGTAGGAAATATAAAACCTATATTAGATAAAATGATGAAAGATTACTTTGAGTTATTTGTTTAATTTGTGTCTTCGAATCTGGGGACAAAATCTTTGTAAGTAGGGAAGATTGTAACGAATGAGTGGTTTTAGTTGTGATTCTGAGGACAGAATCCTTGTAAGGAGGGAATGATATAACATTCCATATTTTTAAATGTAAATTATAAATATTTATTGATTTATATAAATATTTATTGGATGTGTTTATTATTGGATAAATAATTGTTCAATTTGATTTAGTTAATTATTTATTTGTTAAATAATTAATGTGACTTATGTGATTAAGTGAATTATTTAATAAATTGTTATTTCATAAAGAGTGACAAATAACTATGTTATAAGTAGTTATTAAAATAAATTAAAGTAATTTTAATTTAGTTTGCCAAACAAGGCTTAAGTTTATTAAGTCTCTAAGTTTTAAATTATTTTGCCAAACAAAGTCCTATGGCTTTTGGTTTTTAAAATTTGAATTTTAATAAATAAAATATAAATAAAATATTTATATTAATTTGGTAACTGATAAATTGAATAGGGGTATTGAGTAGGCGTCAGTTTTGTTTTAAACGGGCGTGCGTTGGTTTTATTTTATTTTTACGTAAAGAGTATTTGGGTTTTGGCTCAAGAGAAGAGAAAAGGAAGATTGCAGAAATTGAGAGAGAATAGAGTAAATTGAGAGGAAAAAGTCTTTGAAGTTGCAAGGTTGTCTATGACTAGCAAGGGTTAACCAAGAAAAAAAAGGTATTATTCAAAACCTTTATACAATATATATGTACGTATATATGTTTATATGGCGTAATTTCTAAAGTTTCTGTGATCTTAAGTTTCACTATAGTATAAAGTTTTTTTTTTTACAAAAACTTTCTGTAAACCATGCTCTTACAATTGATTATAAAATTATGCGTAATTGTAATGGTAATTGTTATAACTAGTATATATATGTGATTGTATGCTAATTATGTGTTAACGAAAAGGAATTAGTTTTTACAGTAAACATTCACGTATGAACGTGGTTTGTAGAAATATCAAAATTAGTATATGTTAATTGTGAAATTGTGAAATTGAACTGCGAATGGTTAATTGGGTATGAACTATATAGAATCAAAGTTTAAAGTAATTAAATTTGGAATCAAATTGGTATGACAGTGTTCACTATGTTTATCAACTGTCAGTAATGGAGTTTTATTTTAAAAACGATGTTTCAAAGAATTAAGTTTTCTAAAATGGTTGTTTAGTTGTTGGTAATTGGTATATGGATGATTGCTAACATTCATGAGTAATTTATATAAGTAATAAGCATGTTAATTTAGATGTTAGTAGTGTTAAATAGACAAAAATTAGTTGTTCTGTTATCTGATGGTTGGGTTCTGCAAGTTTCGGCGCTCCAACGCCAAAAATGGAGCCCCCGCGCCAAATTTCGCGCCCTAGCGCTGAAATTCGCACCCCAGCGCCAAAACTAGGGCAGAAGTTCGCGCCCCAGCGCTGGAATTCGCGCCCCAACGCCACTGTCTCGCGCCCCAGCGCAGGAATTGTGGTCTGGGTAGGACAGTTTTGACCTCCTGTAGTAAAATAGCCATAACTTTCTCATACAAACTCCGATTGAGATGATTCAAGATGATCCGGAACGAGGAAGAGTAGACCTACAACTTTCATGCTTTACATGTTTTAATTTGAAGTCTGTAATAGTAGTCAAAATGGTCATCTTTAGGGTTGTTATGTTTTCGGGGCATCGGAGGAGCGTCGCACGCATATATATACATGTAGTGCTCCTGACCATAAAAGATGATGTCCTAAGTTATAAAACATGTATGTTAGTAAATATAATGATGCTTAACATTAATAAATAATGTATTAGATAAGTTATAGAAGAATTGTAAGCATATACAAGAGAGGCAAATCGGGCGTGTGACGAATGAACGTCGAAACGCCGTGCCAAGTGTTAACGAACTTAAAAAGTGTTTCAATTCAATTGAAATGAATATTATAGGATATGAAATGGGTTTAATATAAAATAAATAAGTAGTCCTAGCAAGACTTAAGCACTTGAATGAACTTCGATTATGAAATATAGTGAGTCATAAGTCAAAAAGTTAACACAATCTAATTGAACATTGTGTGCTAATTAATAGGAATGATTATGAGATGTGGAGTAGAGTTTACATTACAATTACTATGTGTTGTTATGTGACTAATAGTTGATGTGTATGATTATATAATTGTGTAGGGCACGTGAAGTGTAGATAACTGTAAGCTGTTAAACTATTATTGATAAACAACGATCAAGGCAAGTCTTTCGGTTCCTATTTTCTACGTGGACTTGATGAACTGTTTTAAATTGTATGATATGTTATACATGTTGAAATCATGAAATGTTAAAGTCAATAAATGACTGCATTATTTTGGCTAAGTAATGATGGTTGAGTAAGGAACTCAATCTTTATATTTGTTATGTGAATTAAAAGCATGTATGCTATGTTACTTTAATGAGATGTACATCGAGCATGTTATTATGTGCTATGTGATGCATGAAAACTGTTATACTTTGTTGGGCTGTCGAGCTCACTCTTGCAAATAACCACTTTTGCAGGTTAAGATTTTATGGTAAAGATATGTGCTAAGTGAGTTATAAAGATCTATATTCACGAAGATTACTTATGTTTTATGAGAAATGTATTTCATATTTTGAACGTAACATTTTATTGAATTGTAAATTGAGCTATCCAATGTATATGGATATTTAGTTATGATGTAAGACTTTGTATAGTCATTTTGTTGTAACGATTCATGATATAAGATTGAATTAAAGAGATGTAATGTAAAGGTTACGATTCAGGGCAAGAAAGAAGGAAATGTATAAACGTTTTAATTATTCCACAATTTTAGTGTTTTTAATATCGAATAATGATGTTTTATTAGAGATTTAATGTATGGTTAACGACCGAAGTCGAGATTTAAATGGTATGAATTTTGGGGTCGTTACATAAAGAATAGGTTGAGTGAAGCACCTGTATTGTCTTTACCCGATGATACAGGAAATATTGTAGTTTATAGCTATGCTTCGGATAGAGGACATGGTTGCGTGCTCATGCAGCTTGGCAAGGTCATTATGTATGCATCACGACTGTCGAAGGATTATGAGAAAGTTTATCCTACTCATGATTTAGAACTTGTCGGGGTAGTGTTTTCCTTGAAGATATGGAGGCATTACTTATACGAGGAGAAATGTTAGATATACACGTACCATAAGAGTCTAAAATATATCTTCACACAAAAGGAGTTGAATATGAGACAAAAGAGATGGCTGGAGTTGATAAAGGATTACGATTGTGAAATCCTGTATCACCTTGGAAAAGCCAATGTAGTGGCCGATGCCTTGAGTATGAAGGGTCGGGAGAAGTTGTCTATGTTAACGGCTCAAACTAAGTTAATAACAGAGATGGCTAGGATGGAGTTAGAGGTAAAGTTATCGAGTGAGGGAGGTCAAAAATTATTTACAATCGAGTTTCAATCTACTATTATTAAGAGAGTCAAGGAAGTACAACTCCAAAGTGAGAAGCATAACCAGATGAAGAAACGGCAAACCGTGGAAAAAGCATTAAAGTATAATCTAGATAATGAGGAATTATTAAGATTTAAAGGAAGAATTTGGGTTCCGAATGAGACGGAATTAAAGGAGCAAGTGTTACAAGAAGCTCATAGTTTGAGATACTCGATTCATCTTGGTAGTACCAAGATGTATTAAGACCTTCGAAAGAGTTTTTGGTGGCCGAACATGAAGAGAGAGATTGCAGAATATGTGAGTAGGTGCTTAACTTGTCAAAAGGTTAAGGCCGAACGTCAGAGACCAAGCAGTTTGTTACAATCATTGAAGATTTCAGAATGGAAGTGGGATCATATCATGATGGACTTTGTTGTGGAACTTGCAATTACTTAGAAGGGGTATGACGCGATTTGTGTAATAATGGACCAGTTGACGAAGTCGGCTCACTTCTTGCCAATAAGGGTTAAGTATAACGTAGACTAGTTAGCTAGACTTTATGTAAAGGAAGTTATTTCCAGATATGGAGTACTAGTTTTGATTGTGTCAGATCGTGATCCACAATTCACGTCAAGCTTTTGGAGGAGTCTGCAAGAACAAATGGGAATGCAACTAAAGTTGAGTACGTCTTATCATCCACAAACTGATGGGCAGAGCGAGAGGACAATTCAGATGCTAGAAGATATGTTGAGATCTTGCGTCATGGATTTTAAGGGTAGTTGGGATGATCATCTACCGTTAGTAGAATTTTCGTATAACAACAGTTATCATGCGAGCATAGGCATGCCGCCTTACGAAGCTCTATACGGAAGGAAATGCAGAACACCATTGTGTTGGGATGAAGTGGGAGAATGCCAAATGCTAGGACCAGAATTTGTGCAGCAGACAACGGATATAGTGAAGCTGATACGGATGCGTCTCGTAGCAGCGCAAGACAACCAAAAGAAATATGCAGATTTGCATTAAGTGAATAGAGAATTTGAAGTAGGCTCGTATGTATTTCTGAAGGTATCTCCCTGGAAAGGAAAGATACTCTTTGGAAAGAAGGGAAAGTTAAGTCCAAGGTTTATAGAACCTTTCAAAATATTAAAAAGGGTAGGAGAGGTAGCCTACGTGGTAGCGTTACCTCCAGACTTAGAATGGATACATAATGTGTTCCATGTATCTGTATTACATCCTTATAAACCAGATTATAAGCACGTGATATAATATGAACCTATTTATATTGAGAAGGACTTAACGTATGACGAAGTGCCTATTCAAATCATTGATAGAAAAGAGCAAGTTATGAGGAATAAAGTTATACCTTCGGTAAAGGTGTTATGGAAGAACCAAGATGCCGAAAAAGGAACGTGGGAACTTGAAGAAAAGATGAAGAAAAATTACCCTCAGTTATTTGTTTAATATAAGACGAGATTCTGGGGACAGAATCCTTATAAGGGGGGAAGGATGTAACGATCAAGAAATTTGGATTTATTGTAAAATAATTTTATTTAATTAAATAATGAATAAAATTATATTATATGTGTTAGTAAGATGAATGTTGTTCTATAACCTAAATATATTGGAATGTCGTAGTATTCTGGCTACGTGAAGGAATTATAGTGTTTGAATTTTTAAGACGAAAATAAAAGCTTTACGTGAAATTTTCTGAAAAACACTATTCACAGATTTCTGCTCGGGAATTATTTTTGAATTTTCCAAAATACGTAATGATAGAATATTAAGGGAAGATGGATTATGTAATAATAATTCAAGTATGACAAACACGGTTTTTTGCCTGTGTACTTAATTTGAGAATGTTTATAAACGTAAGGATTGGAAGAAATGATGATCATATAATAACAAGTATTATACGAGGCAATGAATACGAGTATGATATGAAGTATTATATGAGTATATATGAATGATGGTATAACGTGTATTATGAAAGATTATACGAGCTAGTATACGTAAGGGATACGAGGATTTTACATTAAATGTTTAAATCCTATAGCATTGGACTTGTAGGATTTGTGTAGGAATTATGAAAGCCCAATGGATAGTATATTAAGGCTCAATGATATGAAGTGCAAGCCCAACTTTAGGCCCAAAGTTATTTAAACCTAAAGCCCAAAGTAAGAACCAGATCCGTGGATCGAACCAATGGGTAATTGGGTAAAAAATCCATGGGGCAACCCATGTGGGCCCCATGGAGCACATGGCTAGCCATCTTGGTGACCAAGTAAAGTGGTTTTACTTGGTGACCAAGATAGGAATAGTAAGGAGGTGATTAAGGAGGTGGGATGACCTAAAGTCCATGATGCCCTCACTTTGGAATTTCTATATAAGGAAGAGTTGCTAGATCATTTGTGTCTTGTTCAAATCACCAACAACTTATAACTTATTCACTTGAGAGAAAAGGCAAGAAAGCTAGTCTTTGTATTTTAAGTAGAAAAGAAGAAGAACAGAGTTGGATCAACAAGGGTAAGCACCTTTAGACCATTAATCCTCCCTCTCTTCAATATTAGTTTGATAGAGAAGTGTGGATTGATAGAACATATATGTTAAGAAGTGATAAGAATGACAATCAATGGACTTAAACCTTAATAAGTTATGTGTAAGGAAATTCATACTTATATAAGTTATGAACTAATGAAAAACTTATAAGAATTTGTCATAAATATGATTTAATGAAAAATGTTTGGTTAGGATGTTAGAATGATGGAATGAATCCATTTTGAACGATGTACAAATCTCAAGTAACGAAGTTATAGCGAAATTTACGAGATTAGACGATAATCGTCGAAATCGTTAAATTCTCAGAATGAAAGTCAAAAGTTAGCATTGAGCTCGGAAACGTTGGTTTTCGATGGAGCATAGTATCAATTGGCATT